>JAOANR010000014.1:22930232-23315271 GCA_030278955.1 Hygrophila difformis
TATATAGTTAGGGCTATAGACTTATAGTAGCATACAACTAACTAACTACATAGTAGGAGTACATTTTTTTTTGGGTAGCTCATTTCATTTTGGATCAACAGTTATTTACTATCCATCATATATACTAGTAGTTGACTTCAGCAGTTATATAATTATTAATTATAGTCCTTTAAACAAAATTTTGAGTATTAACCATAATTCTTTATTGATTTAGGTCAGTACATTTACTGTGCAGAAAGCACATAAAACTGCATATGCAGTTGTGTTATTAAACCTCTTTATTATGGTGTTTATGTGGTTCAAAACATCACAAAATTTTTTCAACATCACAAATTTTATAACATCACAAAAATAATTATATACATCACACAACTCCATGACATCACAAAATTGATTGACCTTACCACTGCCTCCCCTGCCTGCACGGTGCAGGAGCTGCACGGTAGCAGCATCCGATTTAGGTAATTTTTAAAGGTTCATTTAAACAAGATTTCAAGTTCAAATTTTTGTCTTTTATTTTTTTAAAAAAAAAACTTTCAGTTTATGCAAAAATAGTTGTTTACTAAAAGTCGGTAGTATTTTAGTGAATGGGGAGAAAAAAGACATCAATTGTTTAGTCAACCCCTCGAAGTGAATAATAAATGCATTACGTATATTTCTCATGTCGTTGAAGCTAAGGTCCCGCAAATATCACTTATTTAAAATAATGTTATGCATGTAGGGGTTAAGTTTGGGGACTGAATCAGTCCCTACTGAATATGTGGGTGTAAGTTGACTTTGTGCTGGGTGTATATTGGCAGTCAATTCTGGTCTTTTTTGGAATATTTAATTAATTAATTTTTATTTTAGGACAGCTATAATTGTAGAACATTCTATTAAATTGGATATGATATCTTTGAAACATATCCTGTGGGGTCCGGTGTGTAATTTTGTTTCCATATTTTCATTTCCCCCCACCGCCCAAGCCCATCCAATCCCATTCCCATTTCTGTGTAAATGTCATTCTCCTCCATTAACCCCCACTACCCTCCGTCCACCCCCATTTATGAACAAACGAACCGGCGGAAGTTTATACGCAGAGATATCCGACGAAAATTTACCTCCGAATCAACGAACCTACGGCTTCCTCTCCTTTTTCCGACTAACGTGATATCGCGCGCGTAGGATTGTGGTGTTTGACGGGTTTCGCCGCCCACCAGTCCTTCTACGGTCGATGATTCATTAAGGTTAGGTTTGAACTTTGGAACGCCCTGTTGTTTTTGCGGAATATTGCTTTAGTTTTTCAGTGTTTTCTACTTGGTTTCTTTTTATTTTGCTATGGATTATGTATTGGATATGTTTATTGATGTTGATTTTTAATTTTGAGATGTGATTTTTTGGTTTTCAAATCGAAGCTTAAGGGCAAAATTTATGGTTTTTCCAGTTTTGGGCAAACAATGTGGTGGTTTTTTGTTTGTTTTGTTTGTTTTTTGGATGTGGGCTAATCGGCATGTTATACGAATTCGTAGGGAAAAAATATGACACACATAAGTTGTATTATTCGGTTGCACTATGGGGTAAAATGGATCGGTACTACTTGTTTACATGCTAAATTGTTATGGCCGAATTAATTCAGAATTGCTACTAAAGAGAAAATTTCTCACATGTGGAGCTTACCATTTACTTAATAGTGCTGTTTGGATAACCAGGAGGAACTATCACTGTTTTCTTGTTTCTTTACACATGGTATCGTTCTTTATGATAAAAATTGGCCATCTTTTGTTGTTCATCGTGACAAATTCAAGTTTTTTTCCTCGTAGGCCAATGTTATGGCTGCAGTGTGTTTTGCCCTTTTCTGAGGAGATGTTAGGTGCTCTAATTTTTGGGTTGTGGGCATCAGGGTTGGAGTAATATTTATTTTTTAGGTTTTGGTGTTTAGTATTTTTGCTGTTTTGCTCCTGAATTTTTGGGGTTGGTAGCGATTTTGTTAGTGAAATTTTGGCTAGGATTTGTTGGATTCAAGTAAAAAAAACATCACTTTGTTTTTCGTGAAGGGGTCTAGTTTAACTGAAATATTGGAAGCTTGATTTCTTTATATGTAGGAATGGATATCGAGGCTGAGAAGGAATTATCTGACACAGAAAAGGAGAAGGCTATACAATTTGCTTGTGTGCCCCGGCGTGTGGCGGAGGTGAACAAAAAGTTGGTGGAGACAAGGGCAGATGGCCGATGGAAATATATAAGCGATTCGTGCTTCAGTGGTATGCTTCGAATATCTCGGAAGCCCGTTCCGGTGGCTCCAATGATGCGCATGCTAGAAGCCTGGGATGCTAAGGCGATGTGCTTTTGGCTTGTTGATGGCAGAATTCTCGAGATTACTCCGGAGAGGGTGGCAGCGGTTTATAGGTTGCCACATGGTCATTTGAAGGATATCATCACGTTGGACTCGCTGGGGAACGAAAGCTTCTGTGAGCAGATGCGTTACAAGCTGAAGTTGTGCGATCCAGGGAAGGCATTTATTAATTGGTCTAGATTATATTCGTTGGTGAGGTCAGATGATTGGAGTAATCAGATGGATATCGAGGACTACTGGCGTTTATACGTGCTATACTGTATAGGAACTGTGCTGCAACCGGTTGCTAATTGCAGGGTTCGGTTGGCCTATATTGGTTTCCTGAGGTCCAGGGAATCGGCTGCGGGCTTCAACTGGGCTGCCGTGGTACAAGAAGGGATTTTTGCAAGGATTGCACCAGGGGGAGCCGAGGGGGATGGATCTTCTGGTATTGATTCAAGAATTTCTGGCAATCTTCACTGTTTGATGGTAAGTGTTTGGTTTTCAACTTTTATTGGGTTCGAATTATGAGTTCAAATTATTTATAATGATTTTTTGTTAATTTGGTATGCATTTTCCCTTGTATTACAGCATATTTTTTATGATTTTGTCGAGTGCAAGAGTGGGACGTGTTATACATTGCGTTTGCGGAGGAATATGACTATGGATATTGTCACTAAGTTCTTTGGAGAGGGCAGTGATGAGAGGGCTGGACCTGCTGCACCGGCTAGGACAAGTACAAGAAAATGTGGAAATGAAGAGGATGGGACAAGTACAAGAAAATGTGGAAATGAAGAGGCAGGTGACGACGCTGGGCATGTAATACCAGTTTAGTTGCTCATTCATATTAATAATTAGTGCTATTCTGACGTTCATCCATGATAGTGAAACTTGCACCGTGTGATGCTTATATGTATTGTGTGTGATGCAATGTCTATGATTTCCAATTATGTGTGAATTGTACAGGAAGAGCCCCCGATGTCCCGGAATGCACCGATGCAATTCCTGGAGAAGGAGTTAAAGAGGATAGATGCTGCGCAGAAGGAATTGAAGGTTGCGCAGGAGGAGATGAAGGTTAAGCAGGAGAAACTTTATCTGGAAAGGAGAGATGTGGATATGGAGCTTCTGCGGTTGCAGGTCAAGGACGACATTGCGTTTAGTGATTTATATGGGGATGCAGCGAATGTTCAACAGGGTCATGCAAAGCAACAGGAGAGCACAGCGCAAGATGAACCAGCAGGGGACTCAACATCGGAAGTGCTGGTCACTGACTGTGATACCCCGTAATAATTTATTTTTGGAGTTCGACTCAATAAGATGTATCCTGAATATATATATAAAAAAAAAAATAATAATAATAATAATAATAATAATAATAATAATAATAATAATAATAATAATAAACAAATTCAAATTGTTTTGAACTGCGTTATGGCTTGATCCCATCACAGGGTACGTAGGCATCTTAGAAGTTTTAATTATAAGTTCAGTCACAAAATAATAAAACAAACAAAAGACCTTAGCACGAGAAAAGCCGAAACACAACTTCGAGGACGAAGTTGATTCTTAAGGAGGGTAGACTGTAATACCCGAGAATTTTGCAACATAAAATAAATAAGTAAATAAATAAATGTAATAAACATGATAAATGGATAAAGAATCATAAAAGATGAGAAATGGAATTTAAATTTAAAAGGAATCAAAATTCCGAGAACCCGGGAAGTCGAAGACAATTTAATCGAATAAATGGGTACACAGAAACCCAACACCGATGGGCTCCATAACTCGAGTCCAAATGTAAATTTAGATTCGAATAAAATTAAGATAGGAAATCGGAGCCCGAAAATACCCCGGAAACCCGAATCCGGGAGCATAGAGGGATAAAAGTCCGAAAGAGAGGAGGAAAGGCACGACGGATCGCACGACCTGCCCGGACCGGGGTCTAGGCGGTATCCGCGCGGTGGCAGCGCGGTCAATGGCTAGAAGGCGCGCCACGGCCGCGCCAGCCTACAGATTTGGCCGTTGCGAGATTCACTCGCCCGAATCCGGATTTTCCGACTTCGGTTGAACACCTTGCGGCTCAAGACTCACCAAGGCTGACCTTGGACGTCCCTAGGTCATGCCTGTCTATAAATAACACCTCTTGGAAGCCCCGAACATTTTTCAAAAACCCTACGATACTCTCTATACACAAAACCCTAGATCCGGAAGTCGTCGGAGGCACAAAACTGAGCAACGGGACTGATTTGGACGAGAATTGGGAGTCTTCGATCGTTGGGGTAAGATCCAATCTATTCTTGTCCATTCTTTTCCATCCTTGATTCGAAAAACGAGTCCTAATTCGATCTTTTCCTATTCTAAACCCCGATCCGGATCGAGAACAAAGAACCCGACGAACCAAGGAGATAAACGGTGGACTGGAAGCCACGCCTCCGAAATCGACGTTCCCGAACGACTACGAATCTGTAAGTTAACGCTTACACAGTTTTGGGAGTCGTTAAAATATTTAAATCTAGAAACTTAATCAAAACTTTCGTAAATCTGTCAACATGTGATTTCTACCGGCGCAGCGATTTGTATAATTTTTCCGAACCATTAAAAGTCTTCAAACGAGAAAACTTAAAACAAGAAAAACGTTACTAAGACATAGATCTATCTACTGTAAAAATTTCATAATTTTTCATTGTGTTTTGATATCCGAAAACGACCACAAACAGACCTGTCTTTGGTTTAGATCTTGAAACGGTGGTAGATTCTTAGTCCGAACTTGAGGTTGATTTTTGACTTAGATCTAGACCGATTCAGGATTGGTGCTAAACATAAGAGTTGTAGATCTATATGTTAGGAACACCTCCGTAAATTTTCAGAATTTTTCGTGATGATTTGATATATGAAATCCACCCGAAACCGAACTGCTAAGATGTGGATCTTGAAATTCTTGACAGAACTTAGGTCAGAACTTGACGACGTTTTTGACTAGCATTCTAGGCCGATTTAGATCTTTAGCCGAACATAAAAGTTGTAGAAAAATGTCTTAAGAAGGCCTCTGTAAAATTTCGTTGAGTTTGGAGTTTATTTGCTATGGTAGATCTTGAAAATCTTGAACTGTTGTACACGAAATTCGGACAGATTATTGATATGACAGAAATTGACGTTTTCACCTACTTCCGTATCTCGGATTGAAAAACTTAAAACATGAAACTTGTTCATCTCTGTGTTTTGGTGTTACCGGTCAAGTTTCAGGATTTTTGGACCTAAACGCGATTTTTAATGAATTTTGAAGTAAACGGTGGTTGACCGAGTCAAATCTTGAAAAAAACCTTGATGAAAAGGATATTAAATGATATCGGAGCGGATAGCGTCCTGAAATAGTATATTTTGAGAAACTTACTAAATTTGAGCGATTGGCCTTTAAGGTTTAAATGAGTGGAAACTCCTTTGAGGTGAAATACATCAACAAACATTTTCGAAATCCCGTTATAGCTAGTTTGAGCTTTCTACGTAGAGGGTGAGTGCTCCATCGGGTGCCCCTCTAGCTTTTTGCTTCGTGCCTAAACGGACGAGAGTGACCTATGTAGGGGGTGAGTGCTCCATCGGGTGCCCCTCTAGCTTTTTGCTTCGTGCCTAAACGGACGAGAGTAATCTACGTAGGGGGTGAGCGCTCTGCAGGGTGCGCTCCTAGCTTTACACATCGTGCCTGATTGGACGATGGTGTTGAACATAAGAAACTGTGCCAAAACGGTGAAAGAAACCTGACTACAAATAAAAATCTTGACACTCGGCTAGGGATTAATGGGAAAAATTAAAAGATGTATACTTTCCTTCGCTTATTCAAGTTATGTTTTTAAGTTATGCAATTATTTACCTTGCAAGCAATGTTGTGATGTTATGGAATCCCTGTCTATTTAAGTTTGCAATTCAATTGTTGTTAGATAAATAAATTAAATTATGGGGTATTATGTACATGTTTTCCTTATTTAATTAATGGCTTTAAAACCCCATAATCCTGTATGTGTTAACTTACTCAGCACGTTGTGCTGACCAAAACCATTTCTTTCTTTTTCCTACAGAGCATGAAGAATATGCATCATTATATGCATGCATGGGATATTCAGGAAATGTTATTTTCTTTTATTATTCTAGTCTTAGATATGGATTGCATGAATGGGCCTGTTTAACCCGTGATTAGGCCATGTTGGCCCTATATTTAAATTCCGCTGCATTATATATGTAAATATTATTTTCCGCTGCAACTTTGATGTATTATTTTTAAATTATATATATATGAATGGGTTGTTTGAATGTTTTAAATTCTGAAAAACCATAGCCTTGCATCTCTTTAGCAAGCTCGGAGAAACCGTGTCTTGCTAGGGAGATGTGGCGGTGACATCCCGACCTGGGTGACCAAAAACCGGGGTGTTACAAAGTGGTATCAGAGCCCGGATATTTTTAAACTATTATTTTTAAACCGTTAGTATTTATATTATTATTGTAGAAGCTCAAATTTATTATTTTAAAATTTCCTAGCCCAAAATTGTTTTTGAGCCCAAGTTATAATTATTTTTAACCCAATATAGAGGTCCAAGGATTTTAAATATTATTTTAAAGCATTAATTCCATGGATTAAATTTTTTATTTTTTTTTTAAACCCATGGAAAAAATAAATATAGTGCATGAAATTACTATTGGGGGGTTGCATTTCATTTGCATTACATGCATATCTAACTTGTATATCGCTAAGTGAATTGCTCTTGCTAAATAATCTCCGGCTGGACATCGAACTAGGAACACTAACTAGAGACTGATCTTGCCTTAGTCTAAGATCTCGATCACTTACAATTAGCGTGCCCACATATATTATCTCCCTTTACCGATCTCTCTTTCAAATTTTTCCGACTTCTAACGTGCCCTAGATTAGAAACTCAAGTATAGGCAGTTATGGGGACATAACTGAAGTCCTAAGGGGGAGAGGATGTGATACCCCGTAATAATTTATTTTTGGAGTTCGACTCAATAAGATGTATCCTGAATAAAAAATAATAATAATAATAATAATAATAATAATAAACAAATTCAAATTGTTTTGAACTACGTTATGGCTTGATTCCTTCACAGGATACGTAGCCATCTTAGAAGTTTTAATTCTAAGTTCAGTCACAAAATAATAAAACAAACAAAAGACCTTAGCACGAGAAAAGCCGAAACACAACTTCGAGGACGAAGTTGATTCTTAAGGAGGGTAGACTGTAATACCCGAGAATTTTGCAACATAAAATAAATAAATAAATAAATAAATAAATATAATAAACATGATAAATGGATAAAGAATCATAAAAGATGAGAAATGGAATTTAAATTTAAAAGGAATCAAAATTCCGAGAACCCGGGAAGCCGAAGACAATTTAATCGAATAAATGGGTACACGGAAACCCAACACCGATGGGCTCCATAACTCGAGTCCAAATGTAAATTTAGATTCGAATAAAATTAAGATAGGAAATCGGAGCCCGAAAATACCCCAGAAACCCGAATCCAGGAGCATAGAGGGATAGAAGTCCGAAAGAGAAGAGGAAAGACACGACGGATCGCACGACCCGCCCGGACCGGGGTCCAGGCGGCATCCGCGCGGTGGCAGCGCGGTCAATGGCTAGAAGGCGCGCCACGGCCGCGCCAGCCTACAGATTTGGCCGTTGCGAGATTCACTCGCCCGAATCCGGATTTTCCGACTTCGGTTGAACACCTTGCGGCTCAAGACTCACCAAGGCTGACCTTGGACGTCCCTAGGTCATGCTATCTATAAATAACACCTCTTGGAAGCCCCGAACATTTTTCAAAAACCCTACGATACTCTCTATACACAAAACCCTAGATCCGGAAGTCGTCGGAGGCACAAAACCGGACAACGGGACTGATTTGGACGAGAATTGGAAGTCTTCGATCGTTGGGGTAAGATCCAATCTGTTCTTGTCCATTCTTTTCCATCCTTGATTCGAAAAACGAGTCCTAATTCGATCTTTTCCCTTTCTAAACCCCGATCCGGATCGAGAACAAAGAACCCGACGAACCAAGGAGATAAACGGTGGACTGGAAGCCACGCCTCCGAAATCGACGTTCCCGGACGACTACGAATATGTAAGTTAACGCTTACACGGTTTTGGGAGTAGTTAAAATATTTAAATCTAGAAACTTAATCAAAACTTTCGTAAATCTGTCAACATGTGATTTCTACCGGCGCAGCGATTTTGTCTAATTTTTCCGAACCATTAAAAGTCTTCAAACGAGAAAACTTAAAACACGAAAAACGTTTCTGTTTCACCGTAGAAATTTCGAGGCTTGAAACCTCTATTTGATTGATTAAGACTGAGAAGATTACAAAGTACGGAATGAAATTACATGAATTTAAACAAAGCTGTAAACAATGCTGTAAAGAAATTGCAGAAAGAACGACGAAAAGGAAATTGCAGGAGAAGAACTTGCAGAAAGCGAAAGAGAATTAAATGCAATCTCTGTGAGATGTGTTGAGATGTCCTGCAAAATGAATCGTCTTTCCATACTTATACAGGACGCTATGTAACCGCTCATGTAACCGCCCAAATACCACGTCTTCTCAGTCTTCAACCTCCGCTCTTCTTCAGGCTCCACACAGACCATGAGCCGGCTTCAACCCAAAAATAAATCCGATTGGGCCCACTATGGATTGGGCTCAATTTATCATTTTTTTGATTTTATGGGTTAACAGATTGCCCCCCTCGCGCAATTTGTCTGATTAGGGCCTTTAAAGCCTTTGAAGACAAATATGTGCGTACAATTCAGGCCTGGCCCATTTAATCCAGTAGATCCCAGGCCGCCACTCAGGAGGCTCCAGGACGCCACTGAGTGTGCTCCAAGCCGCCACTGAGTATGTCTCTAGCGTCTCTTTGATCTGCCTCAGCATCGATACTTGGCTGCCTGCATTACGGTATCAGACGCCTCAAGAACTCAGTCCAGCGGCCACAAAGGGCTTCCAGGCCGCCACAAAGGGCAGTCCAGGCCGCCACTCCAGCTCTTTCTAGCCGCCATTTCTACTTGTGATGGCGTGCACGTATGAATCTTGTTATTCAATAACTTAGATAATCCATAGGCTCACCAACTTGTCTTGGCCGCCATCTGAGACGCTCCAGCCGCCATGAAGAGGGCTCCGACCGCCACTTAATACCTCTTGGCCGCCACTCTAGGCCCTAGGGCCGCCATCCAAGGCACTTCGGCCACCACAAGTGAACTTTCAGCCGCCACTCACCCTTTCTTGGCCGCCACTTGTGCTTGTAATGGCGTCTCATGTTTGAATCTTGTTGTGTAATAACTTAGATAACCCTAGTCTCACCAACTTGCTTTGACCGCCACCTGAGACACTCCGACCGCCATGACGAAGGCTTCGGCCGCCATATTGCGCTTCTTGACTGCCACTGAGGACCCTTCGGCCGCCAACAACGTGTACAGAAGCAGCCGCCATCGAAGCCTACTCGACCGCCGCCAGGAACCTTCCAGCCGCCACAAGGGACTACCCGGCCGCCATTCGTAGCCTCTTGGCCGCCATCCATAGCCTCTCGGCCGCCACCGAGGACCCTTCGGCCGCCAACAACGAGTAAAGAAGCAGCCGCCATCGAAGCCTACTCGACCGCCGCCGGGAACCTTCCAGCCGCCACAAGGGACTGCCCGGCCGCCATTCGTAGCCTCTTGGCCGCCATCCATAGCCTCTCGGCCACCACCGAGGACCCTTCGGCCGCCAACAACGAGTAAAGAAGCAGCCGCCATCGAAGCCTACTCGACCGCCGCCAGGAACCTTCCAGCCGCCACCTAGGGAGCTTCGGCCGCCATTCGTAGGTGCCCAGCCACCACTCTGTAGCTCTTGGCCGCCATTCCCTCGTCATTTTGGTTTTGTTGCCATATTGTTTCCATGGCTATAATTTGTGTATTTAAAATATATTTTTTTTTAAATTAATATTATTACTTTAGTTTTTTAATTTTTAATTTATTATTATTATTTTACCCGGCCTCCAAGGCCGCCGTCAATGGCCTTCTAGGACCACTATCCTGGGAATTCGTCACCATCTTTGGTCCATTTTCATCTCTACTGGGTCTCACTTCCTTGAAATGAGTCTCGTATGTAGGCCGACGCTTCTCTTCCTGTTCCTCCAGGAATTTTTCCAAGCGGGCCGCTCTCTCGGCCAGTTGGGCAAGATTACTTGTATCATGCACAATTAAATGTACTTTTAGTCTAGGCAACATATTAGATACTGCTATGTTGGCTATTTCCTTCTCAGGAATTGCCATAGTACATCGGCCCTTAAGCCGCTGTAACCTGTTAATGAAGATACTTGCCGTCTCATCGGCATACTGTCTTGTATTAGTCAAGTCTGCGAGGCTCACCTGAGACAGTGGTGTGTAGAACCTGTCATGGAAAGCTCGCTCCAAATCGGCCCAATTTTGGATTGAATTAGGCCGCAGGGATGCATACCACGTGAATGCAGGCCCGGTGAGGGATGAGCTGAAGAGTCTCAGCTTCAACCAGTCATTAGCCGCTGCTTCACCACACTATGCGGTGAATCTGCCCACGTGCTCCACAGTGGACTTGTCATCGTCCCCTGAGAATGCGGTGAATTCAGGCATCTTGAAGCCTCGTGGGTATGGCTGCATACTGTCTACCCAATCAGGGTATGGCTTTCGGTACGTAGGCCGCTCCATCGGCCTCAGTTGAATCCCGAAGTGTTGCTGCATCATGTCCGCAAGCAACTCGGGTGACACTGCTGGCGCCTGCGCAGGCGGCATCGCCACTGGGGGTGTAGTAGGAGCCACGGCGGCTTGTGTTACATTATGTGGTGTCTGCCCCCAAGGTTGTGGCGTCTGCCCCCCTTGCGGTGGAGTCCGCCCCCAAAGTTGTGACGCCTGCCCCCCCGGCTGTGGCGTCTGCCCCCAGGATTGTGACGCCTGCCCCCAAGGCTGTGTCGCCATGTAGGGTACAACTGGAACATTCGGCACATTATGTGCCGCTTGTCGTGGTGGCATACCAGTGCCACCAGAGGCCGATGTATAGCCTGGAGAAGCACTGGAGGCCACTAAACAGCCTGGTGCCTCATAAATCGGCGTTAGAGGTGCCGCATATCCAAAACTCGGCATCATGGGTGCCGTTGGGGTGAAGGCATAAGCAACCTGATATGGGTTTGGAAGCGGACTAGCCAGGCCTCCAGCCTCAGGGGGTGGTGGCTGGCTAGGTGTTGTTCCCCACGTCCGCTGTTGGCCGCCTGACGGCCCTGGACACGGGATGCTAAGCGGCGTGTTAGTGCCGTTTGAGGGAGCAGTTGCAGAAGTGGTTAATGCTTGTTGAGTACGCAAGGAACTGCACACTCTATCAATCTGATCAGCCATAGCCGACCGCAATACCTCCATTAAGTGACTCGTGAGTACAGGCATGAACTCGGCCATCGATTATGTCATCGAAAGCCGCATTTGCTCCGTCAATGTGGGGGTCTGCATAATCCCTTGTTGTGGTTGAGAAGTATTTGCCGTCTCAGCGGCGTCCTCAGACAGTGTTCGCACTGGAGTCTTCTCATATATCGACATTTCTTCAAATTTCTTTGTCAGATCACTAACAATTTTTCCAGATCTGAGATGCATACACTTCTTCAAAGCGGATATGGCTTTAACTCCGTGTCCCACTGGGCGTGCCAATTTGTTTCACCGTAGAAATTTCGAGGCTTGAAACCTCTATTTGATTGATTAAGACTGAGAAGATTACAAAGTACGGAATGAAATTACATGAATTTAAACAAAGCTGTAAACAATGCTGTAAAGAAATTGCAGAAAGAACGACGAAAAGGAAATTGCAGGAAAGAACTTGCAGAAAGCGAAAGAGAATTAAATGCAATCTCTGTGAGATGTGTTGAGATGTCCTGCAAAATGAATCGTCTTTCCATACTTATACAGGACGCTATGTAACCGCTCATGTAACCGCCCAAATACCACGTCTTCTCAGTCTTCAACCTCCGCTCTTCTTCAGGCTCCACACAGACCATGAGCCGGCTTCAACCCAAAAATAAATCCCATTGGGCCCACTATGGATTGGGCTCAATTTATCCTTTTTTTTGATTTTATGGGTTAACAGTTTCTAAGACATAGATCTATCTACTGTAAAAATTTCATAATTTTTCATCGTGTTTTGATATCCGAAAACGACGACGAACAGACCTGCCTTTGGTTTAGATCTTGAAACGGTGGTAGATTCTTAGTCCGAACTTGAGGTTGATTTTTGACTTAGATCTAGACCGATTCAGGATTGGTGCTAAACATAAGAGTTGTAGATCTATACGTTAAGAACACCTCCGTAAATTTTCAGAATTTTTCGTGATGATTTGATATATGAAATCCACCCGAAACCGAACTGCTAGGATGTGGATCTTGAAATTCTTGACAGAACTTAGGTCAGAATTTGACGACGTTTCTGACTAGCGTTCTAGGCCGATTTAGATCTTTAGCCGAACATGAAAGTTGTAGAAAAATATCTTAAGAAGGCCTCTGTAAAATTTCGTTGAGTTTGGAGTTGATTTGCTATGGTAGATCTTGAAAATCTTGAACTGTTGTACACGAAATTCGGACAGATTATTGATATGACAAAAATTGACATTTTTTACCTACTTCCATATCTCGGATTGAAAAACTTAAAACATGAAACTTGTTCATCTCTGTGTTTTGGTGTCACCGGTCAAGTTTCAGGATTTTTGGACTTAAACGCAATTTTTAATGAATTTTGAAGTAAACGGTGGTTGACCGAGTCAAATCTTGAAAAAAACCTTGATGAAAAGGATATTAAATGATATCGGAGCGGATAGCGTCCTGAAATAGTATATTTTGAGAAACTTACTAAATTTGAGCGATTGGCCTTTAAGGTTTAAATGAGTGGAAACTCCTTTGAGGTGAAATACATCAACAAACATTTTCGAAATCCCGTTATAGCTAGTTTGAGCTTTCTACGTAGAGGGTGAGTGCTCCATCGGGTGCCCCTCTAGCTTTTTGCTTCGTGCCTAAACGGACGAGAGTGACCTATGTAGGGGGGTGAGTGCTCCATCGGGTGCCCCTCTAGCTTTTTGCTTCGTGCCTAAACGGACGAGAGTAATCTACGTAGGGGGTGAGCGCTCTGCAGGGTGCCCTCCTAGCTTTACACATCGTGCCTGATTGGACGATGGTGTTGAACATAAGAAACTGTGCCAAAACGGTGAAAGAAACCTGACTACAAATAAAAATCTTGACACTCGGCTAGGGATTAATGGGAAAAATTAAAAGATGTATACTTTCCTTCGCTTATTCAAGTTATGTTTTTAAGTTATGCAATTATTTACCTTGCAAGCAATGTTGTGATGTTATGGAATCCCTGTCTATTTAAGTTTGCAATTAAATTGTTCTTAGATAAATAAATTAAATTATGGGGTATTGTGTACATGTTTCCTTATTTAATTAATGGCTTTAAAACCCCATAATCCTGTATGTATTAACTTACTCAGCACGTTCTGCTGACCAAAACCATTTCTTTCTTTTTCCTACAGAGTATGAAGAATATGCATCATCATATGCATGCATGGGATATTCAGGAAATGTTATTTCTTTTATTAATCTAGTCTTATATATGGATTGCATGAACGGGCCTGTTTAACCCGTGATTAGGCCATGTTGGCCCTATATTTAAATTCCGCTGCATTATATATGTAAATATTATTTTTCGCTGCAACTTTGATGTATTATTTTTAAATTATATATATGAATGGGTTGTTTGAATGTTTTAAATTCTGAAAAACCATAGCCTTGCATCTCTTTAGCAAGCTCGGAGAAACCGTGTCTTGCTAGGGAGATGAGGCGGTGACATCCCGACCTGGGTGACCAAAAACCGGGGTGTTACACTGACGACCAGGGGGCCATTCTTGATATCATTCCTAGCCTACTTAAGGCGGGATCTAGCTGTGCCCCATCGCACAAGCGGTCTGCTAAGGGTCTGAATTCTTTATTAAGTACGGATAATCCATTCTTTATTGCGTGCGAGAACCGCTCACCTTTATTGGGCGCTAGTTCCCAACCTACGTTCAACCTGTTTGCATCGCCTGGATTCATTACTCAGCAAGCAGAGAGGGTATAGTTTGTGTTTTCGTTTTTTTTTTTATTTTTTTCTTCCATTGATGTGTTGAATGATTTATACAAGTTGTATGTCTCTATATAACTTTCTGAATATGATTTTAACAGGAGGAGGGGGATGAAGATGTGGATCGAAATGTCGAGCATGATCACGAGATGGTGGAAGAGGTTTCCATTTTATAACTTTCTGTTTTTTTTTTTTTTTTTTGTCAAGTGGCTGCCGCTGCATGTGCTAATACCATTGACTTACTTGTGATGGTGTCATTGGAAATCTATGCTGGATGAGAAAGTTATACTGTGCTGATTTTTATATATAAATTTTAAAAAAGAAGGTAACACATGTGATAAATGCATTAACTCAATGTGTTGTTGGTTATCATCCTTGTTGCTGTTCTGATGTGTATCGAGTGATGAATAAATGTTTGATATATTTTTTATGTGTATGATAGTGGCAGTGTTAATTGGTGCTTGTTGTGAATATGCCATGTGATATATATTCACACTTGTCAGCTTATAGTTTTTGCATTGCAATCGGATATGTGTTGGTTATGGTGTTGCTTTACATTTTATATATATTTTTTTTTATTCAAATCAAGGGCTAAATGTTTAATACACATTTTCAGTCTAGCGATAGTGCGGATGATTTCGTTGATCCCCTTCCGGTGCATGTGAAAAAGAATAAGTCAGCGCCCCGGGTAGGCACCCCAAACAGAAGCGTCCGCGGAAGCTTTCTAGAGCTGCTTTGTCTCCATCTTATGACATTCCCGGTTTCATACAGGGATGGACTTGTGATATGACTAGTATAGAACAAAAAATTGTCAAGTGGTTGTTCAAGAAGAATGCAAAAGCTAAAGGTGAGGGCAGTTAACAAAAAAGCTAATGTTTCTATGGCCGTTTAACTTATGTGTGATCGTTTGTGCAGATGCAATGGTGTTTGACAATGGAACAACGTCATGTTTTAAAGAAGATTGTGAGAATAATGCACCTGGCATGGATGTCACCAATTCATTTGTTGATGCATACTGTCATGTTTTGAATCACGCATTGTTCCGAATGGTTGACATGGACAATCCGGTTGTTGAAGCTGCTTATTTCCCATCATTGATTACGGTAATTATCAAAGATTTATACATATTGATTTTGATTTTTAATTAACATGCCAGAAATTAATTATTTTTTATTTTCTCCTTGTGGCAGTCTTACGCCCAGATGGATCTCAATGCTAGTGGGGGTCTACCAGGTGAAGATGCCATAATTTCCAGGTGGTCGAATATAATGAGCCGTTGTATCCCAACTAATGACTGGACCGTTTGTTTCTGGGCACAATTCGTGAGTACTTATTTAATTACATGCCTTTCATCGTAATTATAGATTATTCATTTTCGGATTGGTTCAAGTAATGTTGTTCTTGTGATGAAAATATGTGTGAAATGTGATTATATGTTGTCCATGATGCGCTAATAGTTATACCATTTTCTAAGTTGTATGATAATAGGAGTATAATGACCGGATTGGTTGTATGTAAATAGGATGCTGTTTTGAAATTGTTATTGTGATGCTTTCGTATGTCATGTCTGATGGTCTGGTATTTTGGTACACTAATTATGAGTTATTAGAGTGCTGATGGTTTTATTAAATGCAACAAAATAAGAATAGGAAAAGAAAATCAAATATTCATAAATACTACTATATAGTACTAAATAATGATTACGTTTGGGGTCTGAATAAGTCCATACTGAATATGTGGGTGTAAGTTGATATGGTGCTGGTTTAAATTTGTTATTGTGATGCTTTCTTATCTCATGTATGATGGTTTGGTGTTTTCAGTACACTAATAATGAGTTATTCTAGTACTGTGGCTTTTATTAAATGCAACAGAAAAAGAAAAATAAAATAAAATCAAATATTAATAAATATTACTATATAGTACTAAATAATGGGTTAAGTTTTGGGTCTCAATCGGTCCATACTGATTATGTGGGTGTAATTTGATATGGTGCTGGTTTGAATTTGTTATTGTGATGCTTTCTTATCTCATGTATGATGGTTTGGTGTTTTCAGTACACTAATAATGAGGTATTCTAGTACTGTGGCTTTTATTAAATGCAACAGAAAAAGAAAAATAAAATAAAATCAAATATTAGTAAATACTACTATATAGTACTAAATAATGGGTTAAGTTTTGGATCTCAATCGGTCCATACTGAATATGTGGGTGTAAGTTGATATGGTGTTGTTCTGAAATTGTTATTGTGATGGTTTAGTATGTCATGGCTGATGGTTTGGTATTTTCAGTATAGTTTTGTGAAGACTTGATGAATAATGCATTTTGTTTGTAATTTGTCCAATTTTTTAGTGCGCGAAGAATGCTGACATTTGGAATTTTTGCATTACACTACAGTTATTCTTTCCATTTGTCCGATATCACCATTGGGTGTTATTTGTTGCTGACAGAGAGAATCAGAAGATCTGGTATTTTAACAGTCGGAGCTGGCATGCTGGGTTGGATGAGGATATGAAGGTGCTGAAGCACCTTATGTATTCTCTAAAAGTTGTTGCTGAACAGGAGCATGGGCAGTCGTGGTCTCTGGATTGGGCCACAGATTTGAACTGCAATATATCACAGCCTGATGGACATACGTGTGGCGTCCTAATCATGTTTTTCATGATGTTTTTCCATGGCCATTTGTTTTCAAATTGGCGAATTGAGATGAGCAAGCTGAGGATTGTCAATGACATGCGGGGCAAGTTAACGGCGTTGGTAGTCATGCACCCTACCAATTTGGTGTTAAAAAATCTGAAGTCACTAGTTGGAATTGTTGATCCGGACGAGGATGATGTCGCGGAGGATGCAGTGCCCCTGGCAGTTGCTCCTCCAGAATTCGTTTGCAAGCCATCACGTGGTAACCGTCGGGGGAAAAGTAAGGCGCAAAGTAAGGCGCGGCGTGCTGCGTAGATGGGGTGGCCGTCTTAATGTATCGGTTGCTCCTGAACCTGATTTATTTTGAGAATTTCAGCACTTTTTAGAGATCAACTTTGATCTATTCTTGAAAGCTAATTAGTAGAGGCATTGACTAGAACCTTTGTTTTGAATTATATATTCCAGGTTGCACTTTTTATAGAGATCAGGTTTGATCTCTTCTTGAAAAAGCTGATTATTAGTCATTGACTAGCACCTATGTTTTGAATTATATTCCAGTATGCACTTTTTATTCAGATCACGTTTGATCTCTTATTGAAAGATGATTATTAGCTGCATTGACTAGCACTTTTGTTACTTATGATGGGTCTTATTAGTTGCTGCTGGACTTATGCATGATACTGTCTTATTAGTTGTAACTGTGGAGTTCTAGACATAAGTTTTTGTGTGCAATGGCAATTTATCATGATGCTTATGCCAGGTATCTAAGTTAAGCCAGTTGAGCAAGCTTGCAATGGATAGCAAGCTTGCAAGGGATAAATTGCCACCAGGAATTGGCATCCCAACTTGTAATTCATTTGACGAGTCTGTCATAACTTCCTCATTGCAGAAGCATGAGCAGGCCCTGGAAGGGATTTCATTCAGCAGCATGTCGGCCATGACATAAATAATCATCTTTCAAGAATAGATCAAAATTGAGTACAATATAAGACCCATATCTAAATGGTTGATAGTCGGGTGCATTGAGGGTCAAATGCAATTTATTTAATCAAAACAGCAAAGATTTATTCAACAGTAGCAGGAGATTAAAAAGACATGGCAAACATAGAATAAATTTCAGTCTAGCTATTTTTATTCTTTTTTTCAGCATTAATCTTGTTGGTGCGCACTTCTTTTGATATTGATACCATTCTCCGCTTACGCCCGAATCTCCTAACTTTTGATTTTAATGTGTACGGGATGTCCTCTTTCACAGCATCATCTTCAAAAATTAAAATGGTAGTTAAGTTATATATATAAAAATACTTATAAATTATTTCTTCAAAAAGTGAACATATCTTCAAAGCTTTCTTACCGGGTTGCTGATGCGAGGAAGACGATCCACCAGCATGTTTGGATATGATATCTTTAAGAGTCGACATAACCTCGTTACAGGTATCATTTTCCTTTGCAATAGCAGTGGCTGCTGTCATCATCACAGAGATTAAAGCAGCGTATCGATCTTCGTATGTAGTCGGCGTTATGACACCCGATGTGGAAACATGTTCTTCCACAACATTTGTTTTCGCGCACCACCTCGATAAGATGTATTTTTTAGGCATTGTGTTGTATTGCAGTAGGTCAAATGAACCAAATAGCTCCATTGGCCATAAGCGACACAGTATACCACAATTCTCGAACTTGCAGCATGTGCAGGTGATAGAAGAACTACCCGGGCATAGTGTAACAATATGGGTTTGATTAAGCACTTTTTTCTTGTTCGGATTCCACACTACAAATGTTTTTGACCCAAGCAATGATGGTGATTGACTCTCCTTCATCAGAAACTTATGTGACCGTTCATACTCCTTGAAGAAAATGTCGAAAGAGCCGGTGCTGTAAGATGATGCAACTGAATTAAGCAATTTACTACACGGATAACGGGACCGCATATTCCTTTCAACCATTTTGAACTGAAGCTCTGCTTCCTCAGCACGACGTGTTTCAATTGCGCGGTCAAAGTGCGTGAAGAACTGCGAAATATTGTGGTCGACTTGTAGGTACCTGTGTCATACATTTATCTATATGTTTACTCAAAATATCATCAATCCAAGAATTAATATAGCTCGTGGAATATAAAGTAACATACCGCTTGAGGGTAGCATTCGTTAACTCGCTGATTTGTGTTGTGCGCATCCCTGCTGTGAATTGGCGTCGTCGCCAAGCAGCTGACCATTGCCTGCGCAATGTGTGGATACCATCTAGCCAACGATGAGGCACACCACCAAAACACTCCTTAACCATTGTATCCCAATACTCAGCAAATTCGTCTTCATTCCCAACCTTGTATACGAGTATGTTGAACAACTCTGCAAACCTGACGAGTTTGGGGCAGTGGAATATGAGTAACAAATACAAATAAAATAATTGCACACATGAAGAGAAAATTCATATTTTTGTGTATGTTATTATTATTTTTTTTACCTTGTCGTGTATTGTTTGCTGAGATTTTTTTTCGCATTCTCTAGAATATGCCATGTGCAAAGAGCGTGGTACGACGTCGGCATCACATTCCGAATTGCAGCGGCGATTGATGGGTCTTGATCTGTCATGATACTCCGCGGCGGTACATCTGTGTTCATTAACTTATCATCCACATATCAAGAAAGAAATGGCAGACTATACATACATCTTCACACCAACAATTTTTTATCACTCATATAATATTCAAGCTATTTTTTATCACTCATATAATATTATAGAATTTTTTTATCACTCATATAATATTCTAGAATGCTTTTTAACACAATTACTATACAAAATGACATCACCACATATTTTTTAATCTATGTTTTAAATAATCACATACCTTTCATGCACTCTAAAAAAGTTTTCAACAGCCATGTAAAACTCTTTTGCGTTCGTCAATTAGTAAAGCAGCACCCAGCACACAACCACTTCGATGATTGTTGAATCCTACAAAAAGAGCTGGATGCATACCGAAATTTTAACGATGAATGATTTCACTTGAAAATGATAAAGCACAAGCAACTTGCAAAAAATTTACCTAGCGGGCGCGAATTCTTATTGGTGTTGAATGTTGTGTCCAAGGCAATTGCATCGCCATATAATGCGTAATCACTGCGCATTTTTCCATCCGCCCAAAAGATACTACCTATTTGGCGACCATCATCAACATCGAGGTCATGATAGAAACCAGGGTCCATTCCATGTTTCTCTTTCAAATATTTCAGCAAGGATTGTGCTTCACCATTCTTTATCCCATTCATGCGATTCCTATTAAGCATATTTTTCAAATCAGTTTTTAGGAACCCAACATTTGCCGTACCACCAGACATTGCCTTCATCAACTCGTAAGAATGTCCTACTGACAACCCAGCTTTGTCTCCTACTCGTGCGAAGATTTCTTGATGATGCAAAACAACCCGATTTGACTTAAGCACATGTTTAGTCGATGCTTCGTGCATAGGATGTGTGTGCACATCATTCATCTTTGTCACCACATATACTTTATTCACCATATCATATTTAAATTTGATCATTGCTTCACACCCGACTCGGGTTTCATCTACATGCCTCTTTTTTCCACGGCTTGACTCGCCTACGAAGGTGGAATTCATTGCGTTTCGGTTCTTAGGGTTTAATGCGCTATTTCGACGGTACCCCTCCTTGTTACAACTATACTTCATATACCGTATGATGGACTTGTCCGACTCTAGACGACGTTGGTTGAAACTTTTGCACCCGTTTCAAGTTCCATGGTGCAGCCGGGGTAAATAATTCACTCTTACCAGACACCATTGTTCAATACTTAATAAAGTATTATTTATTACAACTGTCTGCATTTCCCCGGCAATGGCGCCATGAAACTTTTGACGAGTTTCATTAACACGAGTAATTTTCTGAAATCTCAGGTGTGGATTTATTAAATGAAAAGAGTTATGATGTAGGGAAGGGGTTTAAGGATATGTTATAATTCCCGTTTTATTACTCATGTGGGGTGTTTTAATCTCAAACGGCGCTTTGGTCCTTCCCGCCATGAAACTTTTGACAAATATCACGGTGCAACCGGGATTGACCTTCAGTCTGTCACCCTGAAAGTCCCTGGTATCTGCGCCATGATACTTCTCATAATTTCATGTCACGAAACCACCTGCCATGAAGCTTTTGAACATCTTCCCACTGTATGAGTATTTTCCCAAAATATTATGTTTTTATTTACTCGTGCCAAGAAACTGTGCTCCCGAAAGCGCACGGAGTCAAAAATTGCAGTAATTTATAGTAAGTACCGGATCGTTCACTGGAGGATGTGCGATGGAAGCAGGGCCCACGTCGTTTACTAAGATTTTCCACTCGGTTACTCGTTTCAAGTTTTGCAAGGTTTTCTATCAACTACTTGACATAAATTAAACGAGATCATGAAAGCAGTAAAAATTATTCTACAAAGCATGATAAACCAGATCGAAGAAAGCAATTAAATTATGCTAAGAAAGCATTATAAAATTATGCTACACTATCTAGAAAGCAGGTTTAAATATGACAGAAGGGACAGGGATGAAATAATAAAGATTGGACAAGATTCAGATGAAACACAATTAAACTTCCATTTTTAATACACAGATCTTAGTTTGGGATAATCCTCTAGTTAGCTAACTCTCATGCTTTCTACACCATGTTCCCTTTAACAGACAGGTACTTATGGTGAGAATTTACATGCTCTTAAGACAACAATTTCTAAGATACCACAGACGCACAACTGCCCTCACATGGCCATGCTAAGGCGTATTATTTATCTGTGGTGGATAAGCAACACCCAGCATATCATTAATTGACATGCCAAGTACTCCTATCATTCCCCCATGTCACACCCAAAGTTTCAAATAAAGCCCCAAACCATTCCATAACTCTCAAACTTTTAACAGATGGACAGCCCCTAATTCTTCCGAGTGACCTCTATGAAAGCATTTAAAGGAAAGCAGTAAGAAAGCTGTAAAGAAAGCATTTAAATCTATCACTCGGAATCGTTAAAAACGTCTCTTTCCGTTAGTATAAAAGAGCCCCTGGTCTTGGTGACCAGATGCAGATCAAGAACCCCCGAGATATCAATAAGCCACATGGCTTACAACATCTGGGTAGTTATGAGATACAAACTAAATGAAACAGATCCATAAATGAACATATTCCGGATGTACTCACTCAAGACTCAATTCTAGACTTTGGCAGAAGAAGATAGTAGTCGAAGGAATACTCGACCTTACCTTATAAATTCACCAAGGCCTATATGTTGTTCCTCTAGTATTATTTATCACATCTCATCTACACCCAAGTGGATATTGACTTAATGCGATATCTAATATCAGATTTCCAACACACAGCAATTTTGAGAAACCAATGAATATTTGAAAATCATTCCCTAAACAGGTACTAGACTCTCAATCAAAACACAGATCCTTTCAGTCTAGATGAGACCTAATCGCTGACTCTGCTTCTAAGCTCTCAAAATCAATCCCCAGTGGAAGATGAATTAGTCATAACCGTCGAATTTATCCCTTACTCAGATCCGGATTTTACAAAGGAATTTTTGTTGGAAATTTATTATGCAGCACCTGATTTAAATCAAGACTTCTATGTCCAAGGGGAAGGATCCCCAAAATAGCAATAAGACCAGAACATCTACATAATAGTATCATGCATACAAGTATATGAAAAGGAAAATAAGGTACCCCAAAATATATGGTGGGGTTAGACAGAATGCGATACACAAAGGTGGATTAGCCTGAGAAGAGAAGAAATTGGCTAAAAGGGTGCCAGAGATAGTTGAGGTTCTCCGGACTGCAAACATCTGCCGTTCGGTTCCCAATTATCCCAGATGAATGATTTTAGACAAAAAGAATTCCAAACAATGGTGACCGCCGTCATTTAGTTTTCTTTCGTCTGTGAGTGGAAGAAAAACCCACATATTTCTTGCTGTAATATTTCTCAACTGATGTTGGTCGACATCAGTTGATACCATTGCAACTTGAATTCAGGTTGAGAAATTAAGATAAAGAAAATTAAAACTGTATCTGATTAGGAATTGGCTGAGTGACTAATCGAAACTCGTAGTGAAGAGAACGCTCGCCGAAGCTTCCACCAACCACTAACCAGATCATGCAAAATAACAGATAATGATTGACACACAGAAGACGGGTTAGTCGATATCCCTGTGAAGGGACCTTTTACCAACATTAATCTGTGGTGTTTCTCATTATCCGTTCATACACACAATGAAAGAGAAAATAAGAAAGTAAGAAAATATTTTTGGTATTGTGTGGGTGTTAAGCACACAATGGGTAGACACTAATGGGTTGAAATGTGTAATGGATAGAAATCAGATGAACTGGGCCGAGGCTCAACACATCCATGCAACTTACACAAATCATGAAAGAAAATATTTTTATGGAATTTTCAAAATAAAAGGATAGTTCAATTCGAATTATTGGAGTAATTCGAATTGAGAATGCATGAAGGATGAAGTAGTACTTTACCCAATTGATCATTGCCGGAAATTGGAACATCATCAAATTCGAATTATTGACCAATTCGAATTAATTCGAATTGGACAACTCGAATTGGCGAAGTCCTTTTCTTGCTCAAATTGACTAAGGCATTTACCTCAAGGGGAGGGTGAATTCGAATTGTCCAGCAATTCGAATTAATTCGAATTGGACAATTCGAATTGGTAAGAGATGGGAGATAAACTAAGGCATGAATGGATGGTATGTAATACAATGTGGTTTCCCTTCCCAATTCGAATTGTTGAACCAATTCGAATTAATTCGAATTAGAGAATTCAAACTGGTTGAAAACCACATGAAGGAAATTTTTGGGTGTGCAATTCGAATTTCTTAGGCAATTCGAATTACACAGTTTCAAACAACAACAATTTTTTTGTTCTCACAAGTATGGGTTAGGTGAACACTGTGCTGTAATGATGGTTTTAGATTTATTAAATCCCTCATCTCACATCAATGTCATTTCACAGCCACCCTAGTGAGATTTTCAAGTAAGAAGCAAATACATGTCCAGTGGGTATTGGCAAGATTCAAGCCCTATTTCTACAAACAAAGGATCAAAGATCAAAGAACCTAAAACATCTAATTATCTAAGAACTGCATGACTAAACTAAGAACACTCAAGTTATCTAAGGCAGCATGAAATAGGATCAAGGCAGGAAAAATAAAGCATAAAAATAAATGTCAACAAACCTAAAAACATCTAAAATCTAAGAACACTTATTTGAAGCTCTAAGGTACAAAATCAAACCATAAACCCACCAAACATGCATTTATTAAGTTTGAATGTCAACTAGGACATAATAAATGTAACCTAGTTGAAACAAACAAACATACTAAGCATTTATTCTAGAGAAAGCATTAAAGAGTGCCAAATCACATGAATAATACCATTTCTGGAAATTCTCCTTGTATTGACACTTTGAAAGCAAAATAAAGAACCCAAGACCATCATTAACTTGAAGGTAGGGTTTATTCTAACTAAAAAGCTTGTAAAAATATGGAAAATGGCTACTCTAAGGGTTACACAAACTGCTTCTATACTAAACTAAAATCAAAGCATGTAAAGATTACACTACTTGCAAGAAAATAAACTAAACTAAACTAACTACCTACCTAACCCTTAAGGGGTGTGGAACCTCCTGCTGTTCTTTTTGTCCCAAGCTGCTTTTTGGCCAAATTCTTGATCTCTTGATTCTGTTGTTGAGGGTCTGCTTTTATAGACAATCTTCAAAACCCTAGGCCCACCAATGTTGTGCTCATGTTCCACAGCTTTGATGAGTGAAGTTCGAATTAATTCAATCAATTCGAATTAATTCGAATTGTGAGGTCTCCTCCTTGAGCTGGAAATTTGGCCCTCAGTTGTCAATTCGAATTGTTGTGAAGAATTCGAATTGGTCTTTTCTCGAATTGGATGAGGGTTTCTGCTTGGCTTCCTTGCACTTGTTGGCAATTCGAATTGTTTGTGCCAATTCGAATTAATTCGAATTGGACAATTCGAATTGCATCTTCTTCTTGCCTTTGGGCTTCTTCTCTCTTCATTCCCTAATTCGAATTAATTCGAACTTGAACAATTCGAATTAGACTTCTGCATCCCTTCCAACACTTAACCATCCTTTGCTCTCTTTAGCAATTCGAATTGTTGTGCAATTCGAATTAATTCGAATTGCACACAATTCGAATTATGCTTCAACACTTAACCAAATTTCAGTTGTGGGATTTTCAATCTTCTTCCCATCTTTTTGGATTTTTGTGGGCTCTTTTATTCTTTTGCCCATCTTTTCATTCCTTTTTTTTTCTTTTTCCTTTTTTTTTCATGTTTTTGGATTTTTCTAACACAAATATAATTAAAAATTGCATATTTTGTGTCTTTTCATTACCGGCTCTATGTTCTTACAAACTCGCATTAATCTGTCGAATTCAACTGCTTTCTTATTACAATAAGATGGAAACACGATCAAAATGTCCGTCTCAGACACGGAAATGGATTGGAAATAATGGACAATTTTGGCCATTATCAACATCCTCACATTTAATACTGATCGTCCCCGAGCAGTCAGAGTCAGTGCTCCTAGGAGCTTGGACTCTGCATATTCAATCCATTTGCGTGGCCTTAGAAATTTCATTCTTCTTATATTGGGATAAGACAATCAAAATTACAAGTATTAAATTCTCTTAGTTGCGGTGTTTAATGGAATGATACTTCTCACTTGAGTAGATATACAAGCCAAATCATTATTGTTAATTCTTCTTGAATAGGTGTTTAGAAAAACTCATTGGCTTACTTCTTGAATTCAAGCATGACATGAACATTAATCAATCAAAGCAGAGCCTCACATATAGTGGAATCGGAAAGTTCACTCACTCTCAAGATTGGCTTTTATCATCAACGCTCAAAATCAAATTCAATTAAATTCTCCCATAAGCTTGCAACTGGACCAACTCGCCACCGGCTCATTTCCTCAAATCGAGATCCCGATGTCTTATTCAAGGTTATAACGGGGCATACGGTTGTAACATTTGGTAGGAAAAGGAATTATTGGGCTAAAAAGTGACATGACACCATTCCACCATAGCTTGGCATGTTGCAGAATCTATGATCATCATTATTGCTATCTTTCTTTTGTTTTTCTTTCTTTTTCTATTGCATGACATTAGACTTTGTCTAATTTGCTTTGTCATTTGCAATTTATTCTTGTTGAATAGATCTCAACTCTTTCTCTTTTTTTTTTTTTTTTTTGAATCGGTTTATAGCATACCAATTGACATTTTCGATGATCAAAAATTACAATGCCTGGACGGGATGGCTCATGTACACTTGAGTTTGATTTTCTTGGTCTTTTTATAAGGCTAGGAATAATATAGTGGTTTCAAAGAAAAATTAGGCTTAAAGGCTCAAGTTGGTTAATCCTAAAGGGAGATTGTTTTTGGGTTTGGAATTCAAACGAAAGCCAAAATTTTTGGGTTTTCTAAGTGCCTCGATCATTTGCTCGATTTCGGGAATATGGCATGGTCTTGAATCGGTCCCAATTGCAAGTTCTAGTGCCCTTTAATCGAATTGATTCACACAATCAAAGGAGTATTGAGTAAAAATGACTCGGCTCAGATCTCACAAGGGACGGTTTGATCATGTCATACATTCATTCTCAAATTTAGCCTTTGAAAAGTCTTACAACTTATTCAATCAAATTCTCAACATGAAAGTTTGTTAGTCTTTCAAGTGATCATATCATTGGATTTTTATAGCTCAAAACTTCAAGAATTCATGTCATGCATATTTTTAATTGTTTTATCCCAATGTAATAGTCTGAAAATTTCATCATCAGCCTAAATTCAACATGTGAATTTAGGTGACAGATTTATGCTTGTTTTATGCCGGTTTGTTTAATTGAAAGCAGTAAAAAGACACTGTGAACATGCAAGCATGTCACAGCTTGTTTTTGGCGTGACAGTCACTTATTCATCTTGGACTGCCACACATCTTTTTTTTTTCAAAAAATAGAGAACTCAAGACGAAATTCTCTTTTGGAAAGCAGTAATTGTACGACTTCCAAAATATGTCGTACAACCATTAAAACAAACAAATTCAAGGTTCGTTATACAGTACACGACCTTAATCACAACCAAACATCAATACAGACAAAGCTGTACACTTGGATAGGTTAACGTCAAAGATCAGTCAAAAAGTTACCAAAATACGGTTCCAATTAGTCCAGTCAAAAGTGAATCTTTACAGATTCAGTCCTTCTTCAGCATCTTTCCCCTCTATCCTTGGAAGAAGATTCTGGTCCAATGGACATAGTTCGTCAAGCTGCAGGGTACGCAGAAATCTACCATGTCATCCTCATCTTCCTCCATCACCCTGGTGCAGTAGACCCTTGGTCCTTGATTTCCAAACAGGTCGGGTGTCTCCAGGCTATCAGCCAACCATGCGAAGACGTTAGTCCCAACGTATTGCATGACGAACCTGTTGGTTATGATCTTGTTGATCATTGACACCCCCTGCTGGACCTGTTCATTGTCCAGCTTGCTAAGCAGCATGTATCCTCTGACAAAGATTGAGGCCTTGTGGTTGTCCTCAATCCCTTCCTTTAGCAGCTCACACGCCAGAGTTTCGTTTCCTGCTCCGAATGCCTGCAGGGCTGGGATGAGTTTCAGGTTGTAGTTGCCAGCTTCTTCGCACTTGACCATGAGTGCCTCCTTTTGCAGTTCCATCCTTTGTTCCCACATCTTGACGATGGTAGTCTCCAGTTCACACCTTTTGTAGACAATGGGAAGATCAGCTGCATCCCTGAGCTTGGTGCACACTTCTCTGACCTTCCACACTTTCTTGATGCAATCCTCTCCGATGCGGGAGAGGATTTCTCCTAGGAGCTCTACTGGCAGATCCAGTAGTTGAGTTTCTTCCTCGTGATCTTCGTTTTGGGCTAGGGGAATGATGTCTCTGAAAAGACATGGAGAGATGATTAGGTCTGAGACCCTCAACCTCATACCTTCAGCCACTTCAAAGTACAGTTCACTTTCTAGCACCTGTCTCACTTGAGGTACACTATGAAGGTCCAAGGGGTCAGATTATCAAATCTACTCTTATTTCAGCAAAAATAAGGAAAGCAAGAGAGATATAAGGATCTTGGATCCTTAAAATTTTTCTTAGATTATAAATAGTCTAAGATGTTTTTGGGTGGTCGAAGGACCAAAAAAAAAAAAATTTCGTAGGTTATTGAGCCTACGAAGGAATTTTTGATTTTTCTCACTACTTAACAAGTGATTTAAATCATGTGAGGTAGGGAAGATAAGAGATTAATGATGAAAATCGAATGCAAGCGAGAAATTATGCAATTACTAGTATGTAACAATGGACTATGACCAAAAATAAGAAATAAAAATAAAAGTAGACATGCATACATACAAAAGGTGATTTTTGGATTTTTATGAAGAAGTGTTGACTTGTTTATTTAATGAAATTGGGGGTGTAAGTGGTCCCCCATTTGGATTTTGTTTTGGGAAGTGGGTTTTTAAGGAATATAAACAAAACATCCTTGTGAACATTCCCCACTTGTCCCAAGTTGCACAAGAATCAACACTTAAACAAAGAACACTCTGAAAATTTGTCTTTTTACACATAAATGCCATGCCAAAAGTGTTGGAAAAATTTTGGCATGGTTTCGTCTGTACCATGTGTCCCGTATGTGCAAACATCAACTTCCAGAGTTGAGTTTGCAAAGTGTGGGCAACATGTACCCGACAAAAGCATTTATTGCAAACATACTCATACAATATAATACATGCAAACATCAAATAAGCAACACAATTGGTCCGAGAATACTACTGTAATGCAACACTTAACATCAACATGCATTTCGAGTCATCATTAACAACTCTCTACTGATCAAAACAACACAGTGGGCAAGGGAAACTGTCTACAGTGTTAAGCCTACTCACAGTTTACTAAAACATCAACACATATAAACAAAATGCACACAAACAACAAAATGGACAAACCAAACCATAAAACTAAACAGAAACCATATTTTTAAGGGTTTTGCAACCCTTATTTTCAAAATGAGAACACCCCCCATCACAGAAACGTTCGAACCCTCAAAAATGGCAGTTTCAACATAAATCCCTAGAAACCTAGGTTCTGCCTACTTGGTTCTAAGTCATCTTCGAACACGCCTACCCTATTCCGACCACATTCCGACCTTCCCTTTTGTAAAAACAGAGCACATTCTCTCCCCAACCCCGATTTCACAAGGAATACGAAGAGACACAACTGAAAACTGTGAAAAACGAGTGCGAAGATGAAAAAGAAACACTTACCCCCTGCTCCCACTCGGATTCGATGACGAAGATGCCATTTCCGACGAGTTTGAACGGAGGAAAGGTCGAGACGAGTGACTGGTTTCGCGATGAAGAAGGGTTTCGCGAGAGAGAGAACGGGGGATTTTTGGGAGAGCGAAAAGTGAAAGTGAGGGAAATGAGAGGGAAAGAGGGTATAAAAAGGGTTTGGAAGGGGAGTTCGAATTATGCACTAATTCGAATTAATTCGAATTGGTGCATTCTGTGTGAGAGATGCGAGTTATTCAGGCCAATTCGAATTAATTCGAATTGGCTTGAAAGATAAAACTACGCACAAGTTCGAATTGTGAATCAATTCGAATTAATTCGAATTGACTCATAATTCGAACTTGGTGAAGGGAGGTGACTTCTCATGGAAATGCTTTTGTGAGCTAATTCGAATTATTGGTGTGGTTCGAATTAATTCGAACTTCCCCACAATTCGAATTGCTCACTTGCATAAGAGAATGCCTTTTGTATGCCAATTCGAATTAGTCAGGCAATTCGAATTAATTCGAATTGCTATAATTCGAATTGCAGTACTTGGCCTACTAAAATATCCGAAAATTCTGCCTTGGGTGCCAATTCGAATTTGCATGGCAATTCGAATTAATTCGAATTGCTTGCATAATTCGAATTAACTAATCCGAATGTGAAAATTTCCAAGGCAAAATGTCTTATGTGGTTTGTTCCAAGCAATTCGAATTAATTCGAATTTTCTTGAAATGAAAAATAAACCACAGTCAAGACTTAAGAAAATTTTTAGGTTTTCAAAAATTTATGTTCATCAAGATGAACTCAAGAGCAAACATATCTACACAGACTTAGAATCTAAAACATATTGCTTGCATAAATTAGGTTGGGTTAACAATTTTATTCTATGAATTTATTCTGGATTTTAGATTTCTCTAAATTCCAAAATTAACCTTCATTAAATATAATGTTAACCCAACTGGGAACCTGGTTTTTGGAAGCTTTATCTTTCTTTTTGTTGGTTCCTCGAATTCTTGCAAAACAATTATGAAAAGGTATTAGGTTTTCTCCAAATATCAACATCCTCACATTTAGAGTCTTAGTACTCTAAATGTTCAATTGATTCTTGGATACTTTGTCCTAATAAAAATAAGTGGAGTAAGTAATAAATAATTAAGTAAATATAGATATATGTATAATATTTATTGAGCATAAGCCGGTTCTGTTGTCATTTGAGCTTCTTTTTCGGGGTCGAACTGCCCAAGATACTCCTTCAATCTGTGTCCATTCACCACCAGCTCCCCTTTGCCAGTTCGGATCCTGACAGCTCCACTTTCAAACACGTGCACCACTTCGTATGGCCCTTCCCATCTGGATTTAAGCTTTCCGGGGAATAGCTTCAACCTGGAATTGAATAGCAAGACTTTCTGGCCAACATAAAAGTGTTTAGACTTAATACGGCGATCATGTAACTTCTGGGTCCGCTCTTTATAAATCTTCGAGCTTTCATAAGCTTGCGCACGTATTTCCTCAATTTCATTGAGGTCCAACTTGCGCTTACTCTGAGCAACTCGTGAGTCAAAATTGAGCATTCGTACGGCCCAGTAAGCCTTATGCTCTAGTTCTACGGGCAAATGACGGGCTTTTCCGAAGATGAGTCTGTATGGAGACATCCCGATGGGAGTCTTGAATGCAGTTCGGTATGCCCATAAAGCATCATTGAGCTTACGTGACCAATCTTTGCGAGTTGTCCCCACAGTGGCCTCGAGTATGTGTTTGATTTCGCGGTTAGAGACCTCGACTTGACCACTGGTTTGGGGATGGTAAGGCGTGCCGATCTTGTGGAGAATCCCATTTTTGCTCATAAGATTTGCAAATGCTTTATTAACAAAATGAGTTCCTCCATTTGATATGATCACCCTGGGTACACCAAATCTATTGAAAATGTTATTTTTCAAAAATTTGACGACCTGGTTGCCATCATTGGTTGGCAGTGCAACGGCCTCAACCCACTTGGAAACATAATCGACAGCTACCAAGATGTAATGGTTCCCATCAGATGTCGGGAATGGTCCCATGAAGTCAATACCCCATACATCGAAAATCTCGAGAGTGAGAATTCCTTGTTGAGGCATCTCATCCCTCTTGGAAATATTCCCTAGTCTTTGGCATCTGTCGCAAGCTTTAACAAACGCTTTGCAATCCTCGTAAATGGTAGGCCAATAAAAACCGCACTCGAGCACCTTATGGGCTGTTCGAGTGGGACCATGGTGACCTCCATATTCCGATTCATGACATTTCTTAGCGATTTGATAAGCCTCGTGCTCAGTTACACATCGTCTAATAATCGAATCTGCACAATGCTTGAAGAGGTAAGGGTCTTCCCAGAAGTAGTTAACTACATCTCGGTTGAACCTCGCTTTGTGGCCTCTGCTTTGAAATGGTGGGGTTATTCCGCATGCTAAAAAGTTAGCAATATCGGAAAACCACGGACAAGCTTGATCATGAAGATGCAAGGCAAACAGTTGTTCATCCGGAAAATTCTCATTTACGGCTAATTCATTTTTATCATTTTCTAGTCGAGACAAATGGTCAGCAGCACCATTGTCTCTGCCTTTTCTATCTTTTATTATAATGTTGAATTCTTGCAACAAAAGTACCCACCTGATTAATCGAGGTTTGGCGTCTTGTTTGCTAAACAAGTATCTCAGTGCAGAGTGATATGTGTACACTGTGGTTTTCGTACCAATAAGATATTGTCTGAATTTATCAAACGCAAAAACCACAACATACATCTCCTTCTCCGTGGTGGTGTAGTTAATTTGGGCCTCATTCAGGGCGTGACTTGCGTAATGAATTACACAATGCTTCCCTTCCTTATGTTGCCCAAGAACTGCACCCACGGCGAGATCACTTGCATCACACATTACCTCGAAAGGTATTCACCAATCGGGTGGTTTCACGATTGGAGCAGAAATCAACATTCCTTTGAGCGTGTCAAAGGCTTGAACACACGCTTCATTTATTACAAAAGGATTTTCTTTACAGAGCAAGTTAGTGAGCGGCTTGGCAATTTTAGAAAAGTCTTTTATGAATCTCCGGTAGAAGCCGGCATGCCCTAAGAAACTCCTAACTGCTTTTATTGAATTAGGCAATGGTAGGTTTGAGATAACTGAGACCTTAGCCCTATGGACTTCGATACCTGCGCGCGAGATGGGGTGACCTAACACTATTCCTTCGGTGACCATGAAATGGCACTTCTCCCAGTTCAAAACTAGGTTGGTGTCCTCACATCTTTTCAGAATCTGTGCAAGATTAGTCAAACATTCATCAAAAGTATCTCCATACACAGAGAAGTCATCCATGAAAACTTCAATGCATTTTTCGATAAATTCTGAGAAAATTGACATCATGCATCGTTGAAATGTGGCAGGCGCATTACAAAGTCCAAAAGGCATGCGCCTGTACGCAAAAGTTCCATATGGGCAAGTGAATGTGGTCTTGTCATGATCCTCGCTAGCTATTACAATCTGATTATAGCCAGAGTACCCATCCAAAAAGCAGTAGTACTCCCTTCCGGCCAACCTCTCCAGCATCTGATCAATGAATGGCAAGGGGAAATGGTCCTTCCTGGTAGCGGTATTGAGCTTCTGGTAGTCGATGCAAACTCTCCAACCGGTCACTGGACGCGTCGCCACTTCTTCCCCTTGCTCATTAGTCGTTACACAGATCCCCCCGCGTTTCGGTACGACCTGCACTGGGCTAACCCATTTGCTATCAGAGATAGGATAGATGATACCAGCATCTAAGAGCTTGATAACTTCTTTCCTTACCACTTCCTGCATATGGGGGTTCAGACGCCTTTGTGGTTGCCTTGAGGGCTTGTACTCCTCTTCCATTAAAATTCTGTGCATGCAAACAGAGGGGCTTATTCCTTTTATATCAGAAATGGTCCATCCGATTGCATGTACATATTTCTTTAGAATGTCTACCAGAGCTTTTTCTTGTTGTTGTGTCAGCTTGGCTGACACAATCACCGGTAATCTTTTATGTTCAGCGAGAAAGACGTACTTAAGATGGTCCGGAAGTATTTTAAGTTCAAGCTCTGGTGGGCATTCAACGGAAGGCAGTAATTTGCGAGAAATGGATGGGAGAGAGAGATCAGATTTACCTTCAGGATCCTGTGTCAGTACAGGATCCACTTCCTCCTCAGCAGTGCTTTCCTCTTCCTCCGGGATGAACTCAACCCCCATCGAATTCTTCAAGGTCCCCCGAGATAGGATCCTCGAAGTGGACAGCGTTGCAGTTCCTTGGTTGCTCCGCACCTTCAGGCTTCAGTACCTGTTTTGAAACTTTGCTAGGCTCATCAGTCACAGAGTCTATGCTCTCATCCTCACTCCTACTTTCTATTACATCAAATAAGGAACAAGATCCCTCACACGGGAACTTCTGCAGCTTTCCCATGTTGAAATTCAATTCTTCTTCTCCGACTCGGAGCTTGATTTGATTTGATCGCGCGTCTATAAGTGCACCACCGGTTGAGAGAAAGGGGCGGCCTAAGATCAGTGGCATCTCGTAGTCCTCCTCTATATCCAGAATAATGAAGTTGACGGGAAAGAGGGTCCCTCCCGTCTTGACAATTACGTCCTTCAGGATTCCGATTGGATGGGTAATTGATCGGTCTGCCAGCTGTAACTTCATTGTAACCGGTTCAATTGTTCCCAAGTGAAGACGTTTCACCATGGCAAGTGGCATAACGTTGATGCTCGAACCCAGATCGCACAATCCTTTTCCAACATTAGTTTTCCCAATGTGGATCGGCAATGTAATACATCCTGGATCTTCCTTCTTCTCCGGTAGCACTCTTTGGATAATGGCACTGCAACTGCTGTTCAAAACCACTACTTCCTCCTGCTCAATTTTTCTCTTCCCTGAAATCATTTCTTTAAGAAATTTAGCATAGACGGGTATTTCTGAAATCATTTCGACCAATGGAATAGTGATCTCGACAGCTTTCAGTCTTTCTAAGAACTTTTTAAATTTTTCATTTTGTTCCTTATTTTTAAGACGTGCCGGGTATGGCACCCTTGGCATGTACTTATTATTTTTTGTTTTTGGTGGTAAAGAGAAGGAAGTTGTACCTTCAACCCTACCCTTTTCAGCTCCCTTTGCAGCTTCAGCCTGCGAAATAGTTGTTTCTGATTTGTCCTCGACCAGTCCAATACCATCTCCTCTTTCAATCCTTTCATTTTCTTTTTCACCCTCCAATGGATCCTTTTCCTTCTTGGTCGTCTCTTTTCCATATCCAACAATTCCCTTTAGAGTCTTGCCTCCCCGCAATGTGATTGCTTTACACTGTGGGTTAGCTTCAGTACTGCTTGGAAGTGTTCCTTTCCCCCTGTTCTGCAGTTCCTTGGCTAATTGGGTGACTTGCGTCTCCACATTCTTGATTGATGACTGCAGTTGTTGATTTATATCCTTCTGGTTGGCTATAAACTCAGTCATCAAGTTCTCCAAACGAGATGGTGGCCTTTGGTTATATTGCTGATTCTGATCAGGTTGGGATTGGAAATTCTGGAAATTCTGGCCTTGGTTCTGATTAGGCCTCTGTTGGATCTGAGGTTGGAAGTTCTGATTCTGATTTTGAAAGTTCTGCACTCTTTGCTGGACGAATCCTTGATTCTGAGGTCTGAAGTTTTGCTGTGGGTTTTGATTTGCGAACTGGTTGGGCTGGTTTGGCTGTAACAAATGCGCGTTAAGTGCATTGTTGTTGGAGTAAGAGAGATTGGGATGGCGATTTTGGTAGTTCCCGGCATAATTACAGCTCTCGGTAGCTATCTGTTGGCATGTGTCAGTTGGATGAGGTCCCTGACACAGTCCACAGACAACCCCCGATTGTTGTGTTTGAACTTGGTCAGATTAGGTTCCTGCCTGAGAAGCGTCTATTCCCTTCCCTTTATCCTGACTCAGCTGTATCGCAGCTACCTGTTCCTGCAATTTTTCAAAATCTGTTTTTCCTTCACTTACAGCAAAGACTTTTCTGGGAGGATCCTCCTTCCTATCATCTGTGTTTAGGATGGATCTGTTGACAGACATTGTCTCAATCTTCTCCCAAGCTTGGTCCATAGGCAAGTGGAGTAAATGTCGTCCGCCAGCAGCGTCTAACATTGTTCTCCATGGATGGGTGAGTCCTCCGTAGAATTTCCTCAATTGCTCCCATGGTGCGTACCCATGTTGTGGGCATCACCTGATGAGGCCCAAGAATCTTTCCTTCGCATCATATAATGACTCGTCTGGCTTCATTTTAAAATCTCCAATCTTGGCTCGTCCTTCCTCAATCTTTGATTCAGGAAAATATTTCAGCAAAAAGCTCCTCACAAGTCTGCCCAAGTGCTCCTCTGATTGATAGGCAATGACTTATACCAGTCCCTGGCACCACTATACAAAGAAAATGGAAACAACATTAGCCTAATAGCATCAGGAGAGACTCCCTGATTTTTGATCGTGTCGCAGAGCTCCAGGAAGGTCTGGAGATGATCATGAGGGTCCTCATGATTTGCACCGCAGAACTGATTGTTTTGTACCAAATTAATGAGTGCCGGTTTGAGCTCGAAATTGCGTGCAGGAAAATGTGCTCTCCCAGGTCCATCTAGATAGGGCTCTACTATTGGTTGCATGAAGTCTGCTGCTGCTTGCTGCTGTTGTTGATTTCCTTGTTCAGCTTGGTTCTGGTACTGTTGGTGGTAGTTGGGAAATTGCTGGAAGTTATGTGGATCTTGTGGGTTGTTCTGAAACTGATCTGGATTGAAAGCTTGGTTTTGGTACTGCTGGTTTGGTATGTTTTGGTTTTGGTGAAATTGGTTTACGGGTGGTGGTGGTATTTGGTGGAATTGCTGGTATTGTTGCTGATTGGGATTTGGTAGATTCTCCTCTTCGTTGGCACGATTAGGATGCTCTACCATTCCTCCGTCAGCTCCATTACCAGGATTATTTGGTGGTTGGTCTATGGGTAAGATCGGGGGAATGTTCTGGTTATCTGCCATGTCTGATAGATCGCTGCTAGATGTTTCAGGTGAAGTGCGGGTCCGACGCTCCTGCTCTTTCCGTCTTCTGGCTTCTGCCCTCAGTTGGGGAGCGGTCCTTTCTATTTCTAGATCGAACGGTAGCTCCGGTAATGTGTTCCTTCTCCGTTGCATAAGCAGTTGGTATCAAGCTTTTGACAGTACCTGTACAACCCCCAGGTTAGTAACGGTTCAAGAATATATACAAAAACTGTCTATGAGTAAATCAGGAGTGTAGTTCTCCTAGTAAACGGCGCTGCATCCTCCCCGGCAACGGCGCCATGAAACTTTTGCACCCGTTTCAAGTTCCATGGTGCAGCCGGGGTAAATAATTCACTCTTACCAGACACCATTGTTCAATACTTAATAAAGTATTATTTATTACAACTGTCTGCATTTCCCCGGCAACGGCGCCATGAAACTTTTGACGAGTTTCATTAACACGAGTAATTTTCTGAAATCTCAGGTATGGATTTATTAAATGAAAAGAGTTATGATGTAGGGAAGGGGTTTAAGGATATGTTATAATTCCCGTTTTATTACTCATGTGGGGTGTTTTAATCTCAAACGGCGCTGTGGTCCTTCCCGCCATGAAACTTTTGACAAATATCACGGTGCAACCGGGATTGACCTTCAGTCTGTCACCCTGAAAGTCCCTGGTATCTGCGCCATGATACTTCTCATAATTTCATGTCACGAAAGCACCTGCCATGAAGCTTTTGAACATCTTCCCACTGTATGAGTATTTTCCCAAAATATTATGTTTTTATTTACTCGTGCCAAGAAACTGTGCTCCCGAAAGCGCACGGAGTCAAAAATTGCAGTAATTTATAGTAAGTACCGGATCGTTCACTGGAGGATGTGCGATGGAAGCAGGGCCCACGTCGTTTACTAAGATTTTCCACTCGGTTACTCGTTTCAAGTTTTGCAAGGTTTTCTATCAACTACTTGACATAAATTAAACCAGATCATGAAAGCAGTAAAAATTATTCTACAAAGCATGATAAACCAGATCGAAGAAAGCAATTAAATTATGCTAAGAAAGCATTATAAAATTATGCTACACTATCTAGAAAGCAGGTTTAAATATGACAGAAGGGACAGGGAGGAAATAATAAAGATTGGACAAGATTCAGATGAAACACAATTAAACTTCCATTTTTAATACACAGATCTTAGTTTGGGATAATCCTCTAGTTAGCTAACTCTCATGCTTTCTACACCATGTTCCCTTTAACAGACAGGTACTTATGGTGAGAATTTACGTGCTCTTAAGACAACAATTTCTAAGATACCACAGACGCACAACTGCCCTCACATGGCCATGCTAAGGTGTATTATTCATCTGTGGTGGATAAGCAACACCCAGCATATCATTAATTGACATGCCAAGTACTCCTATCATTCCCCCATGTCACACCCAAAGTTTCAAATAAAGCCCCAAACCATTCCATAACTCTCAAACCTTTTAACAGATGGACAGCCCCTAATTCTTCCGAGTGACCTCTATGAAAGCATTTAAAGGAAAGCAGTAAGAAAGCTGTAAAGAAAGCATTTAAATCTATCACTCGGAATCGTTAAAAACGTCTCTTTCCGTTAGTATAAAAGAGCCCCTGGTCTTGGTGACCAGATGCAGATCAAGAACCCCCGAGATATCAATAAGCCACAGGGCTTACAACATCTGGGTAGTTATGAGATACAAACTAAATGAAACAGATCCATAAATGAACCTATTCCGGATGTACTCACTCAAGACTCAATTCTAGACTTTGGCAGAAGAAGATAGTAGTCGAAGGAATACTCGACCTTACCTTATAAATTCACCAAGGCCTATATGTTGTTCCTCTAGTATTATTTATCACATCTCATCTACACCCAAGTGGATATTGACTTAATGCGATATCTAATATCAGATTTCCAACACACAGCAATTTTGAGAAACCAATGAATATTTGAAAATCATTCCCTAAACAGGTACTAGACTCTCAATCAAAACACAGATCCTTTCAGTCTAGATGAGACCTAATCGCTCACTCTGCTTCTAAGCTCTCAAAATCAATCCCCAGTGGAAGATGAATTAGTCATAACTGTCGAATTTATCCCTTACTCAGATCCGGATTTTACAAAGGAATTTTTGTTGGAAATTTATTATGCAGCACCTGATTTAAATCAAGACTTCTATGTCCAAGGGGAAGGATCCCCAAAATAGCAATAAGACTAGAACATCTACATAATAGTATCATGCATACAAGTATATGAAAAGGAAAATAAGGTACCCCAAAATATATGGTGGGGTTAGACAGAATGCGATACACAAAGGTGGATTAGCCTGAGAAGAGAAGAAATTGGCTAAAAGGGTGCCAGAGATAGTTGAGGTTCTCCGGACTGCAAACATCTGCCGTTCGGTTCCCAATTATCCCAGATGAATGATTTTAGACAAAAAGAATTCCAAACAACGGTGACCGCCGTCATTTAGTTTTCTTTCGTCTGTGAGTGGAAGAAAAACCCACATATTTCTTGCTGTAATATTTCTCAACTGATGTTGGTCGACATCAGTTGATACTATTGCAACTTGAATTCAGGTTGAGAAATTAAGATAAAGAAAATTAAAACTGTATCTGATTGGGAATTGGCTGAGTGACTAATCGAAACTCGTAATGAAGAGAACGCTCGCCGAAGCTTCCACCAACCACTAACCAGATCATGCAAAATAACAGATAATGATTGACACACAGAAGACGGGTTAGTCGATATCCCTGTGAAGGGACCTTTTACCAACATTAATCTGTGGTGTTTCTCATTATCCGTTCATACACACAATGAAAGAGAAAATAAGAAAGTAAGAAATTATTTTTGGTATTGTGTGGGTGTTAAGCACACAATGGGTAGACACTAATGGGTTGAAATGTGTAATGGATAGAAATCAGATGAACTGGGCCGAGGCCCAATACATCCATGCAACTTACACAAATCATGAAAGAAAATATTTTTATGGAATTTTCAAAATAAAAGGATAGTTAAATTCGAATTATTGGAGTAATTCGAATTGAGAATGCATGAAGGATGAAGTAGTACTTTACCCAATTGATCATTGCCAGAAATTGGAACATCATCAAATTCGAATTATTGACCAATTCGAATTAATTCGAATTGGACAACTCGAATTGGCGAAGTCCTTTTCTTGCTCAAATTGACTAAGGCATTTACCTCAAGGGGAGGGTGAATTCGAATTGTCCAGCAATTCGAATTAATTCGAATTGGACAATTCGAATTGGTAAGAGATGGGAGATAAACTAAGGCATGAATGGATGGTATGTAATACAATGTGGTTTCCCTTCTCAATTCGAATTGTTGAACCAATTCGAATTAATTCGAATTAGAGAATTCAAACTGGTTGAAAACCACATGAAGTAAATTTTTGGGTGTGCAATTCGAATTTCTTAGGCAATTCGAGATAATTCGAATTGCCTCAATTCGAATTACACAGTTTCAAACAACAACAATTTTTTTGTTCTCACAAGTATGGGTTAGGTGAACACTGTGCTGTAATGATGGTTTTAGATTTACTAAATCCCTCATCTCACATCAATGTCATTTCACAGTCACCCTAGTGAGATTTTCAAGTAAGAAGCAAATACATGTCCAGTGGGTATTGGCAAGATTCAAGCCCTATTTCTACAAACAAAGGATCAAAGATCAAAGAACCTAAAACATCTAATTATCTAAGAACTGCATGACTAAACTAAGAACACTCAAGTTATCTAAGGCAGCATGAAATAGGATCAAGGCAGGAAAAATAAAGCATAAAAATAAATGTCAACAAACCTAAAAACATCTAAAATCTAAGAACACTTATTTGAAGCTCTAAGGTACAAAATCAAACCAAAAACCCACCAAACATGCATTTATTAAGTTTGAATGTCAACTAGGACATAATAAATGTAACCTAGTTGAAACAAACAAACATACTAATCATTTATTCTAGAGAAAGCATTAAAGAGTGCCAAATCACATGAATAATACCATTTCTGGAAATTCTCCTTGTATTGACACTTTGAAAGCAAAATAAAGAACCCAAGACCATCATTAACTTGAAGGTAGGGTTTATTCTAACTAAAAAGCTTGTAAAAATATGGAAAATGGCTACTCTAAGGGTTACACAAACTGCTTCTATACTAAACTAAAATTAAAGCATGTAAAGATTACACTACTTGCAAGAAAATAAACTAAACTAAACTAACTACCTACCTAACCCTTAAGGGGTGTGGAACCTCCTGCTGTTCTTTTTGTCCCAAGCTGCTTTTTGGCCAAATTCTTGATCTCTTGATTCTGTTGTTGAGGGTCTGCTTTTATAGACAATCTTCAAAACCCTAGGCCCACCAATGTTGTGCTCATGTTCCACAGCTTTGATGAGTGAAGTTCGAATTAATTCAATCAATTCGAATTAATTTGAATTGTGAGGTCTCCTCCTTGAGCTGGAAATTTGGCCCTCAGTTGTCAATTCGAATTGTTGTGAAGAATTCGAATTGGTCTTTTCTCGAATTGGATGAGGGTTTCTGCTTGGCTTCCTTGCACTTGTTGGCAATTCGAATTGTTTGTGCCAATTCGAATTAATTCGAATTGGACAATTCGAATTGCATCTTCTTCTTGCCTTTGGGCTTCTTCTCTCTTCATTCCCTAATTCGAATTAATTCGAACTTGAACAATTCGAATTAGACTTCTGCATCCCTTCCAACACTTAACCATCCTTTGCTCTCTTTAGCAATTCGAATTGTTGTGCAATTCGAATTAATTCGAATTGCACACAATTCGAATTATGCTTCAACACTTAACCAAATTTCAGTTGTGGGATTTTCAATCTTCTTCCCATCTTTTTGGATTTTTGTGGGCTCTTTTATTCTTTTGCCCATCTTTTCATTCCTTTTTCTTTTCTTTTTCCTTTTTTTTTCATGTTTTTGGATTTTTCTAACACAAATACAATTAAAAATTGCATATTTTGTGTCTTTTCATTACCGGCTCTATGTTCTTACAAACTCGCATTAATCTGTCGAATTCAACTGCTTTCTTATTACAATAAGATGGAAACACGATCAAAATGTCCGTCTCAGACACGGAAATGGATTGGAAATAATGGACAATTTTGGCCATTATCATTGGTATCGAACTCGCACAACAAAGCCACGGTTATGAGCGAATGTGATGTATGTAATGAACGCATCATCCACGGTTGGGAAGCTACACGATTTGAATTGTTCTATCTCTGCAAATCCATCACAGAGGGCCAATGAAATTCTTTATCAGTGTATGCGAATTTACCAAATGAGTATCATCAAAATTTAACCTAGTTGCACACTTGTATTTTTAAATCAATCGGCACATCAATATGGGTATTTAACAAATAAATCAAGCATGATGCAATGACCTGTGATAATTGGTATTTTAAACACACCACCAGAACCCTCTGACGAGACGTGGCCTGAATCATCCTTTGCTGTTGGGGGAGAGATGGATTGGTGCAGTATTTTATCCCGGCAACTTGATTCTTCATTCCCATCATTGTATTCGGAATCCGACCCAACAACTTCCAAATCATCGTCTTCAGCACATATATCCTCGTCGTAAGTCGGTTCATCACCGTCCTCTATTGGTTCCGTGTTTAGATCGAACATCTTTTAGTTAATAAAAGGAGATGATGGTGAATTTGATGCCTCTGCCGATTAGTGAAAGGGGGGGGGGGGGGGATAGCAGATGACTGGTCGGTGGTGGTGAGGTGAATTAAGACAATAAAATTGCAAGATTTATTTTCTATTTTTTTTATCACAATCTACTAAATGATGATTGATATGTTTTTGGGTGTAATCAATTATTCTAAATTAAGAGTCCTGCGGTAATGGTAATAGAAACGGACGTTACTATATTAAAGGTTGGCAGAGAGATGGAAACTTCCTACCTCCCACCCCGGTCAGCACTTATTAGTCTCCCAACTATCTCATGCAGTGTGTGCTGCACTCCACTAATGCAGCACCAAAACCGAACCGATGCATGTAGTATATTTGACTTTCGACCATTAACCTTTTTTTTAATAAGCACATCATTTTCTTTCTTTAAATTATTCCCTCCGTCAGCTTAAACAGACCGTTTTTATTTTTTAATATTGTTTATTATTCAATTTTAATTTATTTTCATTACAAATATATAACAAAAAAATATAGTGAAGCGAGTTCTTATTAAAATCGTTCAATTACGTAATTTTATAATATACTCCCTCAGTTTTTCTTGCTTACTACAGACCCACATTTCACGCAGTCTAATGCACATTTTATATCATTAATAACTCAAATTCATTCTAAGTAAAAATTATAAAAGTTCGATATTTAAAAGCTATATGACGAGACGAATCTAACATTATCTCACTTGGCTATATTTTAACTTGTATAATTATGATAAAACTTTAAGTCAAAAGCTTGTGTGTGAATAATGACACATTAGCCAATGTAGTTATAAAAAAAATAGAGGGAGTATATTTTTTATAGAATTTTTACTCTTATATTGATATATCAATAATAAAAAAAAATGCATCGAACTCTATGACAAAGTCAAATGGCTCAAGTTATTAAGATGGATGAGGTAGAAATACTTGTGTTTATGGCTTTATTATTTATAAAATCAATTTTATAAGAAAAATACATTTTTTTTGTTTGAAGCAAACATCAAAAGCATCTAAATAATCATCCAAATATCCCTTTCCATTTTATTTTTTTTTGATAAGCCGAAGCCAGAGAAGAAAAGTAAAAATAGGACCAAAACAGGGAGGTCCAAACCATATAGATATATATAGGAAAGGGAAAAAGAAAAAACCTAGCGACTAGGGAGCTAATCGCCTAGCATTCACAACCAATTCTCCCGAACAAGATCCGGATGAAAAGCCCAAGTGGTAAAGAAATCCTCCCTCAATGTCCTATGCATAGCAAATCGATCTTCAACCGGGAAACCACTAAAACGATTAGCCTCCACAAACACCGAGATATGGTACTTAGAACCCACCTTGATCAAAATCCAGATACCACCTTTCTTCCCCAATGCCTCTTGAATATAAAATTTCTCATATTCCACCCCCAATAAGAACCCCTCCGCTCTACAAAAAGGGACTTGAGGTTCGAGGATGGCTACAGTGTCCGGTGTGTGAATCAGGAGATAATCCAATAAGACTTTACGGGTAATCCGTCCATTGGTAAGGCTGACTGAGTGACATTGGTTTGTTGGTTGATTGTTGGATTGTTGGTTGATTTTAGATGAACAATGGTGCTGGTTTATGGTTACTGATTGTGGATGGACAATAGTATTGTTTATGGTTGGTTATTAATATTTGCCTTGTGGGTGAATGGTATTTTGCAATAGAACAGTGTTTTCCGAGTTAGAGAAACGATAATATTCTCTAATTCGATTATGAATGGTATTTGTTTTATGGTAACTCGTTGTGATTGGTATTTGATTTTCTCATTCATGGTATTAATCGTAATGCGATTATTGCTGCCCACAATAAATTGTATTAATTCATTTACACTATATCAGAAATAAGTGATGTCAGTAATATTGAAAAATAGTTTAATGTGAATGGGACATTTGCAATGTGGTTTGATTGCAAGAAATGGAATATCCTATGAAAAGTTGAACTACAACCATAAATACGAAGATTTTATTGTGAATACAATTAAAAGGAACCCTAGGAGGTAGGTGTTCAAATAGTACCATAAATAAGAAGATTTGTAACCATTGACGTTGAATAGGAGCACATTCTCCCAGAAGTTAATGTTGAACTACACTTCACCCCAAGTGTATTAGTATTCAATGTATGGAGAACTTAGTAAGTGTTGAACTACAACCTTATGGTTGGAATGAGGTATTCAATAAAAGGATATTGTATTTTACTGAGTTGTTCAAACACTTATATTTGGGCATCCATAAAGGAATCAAAAACCAATAATTTGCAAGAAATAGGGTGCCTAAACAGTCGAAACATACTAAAGGTATTAGAAATTATTAACCGGTAAGGATAACAGTATTCATATTAACAGTATTCAATGGCTGATGTGACATAAAGTGGAAAAGTCATGGGGGAGGGCTGATGTGACATAAAGTGGAAAAATCACATCACCCTCCTCCCCAAAGTTTGGGGATTTTTTTTGGACTAGAGGTTATTTAGTCTTTTCACTAGTTTCTATTTCAAAAGTATATCAAAATTCTGATAAGGATTGTATATTGGGAGTATTTTAGTATACGTGTCTTGTATGCTAAGTATTTGTTTTGGGGGGCCTTTCTTTTACATTTATGGTATTATTTTTGTTTCAAATTAAATTTCTTTTATATTTTATTGATTCATAAAACGTATTTTAAGTAACCATATACTTTTAATAAAATTGATGAATATCAAATTAAAAGTCACATTAATTATTCTCTCAATCTCATTTCAAATGTCCTTTTTGAACTATTTACACTGTTTATTATAAATGTTTGGTCTAAATTGTGTTGCACTTATATAGAAAAAAATATAGTCAAGTGAGATATGGTTGAATTAGTCTTTTCGTATAATTTTAGAATATATATTTTCTAATACTCCCTCCGTCCCATTCAAATGTCTCATTTTCTATTTTGGTCCATCTCATTTCAATTGTCACATTTCCTTATTTACAAAATTTTTACTCATTCAAATAAACATCACATCAACTATTTATTCCACTTTAACACAATAACTCATTCTACCTAAAATACCGTGCCCAAAAGAAATGTGACATCTCAAATGGGAAAGATGTAGAATTGTAGGATTGTAGGAAAGATGTACTTATATTTAAAGTAATTTTTTTTAGAAGAGCCGAACTAGATAAAGGGTAATGGGAGCCCATGCCACACAAAAGTGGGGAATCGAACATCCAACCCTTAGGTTGGAAAGTATGGACTTGGTCGTTTGGGCTAGTACTCATTCCCATATTTAAAATGATTTGAATTGCTATATAACTACGTAAAAATAGTTTAATAAGCAGCCGCCGTCCAAATCGAACTTCACAAGGAAGAAGCCGCCGTCCATTTCTATCATGCTGAATCGGTTTTTGATATTCCAAACTCTAGTTAACCTGTCCAGAAGGGCCCCGTAGCCAACCTTCTTTCCTAGGACAGATATGATGAGGCCATCTTCAAAGGGTTTGCATATTTGCTCCCTGATGCGTGGGTCTACCGTGATGCGTGGCATCAAGCGATCACCGTTGAGGAAGTTGAGCTAAATCAGATCGGCATTGGTAGGGTCTTCTATTAGCTGGTTACAGATGGGTTGTTTACCTTCAAGCACCTTACCTCTGAATGAAGTTCCACCTGCAAAGACAAACCTCGCCTCGGATTGAAGGGGAGAGAGGGGAGGGGGATCCGGGGGTGAGGAGAGCGAAGAGGGGGGAGACATTTTGTCACATTCTACATATCATATCCCTTTCCATTTAAGCAATCTTGTTATATTCACACCATTTCTTTTGGGCATAAAATTCAATATATATATATATATATATATATATATATATATATTGTGAACAGTGATGTCATTCATTGTGCAAATTAAAAAGCTAATCTACAGAACTGGGGAGAGAATAGATGAACAATAAAACTCAATAACGGGGGAACCAAAACCAACCATATTCCCTGCCAATACTGAAATAGTCTCGTCTGAAGGAAGGGCCCATGTCTTAATGAACTCCTCGGCATTCGCCCCTCGCTTGGCCAAAGAGTCAGCCACAATATTACACACCCCCCCCCCCCCCCCGGGGGAATATTGAACCCATGCTCACATGGAAGCTGCAGAAGGTTGCAAGCATGTCAGTGAGAAGTAGCACCAAAGGTTGAAGCTAGACTAATCTCCCTTAGTAGAGAAGATTGTGCTTCGCTATGGCTAAATGCTTTGCTCCTTTATTATGATGCAAATACCATTAACCGTACCATGCTGAAGAAGTCGCAAAGCCAGGGAGTTAGAGAAACAAACAATCTCTTCAATACCCAAAGCATGAAGGTGTTTCATGCAATTCCAAATGTCATGTAGCTCAGCAACTAAGTCAGTAGATACCCTAAATGAGCTAGAAAATCCTTCAATCAATTGTCAGCCTCATCCTGAATAACTCCCCAAATTATATATATATGAAATAGATACTTAAATATTCTAAACTATGTTATTACATGAATCTAATAAGCTAAATAAACTATGCGATTAGCCCATCCAAATGCACTTAGCTCGTAGTGAAGACCAAACTTGACTAAATATTTTCTTTTGATAATATACTAATAAATATGGAGCAAAACTAAATAATGAATAGTATAAAAATGACAAACCTAACAATAATGTTGAAGGGAGGGAGTATATATATTCACACTTTATTGTGGCCGCCAACAAATAATTAAGATAAACTGAATTTGGTTTCATGTGATTATTTACCGTTAAATATTTATATATTAGCAGTTTGAAATTTTCATTCAAAAATCTATAATATATAAAGTTTGTTGATGATATGAATAGTGTTGGGCCTAATGGGCTCAACATTAATTTCTATTAATTTTTTTTATTATATTCATATTAATTTTATTTTTCTATTCCAACTTCAAATATCTAATATATATTCCAAAATAATGTAAAATTTTTTTAACTTTATATCAGTTATAATATTTCAAGTTTAAGTGGTAGTAACTCATAATAATAATAATTTACTGTACACTTCATATGAGATATGATAAATTAGTATAATAATAAAAAAAATCACAATATTAATTAAATAATTTTAATTATTTATGTAATACTACCTCCGTCTCAGTATATTTGTTACGGATGGTTTTTTGGCACTATTCACTGTTTAACTTTGATTTGAATTTTTATCATAGCTATGTAAGGAAAAATATAGTCAATTGAGATCTTGTTAGATTCGTCTAATCTTGTAGTTTTAGACAATTAACTTTTTATAACTTTTCGTTGTACACAATTTAAGTTATTAACCATTAAAAATGTGTGGGTCCGTAACAAAAATAGTGAGACGGAGGAAGTAAATATTTAAATATTTGATTTTTTATTAGGACAAATTTATAAAGTTAATAATAATATTAAAACTATTTCATTTAAAGTCTGATATAATTAAATATACCCAATATATAATAATACAAGTATGTGAATCAATTAGATCGTTTAGTTATTATATAGTAGTAAATTATATTTATACTTCATCTCAATTCTTAGTCCATTTATAGATCAATTATTTTATTGTTATGGGTTTTTATGTAAATATCTATTATTAACGGTTTTCAATCTATCGAGTAGAGCCTCTAATTTTCGCTTGGACAACTTTTTTGTATGATTTAATTTCAATTTTTTGCTCATCATTAATGCATTTGGTTATTTTGTACTCTTTAGAAAACCATACATAACTATTGTGTATCCATCATCGATGCATTTGATTATTTTGTATTCTTTAGAAAAGTAAGTTCATACATAAATATTATCTAGTGTCCCTACAATCCCGCCCATTTGGGGGTAATACTAATTTAAATAAAATGTTAAACAACATAAGATGTTCGACGCTTTCTAAATTAGTTTCCATATGGTTTCTTTTAAAGCTATTATTACCATGATTCATAACTAATTAAAACTCCAAATTGGCACCCCAAGCCCATACTATACTAAAATATTGGATCGAAAAAATCAAAGAAAATATATATCTAATATATATAAGTGTGAGACCTTATGAACAGTGTCTTTAATGCGAAATTCCTGAATTGCCCTTCTCTTCTCTTGCTTTTCTTCGCTCATTCCTTTCTTTCGTCATTTTTCTTCGCTCATTCCTTTCTTCTCCGAATTTGCTCTCTCTCCAGCCCATTCTCACGCCACATCGTGCCTTTCCTTGTCCAGTGCCGCCTGCCTTTTGTGAGCCAAATTATGGCTTCCTCCCTCGCCTTGTGCGATTTGCGGGTCGATCCGTTCTGCATCCCGTCTCCTGCTTCCACCTCTCGCGGCGGCCGGATCCCTTCCTCGCGCCACCACCTCGCCGCTGTCCCTGCCCGAGAGCGCCGCCGCTATCCCTCTGCCTTGTTGTCTGTCGTCCGCACCACCACACCTCTGCATCTTTGCTACCCCCGCCACCCCTGCCTTGCTCCTGGTAGCAATCGCCTCCACGAGTAAGTCCCGCCGCTTCCTTCGCCGAGCCCTTCCCATTGCCCTAACTTCCCAATCTTTTGCTTTAAGTATACACTTTGTTGCTGGAATTGCCAACAAGGTATTGCCCCTTATTTTTCCTTTTTTCTATTACCCGATTCATTCTGCAATTTGAGGAGCAATTGGTTTGAAATTGCCAAATAAACCGAAAGCTGGGGTTAGCAAATTTTGGGGGCGGCTGTTTTACGAAATTCATTGGCTTGATGGGTGGAATGATTTTATGTGTTTGATTTAAGGAACTACCACTTAAGCCGGAAAAGAGGGGTGGGAAGATTTGGGATTAAAAATTCATGTCTAGAATGTGGGGTTTAAAAAGTGTTGATAAGAAGTTATTAATTGGTGGTGTGAATTTCGGTATCCGTCTTTTAATTCTAATTGGCAAACTCTATGTCTGGAACGAGTGTGGTGTGGCTCTTTTCATCATGGACTTGTTTTTAAAATCATGGATTTAGGAAATTTCTGTGTGCAATCTTGATCTGAATGCGCTCCTCTGTTCTCAAAATTTTTTACAGATTTATACGGTCATTTGCTGAACCCAGTACTTGATTCCTGTTCATGACTGATGATGTTCTTTATAAGGTATTTTACTATTTTCCAAATTCATTGTGTTGCATATTATTTGAGGTTTCAGACCTATTCCGGTGTCATGTTCTGTAGCCTTATTTTCTTTTACTTTCTTATTGTTTATATGAATTTTTTCCTTTTTCCATTTTAAACAACTTATTTGCTTGCTGTAATCCCACTCTTTCTTTTCAGGTTGGTTTTGCAAATGAAGCGGGTCATAAGGTGATGCTTCATCAAGTTGAGTAACTATTAAATTCATGTGTCAAGTGTCGTGTGAGACAAGTTTTTTTCTTTGATAGTTTATCGGCATTGGGCTTTTCTCAATAGCAAGTTATCCGTGCTTATTATGAGGCTAAAGAAATAACCAAGAATAAGGAGCTATCTTCAATTTGGCCAACTGTTCCTTGTTGTCTAAGACAGGATCGGAGGAGATATTTGGTTCCACTGCTGTTTCTAAACCCATTATTGATGATCTTCATGATGCAACATATTCAATCCAATTGTCACAAGGCTGTGCAGTAGTCTTCTTTATACCTCTCTCAAATAGTGGTTATGTATGGATATATCATTAACTCATTTACTGCTTCTTTTTTGTATGGTCATGCAGGGTTGTCTTCCAGCGAGAATATACAGTCTCATGCAATTGCTGCATCCATTAATAAAAAAATAATTGAAGAATCATTATTTTGAGAAGAGTTGGGGACCGAAAGCTTGCTCTTCTACTGTAAGTTTTATTTCGGATTGGTTGTGATGCATACATTGTTTAAAGATCATTTCGAATTTTTCGAGGGTTCAAATGGGATATTCTATTTCTTTGAAATAAATAAAGGAAAAAAGAAAGAGTAACTATATTGTGAAGTAGAATTGGAACGTCAGTCAATCAATATCGCAAACGCCAATTTTTTCCTACAAGTTATGGCTATTGAAGGAAGGCACGCACTATTAGTGATACATGAGCCTGTTCACTTGTTGGATAGGAAACTCCCACTTGTTCATTTATATTCTTTTGGTGATAATTTTGAGGTCCCCACCAAATTTGAATTGGGAAGTACTTTAGATATTCATTTTCATTGTTGGATGTTATTTTGAACTATTTGAAATTATTTTTTTGCTACATTAAGGAGTTTAGTTAGAGCATGGCAAAGAATTTCTAGAATGTTTAGATCTCTTAATATTCTTATCTTTGCAATGCTCAGGATTTTGCACCAAAATAGTGTGCAACTCAAGGGTCAGCACTGTTCTTAAGTAAGAGTAGAATGGAAGTTTCTGTTCGGAAGAAATTGAACAATCACACTCTTGCTAAAATGAAGAGGATTTCTGAGGTACCCGAGACTAAATCTTTGACAGTTTTTTGGGTAATTATATTTCTTTTTGCTTACACTATTAATTACGAATCATTGATTTCATAAACTAATACTTTTCATTGCATTTGTAGTTTTGATTTTAATATTTTGTTTGTAGTGGATTCCAGTCCATTCTGCTTCATTTTTTGGGTTTGCTTCAATTTGCTTATGAAGACTTACTTGGCTTGAACCCCTTCCACATGGACGCTTGCCCAATATAAACATCCGGGCTGCAGTTCTACTGATACTGAATGACATACAAATGCCACATCCAATTCATTTATTTTAATTATGTTTGAAGTGCAATTGTTGCTTGGGAACTCAAAATTTTTACTTGTCTGACAGTTTTCCAATTTGCTTAGAACAGTATGATCGACGAGATCAATTTAAAAAGAATGGCCTCAGAAAGGTCAATAATTTTCTTAATGTGTCTGTTCTTATGTGGCCATATATTTCTTACTTTCACCTTTTTATAATAGTAATTGGAAAATTAATTTTTGATGGTTGAGTTACATTTGGGGCAGGTAATTATGTTCTTGTCGAGGCCTGATGAGGAGACTACAGCCAACCGAAAACTTGCAAAAGAGTTGGTTCATAAATGGGTATGTTCTTTTTTCTTAATTGCTTGCTGATAATTACGCTCTTCTGTGGTTCGGGAAGTTCCAAATTCGGGTCTTTTTAATTTGTTCTAATTGCTCCAGTTTTTTTAATATTCATCATACCGAGTCAGCGGATTTTCAATAAGAGCAAAATTTAGAGGAACAAAGAGCTTACAAGAAATTAAAGCATAGAGCTTACATATTGGAAGCTTACATATTTTGATGTACCTGGATATTCTGAGTAAATTTTTGTTACATCTGTATCTACTTTGACTGATTGGTTAATTGTTTGTGTTAGTGATATCTGTCTGGCAATTTGCAGGGGTTCGAAATATGGCCAGTTATTTTTGAACTAGCCGTGCAAAGTTATGTAATTTTTTCCCATGTGTCAAGATGTTCTTTCATACCATTCAATGGGTAATAGGCTGAGTACACAGCTAGTGTTACTTATGATCAGTTTTACTTATTTTCTTAATTTGTGTTTCCTTTTAAATGATGGAGTTACAATTTTCACAAAGGCTTTGGTATATACGGATCTAAAGCACTAGATAATGAAGTATCTCGCTTGAAGGTGATTTATATTGCTTCCACTCTGGTGCATGTTTATTTTGAGAACATGCATCATTCTAATTATTTGCAGCTGTCATAGAATGAAGAAATATCTTATTGTGATACTTTGTGGTATTTAGAAGTATGCCATGTCCTCGCTAAGAAATAAGTGGATACCTTATTACAATGTTTGCACGTGCAATAGTGCCATTAGACAGTGGTGTAAGTTCAGTTCTTCCCTTTCTCCTCATCAGACAGAATTTGCACGTTCTGATGTATTTTCTTTTTCTATAAGCATATTCACATCACTACTCGCTAAGATCAGATAATGATTGAAAGTATTATTTTTATTTGTTCTTATTTAATAGTTAAATCCACATATACCTCCTAAGATCAGATAATGATTGAAAGTATTATTTTTATTTGTTCTTATTTAATAGTTAATTCCAGATATACCTCCTATTTGAATCCCTTTGTTTCTCATTCAGGTAGGTTGAATTGGCTAATGATGAAGAAAACAAAGATGGTGAGAATCATAACAAGTATAGGATACATGATCCTATACTTGTATAAAAAAACAACTCACATTGATCATAATTGTTAAATTAATTTGTAGTTGGAGTATGAGTGATCGCCATAAGTCATATTTCTACCAAAGTGATACTGGTTGTCTTGAATTTATAAACTCATTCACCAATTTAGGCTTGATCCTGTATGGCCTCGCGTTCAATGGTTTTAAACACCTGTTACCTCAGCAAATTCACAAAGTTCTTTTGGCCTTATATGGTGTTCCACATTTCCACTTTCCTATTACTTACTTATTTTGTTCAGCAAATACATGGAAATATGGAATACACTAAGAATCAAGAACAAGAGCTTTTCTCATACATCTACTACAAGTTATTTCAATTCAACTTTACAAATCGATTAATCCAACCGTCGGCCCGCGCAGCGTAGCGCGCGGCCGACGAATACTAGTATATATATATATACTAGGACTCTTAGGTGCCGCGCGCATACGCCGCGCTCGCTAGTAGAGGAAAAATAGGTGATGCGTATCATACTTTGGTAAATAATGGTTGGTATATTATGTGATACATTATTACAAATGTAGTAATACATTGTGTTGCTCTGATAAGGTTGAAAGTCATGCCGAGCAGGTAGGCTCTTCTAAAAAGCAATTGCAATATTTGGATCACAAACCTGATGTGGACAAAATAAAAGGAGGAGAATAGAAGCAAATAGCAGCAGAGGAAGATAATCTGCAAACATAAGAAAGCAACCGCGGCATTTGAACTATACATATGAGAAATGCCAATAAAACAATAAGTCACCCTAAGCAATAGTTCAAGATCTGCTATTCAAATGAAGAGCACAAGAGCAACAGCACATCAGTGCCCTAAAACCAAAGATAACTAATCATTTGATATCCATGATGAAAATTAGCTCACCAAAAAAGTGTGCAATGTTCTTCAACCAATTTCACCGCTAGACCCAAAAGCAGGTAGTATTGATGCTCATATGTGTAAGCACGTGCATATATGATCCATCAAAAGTGCAATATAAATATATAACCTGACCACTGTATAAACCAAATTAGATTAGAAAAGGCATTGTTAGAGAAAAGAATCATATTTACATTGTCAAGCACATCTCACCTATTCTAGTACCTGAGCTGAAACACAGAGAGTATGTACCAGCTGTGCTTCTCCCGATCTAATTGCATATTGATCACAAATAGTATTCAAATAAGAGTTATACTCAAGCAATTAAATAAGAAAAAGAATCTCTGCACCCAAAAAATTGACAAGAAGCATATCAGTCTTATTTCATGTGCAATTTGAATGGAGAATAATAAAATAAAAGAGAAAAACACTTGTTTTGGCATCTAAGAGGCCATTTAACCAAATTAGGCCATGCATGAAGTGCACACACCTCCACCACGTTCAGTTGGTATCCCACTGGACAATGCTGCAACCAAAGAACTAAAATGTGAACAATCGTGTGTTCAGATAAGATCACAAATTTTAGCAGTACAAAAATAGTGAAACTATTTAGGCCAACCTAACTTTAGATTCTAAAGACCTAATAAATTTTATACAATAAATGTAACGAGTAGAACCAAGCATATGAATGTCTAATTAAACAGATCAATCATCTTTTGTTTAAAATTAAAACAGTGCAAGCATCTATTGAATTGATGAGGCAGAGTAGGTTCTGGATGGCAATAAAGCAGCAGCCCTAAAACACTACATTAAAATTCAAAAATAAAGATAATCCCTTTCAAAAACCTGTCAAAAATTCAATAATTTTCAATCAGAAATGTACAAACCTAAGAAACTTATATATTTGTGTTCTTGTTCAAATCACATATTTTATGGACAACAAAGAATACCCCAGGCTGTAGCAGTGAATATTGGTCGGAGCTATTCTGTTGGTAATTGGAAATCCCCTTACCAATACGCGCTCCACCGTTTCTAGGGCTGTACATTTCTCACCAAACAGAAGCTATTATTTAAATAAATTACCCCATAAATGAGAAAACAAAGAAGAAAAAGTAATTTATTAAGTCAACTAAATGCTGAGAGAGCCCTTTTACCTTTTCAATAGGAACTTCATGGCGCTTGCACCAGGCAACTGTGATCCTAGGATCAAGGTAGTTAATCTTCGATGTACCCAATGCTACAGTTTTTAAGTCTTCTTTTGTCTCCTTGTCTCGTTCCATTTTTTCAATCTTTGTAGCGGTTTGAGCTATCTTTCTTTCTAATCTGCATGATACCATCACCATCAGCTACATGACCACTAGCACACTGATTTGCAAAAGAGTTCTTACTTACGCATCACGATTCAAATTCTTCTTCGGCTTCCCATCAGCACTCTTCAAGGGAGGTCTACCTTTCTTTGCCCTCTCCACATCTGTCTGAAGTTCATGCAAAAGGCCCTAGAAGAATTTGAAAAATTAATGATACTAAAACTAATTACACAAGACTCCAAGTAAACACAAAAGGGGAAAGCTAAGAGAGATACATCACTAAATAACTAAAACATCGTTGACAGCCTACACAATAACTGTCAGAAATAATGTCATGTGGTTTCAGACCCTCAACATAAATACTGTAAGTGTGACCAAAAGTTTAGAATCATCTAGGCATTATCATTCCTCAATTACAACCATCCGTTAAGCTCCTTCTCGAGTAGAATAACAAGAACTTCATTATATTTAGTTAATTACCTTGAGTTCTTCTATCTTTTCATCTAGGAGCAACATCTTAGCACTGTGTGACTTTGAGACAGACCGTTGATGATTACAAATGATTGCAACCTCAGAAAGAGAAGCACAATATCAAAAAGAACTTACGATAACTCAGATAACTTAAGATGTTAAACACTAACGGGATTTACCTCTTTGTTGGCATGTTGATAAACAACTACGTTCTCAGCAACATCTCCACCCTTTGTTTCCCTGCTTAACTGTCACAAAATTGCACAAAAGATATTATATGCTTACATAAAGTTTTAATATTATACATTATACACCTCAATTTAACAATCACAAGGAAGTGACAACAAATTATTTTTGGCTCAATCATGTAAAATCAGGACACATATTGGAGGAAAGGGATTCCAAGTCTTAGCCAACAGCCTTAACAGACTGATAATTAGAAGGAAAATGTAAAAGGGAACCTGTTATTAATAATTATTAGTACAAAAGGGACTTACAAAACTTTGGTAAATTTCTAATTTTGCAACTTAACAAAATATAATTCTTCTATTCAAATACATAAACATAACAGTGATTGAACATAGGTTAGAATCTTACAGAAACTGTTCTTATTCTCTCTCTCTCTATATATATATAAAAAATACTTCACAAAGCATTGATAAAAATCAAATGCCCCATTAAATTGTTCCTTTCCAAGTGCTCGCCAGTCGCCACTCTGTTCTCCAAGGACTTTGCGAGCCACAGTACAGTGTACTGACAACTATAGGACTCGTAGAAGAATTTTTGTTTTTCAGGAACATCCTAAAATGTCTTGGATAGAGTTCCAGAGTTTGACTTTTTCTTTTGGTATTTTTTAGTTTTTGTTTTATGGTATTTTTGGAAGGATTTTTTTCCCATGAAAGAAACAATTGTAGTTGTCATTTCAATTCTCTTTTAGTGCAGTCAAATACCCTAGTGCTGGCTTCACGTCGAACACAAAATCTATGTTATACAGGAGGAGCAGACAAGCAGGAGCAAGTTTGTTGGTTTATTTCTTACCATACATATCCCTCACACATTAGGGTCACAATTTATAGAATACAGATGATGGGACATCACAAAAGTTAGACAACACGGAGTCTAAAGTAACATCTTACCAAGTCATCCAATGTAATAGATGCATTGTATGTACGGAAGACTTTGCCTGTGAGACCAGCATCAGTTCTTTTAAATGAGCGTTCAAATGTCCCAAAGGGGAATTTCGAAACAAATCCGAAACAACATTAACGATGGTATTACGAAAAAATCCATTACGAAACACATTAACCTGCCCCAAAGGGGAATTAACAACAAAGACGAATTAGGGCAATTAGCAACAAAAGCGGCAGTTACGCGGTCAATTACGTCAACAAAGGGGCATTAGGGCAATCGAAACACATTGGCAACAAAGGGGAATTGAGGCAATCGAAACACAGTAACCTGGCCCAAAGGAAAGGAAGTGGCGTTACCTGGTGCTCCGTGAAATGGAGGCCGCCGTGAAATGGAGGCCGCACAAGACATAGCCGAGCGAGAGGGCGAGACGGGCGGTGCGGAGCCGGCGACCACAGGGCGAAGGGTGATTGAGGCAGGTCCACCGCGCCAGGCCCAGACGGACGACCGACTGCAGAGGGAAAATTGAAGCCGTCGAATGCGGATTCGCGAGAGGACGAGGGAAAATGGCCGGGCGCGACACCGACGACCGACGGCAGTTGCGATTTCAGAGAGACGGCGGAGCTTGGCGAGGCCGCGAATTGAGGAGTAAATTGAGGAGGAATGCTCCGTTCCCTGGGCATTGGGCAAAGTAGAGTGAGGAGTAGGGCACCGGGCTTAAATTGAGGAGTAGGGCATTTGCCGTAATTTCGCACAAAAAAAACAGTACTATTCTTAAGAAGGTCGAAGCGGAGTGTAGGCGCGGCCGGGCAGGACGGTGGCAAGCAGGACGACAGGGACAGCGACACGGGCACGTGGCGCGCAGGTGGAGGGCGGGTGCGGCGAAAAAGTAGAGGGTAGGCGCCGGCGGGCGGGGGGAAGGGCAGGGAAGGAGGGGAAAGGGTGAAGAAAGAAAGTGGGAGAAGAAAATTTGACGCAGTGGGATGGAAAGAATAAGGTGGGACAAGGGCATGGAGCGTAATTTTTGTGAAGTCAAATAGTACTATTCCTCGTTCCAATTACTATTCATTACTAAGTCACATATATATATATATTAGATATATATATATAAATTCACCAATAAAGTATGGTCAACTAGGTTGCACGCCTTTCATAATTAATTACGTCAACCACCTAAAACATATGCATACTATATACTGTAATAATGTTATGGGTATTTTTATAACCATGTAAATGAACAACCATGTAAATGAACGACGAAATTCTTCTGTCACATTACAATACAATGTACCCGACTAAGTGTATTGTGTATATACTATCTATCTAAAAGCTTTATCCTTGGCCATGAATATTGAATGACGCAATTTCACATTCAATGGTATGATAGGACCCTTATGGCACATATAACCCTCTCTGGATGGATTTTTTTAGTTTATTTTATCCAAAAAAGAAAAAAAAGGATTTTTAGCAGTAATTTGAAGTGGACTTTTGATTATGTGCAATACTTTTTAAGAACAAATTTGTTTAAAAAAATATTTAAAAAAAAAAAAAACCCTTAACATATCCATCCAAACAAGGGGATCGATAATTGCATACAATTTGGTGTTTGAATGGGAGGACATCATCCAATTCTCACGCTACACAAGAAAACATTTGATTTAGCTACCGAAACGTAATCCTTCAATGTAGCTACCAAATTCTTTAATTACTAAATGCTTAGCTAATGAATCTCGATATCTATCAAAGATTTAGTCATTGAATTCGATAGCTAAATTTTTTTCGATAGCTACAGAATTCGTTAGCGAAAGCATTTGGGGTGCTGCGATAACTCCCGCGTTGGTAACTCCTACACCGCACACTATGCATGGTGGTGACTATTGCATTGTCCCTAACAATTCCTATTGTATTCTGGATTGGAAGCACTGAACTTCATTAATTTTTCGATCCTAAGTGCAATGTCACATATTGCACTTTGGTCGAGCCAGTCGAGCACCATCCATGTCTATAAGTAGACTATGGCAGAACGGAGAGGGTTTGTTCAACAAAGTCACTGCATTGCTGAAAAGAAGCTTCATGTTTGACCAATGATGGGTATATGAGGATAGAATCATCCTAAACAATTTTAATAAGTACCATATAGTTGAAGAATCTTAGATATCAAGAATGTGTTGTTTATATCTAGAATGTATGTAGAGGAGAATTTAGACATGGGTACTTTATTCCATTGATTTTCTTACAACTTTTGCAATTTTTGTGTCTTCCCATAAATTATTAATATGTCCATGTAAATTAAATAAGCGTTTTTTTTTTCTTCTAATTTTATTGTAAACAAAGTCATTACGACAACACAATGAATCCAATACGAAACTAATCTGATACAACACAAAAATTATTAGTACATCCCAATACACTAAGGCACGTTTGGAACACTGTATTGTATTATGGTGTATTGTCTTATTTAATGCGGGTGTATTGTATTATGATGTATTGTATTAAATTAATGTTATACACAGTGTTTGGTGTTGATGTTGTATTACATCATCAGGTATTATATTTTAAACAACTAAATAAAAAGAAATTTTTCTAATTTATTAATAAATAATATACTTAAAATAAAATTATTTTAAAAATAATTAAATTAATATAATAATAAATAATTTATTAAAAATATTATTTAAATAATTAAATTAAAAAATTAATTTATTAATAAATAATATATATAAAATAATATTATTATAATATCATAATATTTAATAGTTATGAGATGCATAAGGAAAAAATGGAAAAATAAACATAAATAAAAAATAATACACCATAAACCCACCCTCCCACAAGGTATTAAATAATACATCAAACACCCCATTAAAATAATACTTATACATGCCTTAAAACTCAACAAACATAGGATAGTATAATTTTAATACACAATGTTAATACTATACACCCTAATACATCCCAATACACCATACCAAACATACCCTAAATCCACGGAAGGAATCATATTCCTGCTTCATAAGAGGTAAGTGAGGAAGAAATCATATTTCAATAAAATCATACGTGGGTAATTGGATAATCGATATACAACTGATTATCTGATTATTGCGTTTTCAAAACGTAAATAAGAGGTAACTGATTGTTTACATTTTGAAAACATAATAATCAAATAATCAATTTTATTGCAGTTTATCCAAACCTAATTTTTTTTTTAAAAAAAAAATAATCAACCCTTAATGAAATTATTTTTCCTATAATTGGCGTCATTATTTTTTATAGGTGGATAGTTTTCATTCCAAGTACTCCCTCTGTCCCATTTTAATTTGAATGTCTCAAAACTTTTCGACCAGCCGTCCAATTCATTTATCAAAAAGTTAGGCCCTACTCTCTCGGACTGAATTTGACTGGTCTGATCTGAATTTTATAATACCTGGTCAGATCTGATCTGAATTTATCTGGTCTGGTTTGAAAGTTTCTGATCTGATTTTATTCCATCTGGTCTGGTCTGGTCTGGTCTGATATTATTTTCTTTATATTATTATAATGATTTGATCTGATCTGGTCTGGTCTGATCTTATTTAATATGGTATGATCTTAATGTTTCTTATCTGATCTGGTCTGATATGATTTTTTTTAAAAAATAAGTAATAAGGCCTGAAAATAAATCATAAGAACGGGGCCTTAATATCTTAAAATATAGAGAAATAAAAATTATTTAAAATATATCTTTTGAAAATATGTAAAAGTACGAATTCAACAAGATCTTACTTGACTAGATTTTTCTTATATAACTAAAATATTTAGGTGAAAAATTCATAATAAATAGTATAAAAAATCCAAATGCAACGGAGAAAATGTAGTATTATATGACAAGCAACATATATAAAAGAAATTAATTAAATGCCCATACGCACTAAAACCCCGACATTCCAGCATATTGTTGACATGAAAAATTGGGATCTTCACCGGCCCAATTTTTTTTTGGGAAAACTCAAGCCCAATACCTACACAACAAAAAATTGAACAGTCAAAGACCTCCCTTTTAAATCATTAGTGTTTAGGCCCCATAGTTTAGCAAAGTTAAACAAAAACCAAACAACATACTTAATTAACCAAAGTTGAGAAAATACAAAATTACCCTTGGGGGAGAAAAGAACCAAATATCCCATTCCATGCCCTAAACTCCCAACGTCTCTTCTCTCCCTCCATTCGATCGTCTCTTCCGGAAGCAAGCAAGAAGGTCGAGCGAGCTGGAAAGGGCGAGCTTTGGAAGGTGAAGGACATCAGGCACGGCGGCATTTGGACGACGGCAGGTGAAGAAGAAACTATAAGGTGAGTATATCTTTATAGGTCCCTTTTTTTTGGAACGGGTAGTGAAAATATTTTTATTGTTCTTGAGGATGGAAAATACAATGGAATGCAGGAATGCAATGCAATGACAAGAATAGTAATGTTTTTGTGAAAGGAAAAATGTTTGTTTATTGTCTTGGTCATTAGAACCGTAATGTGATTCTATTCGTTTTTTTTTTTAGTTTTTACCGTGTATGTATTTTTATTATTATAGGAAAAATGGTTTCATTTGATGATTAGAGGTTTTGGTGTGGGCAGGTTTGTGATTAATGTTCTGTGGTTGAGGTTGGGATGATGATTGTAGAAAGAATTTAGTAGTATTGGATGCTCCATGTTGGTTAGGCATTGTGTGTGGATTTCAACATTACAGAGGAGGCATATGAATGTATTTGCATGAGTTTTGTACGTATTTTTGGATTGATTTTAATACTGTTTTCCTTATAGGTGCGAAAGACAATGAGTAATGGTGGGGTTGAAGAGGGAAGCAGTAGTAGCTTTAGCTTGCTAGTAATTTGTCAATATAATCAGGAGAAGCACCCATTATGCTTCACGAATCACACAACTGTGGCAGAGGTGCACAAAGAAATTATGGATAGATGGCCTGAATTCGATCCTTTGTTAAACATTTTGGAGTACGAAGCTCCTGGGGACAAGCTCCCGGTGCGGATCACAAGTGATACAGGTATTAAGTTGATGCTGTGGTATCACATGTTGTCGAATGTACACATGTGCAATGTGCACGTCGTATCAAACATGGTGGTGCATAATAGAAGGTATGACACAATGTTCAATGTTTTATTTTCATTGGCCATGAATCTGGTTAAAATGTGTAATGAGATAATTTGTAAAAAATGCAGGGTGAACGATGTACATGAGTGGTCAAGCGAGAACCAATTGTTAGTGGTACGGACAGACCAAGAGGCATTGGGGGGGCGCTCCGGTGGCATTGTGCGTATCTCGGGTGTAGGACAAACATTCGATAGTGTTGGTAAGTTCCGTGAAGTGTTGCGGTCATATTGTATCGCAACAAAAAAATGATTTAGATACCTGAAGAATGCCAAAGATAAGGTGATTGTGAGATGTACAGTTGAAGAGTGTGGATGGCGTATTTACGCAGCCTTCCATACCTCGGATGATACATTTGGCATCCGGAATTGCAACCTTCATCACACATGTGGTGTCGACCGCATTACAAGTAAAAGTCATCCAAAGGCGAATTCTAAGTGGGTTGCAAGTAGGATTCGTGACAAAGTTAGACACACCCCGGATTATAGTGCTAGAGAAGCCATAGCCGATATAGAAATTGAATTTGCGGTTGATATACCCTACCATAGAGCATGGTTGGGGAAAGAGATTGCGCTAAGAGAGATCCACGGACGAGAAATCATTTGCCAAACTTAGGCCTATGTTAGAATCATTGATTACCTCGAACCCTGGCACTATAGCCGACTTGGAAATATTTCCGGACACATTGAAATTCCACCGTGTGTTTATTTGTATAGGCGCCTGCATGCGGGGATTCATGAGGGGCTGTCGTCCGATATTATTTCTTGATGGTACTCATCTCAAGTCAAAGTGGAAAGGAACAATGCTAACGGCCATTGGGCAAGACGCGAACAACGGCATATTCACATTAGCTTTCGCCGGTACGTATGTTTTGTGTTGGTAATTGATTGGGGATATTATACTTGTGTTGTGTATGCATGAAGGAACCCTTAACGCTTAACTGTTTTGTGGTAGTTGTTGATGCCGAGACGGACTTTAGCTGGGGATGGTTCTGTCGAAAGCTATGTGGTGCGATTGAAGCCGAAGACGGGAATTTCCCTTTCGAGCGTCTGGTTTTGTACACAGATAGACACGCTCGGCTTCTCAATGCCGTACGCGATGTGTTCCCCCGCTGTGCCCACTCGATATGTCTCCGTCATTTGATCGACAATTTTCGAACGGACGTAAGTATGCCACGGTTCATAAAATTAATATGTTATATGAGTCGTAGTGATGCTTGATGGAACCGTTTATCTTATGGTATTCTGTTTCCAAATGCAACAGGTGCTGACGAAACATCCCTTACACCGTAAGAGTAAATGGTGCAATATTTTCCATCTCGCTGCGAATGCTCTTACCGCATCCGAGTACGAAAAATACATAAAGAAAATCGTGGATGCATTCGGGAACGATGCTAAGGAATTTATAGCACGTTCGAAACCGGAAAGGTGGGCAAATGCATTCTTCCCGGTGATGAGGTGGGGCGCAATGAACAACAATTTAGCGGAGAGTTGGAATAAGTGGGCGAAAGCTGCTAGGTATCTGCCACCCGCTGCTATGGTGGATATGCTTAGACTGCAAGTGATGACAATGATGGACAATAGAAGGACTGAAGCATCGGGAATGGGCACGAACGTTTGCCCTAGAATTGAGGAGATTCTTCAATTAAATTTGGACAAGTCGAGGGCATTGTCATGCACTAGATCAATGCCGGGTCTGTATGAGGTTCGGGATGGACTGTCGAGGATGGTGATTGACCTCAACAAACGGGAATGCTCGTGTAGAGAATGGCAAGTGACCGGTATTCCTTGTTCCCATGCCTTGGTATGCATTATGGACAGTCGCTTCTCCCCATATGACTATGTGGACCAATACTACAGTGTTCACATGTACCGTAAGGCATACGAAGGGGCCATTTTCCCAATTTGTGCCATACACGAGGAACCACCCGAGGATGTGCCGATCGAGACGATACGACCCCCAGATGTGCGATCACAGCCCGGCCGAAGGAAAACCAAGCGGATTAGGTCCCAAGTTGTTGGGAGTAAGAATAAATGTAGTTTATGTTCAATTTCCGGACACAACAAAAAAACATGCAAAAATGCTCGAGTGGGGTTGTAGTTTAGTTTGGTTTATGTTATTTTTTGTTGATCACTCGGTTGGTAAACTTGTAATCGTTGAAGTTATTTCGTACTATGGAACTTGGATGGTAGTTTGTTATTATGCCTTGATAAAATGATGCACCTTTATTAGGTCATGTAGGTTTCTTGTGATGCATTTGGTTACCAACTGTGTCAACTTTATTTGAAGGCATTTGGTAATCAATTTTCAAGACACTTGGTAAAAAGAAGGGTATTAGTTGGTAATAGAAAGCGAAATACATGGTAAAAAATAAAGCAGGAGCAAGTCACGGTCATTGGACGGTCCACCCAGAACCGTCCCTGACATTCAGCATAACCTTGGATTCGGGACGGTAGATGAATGGTGCTTGCCTACCGTCCTTCTGCCGTGGCAGAAATCCTGAACTAAACTATCGCAGGAGGACGGTCCCTGGACGGTCAGCAAAAACCGTCCCTTGGGCGTTAATGGACTGCTGTCTAATACAGGATGTTGTGGACGGTCCTGGGCACTTTGAGATTGTCCGTCCAACGAACGTCCAATGTCTTGCAGGAAACAGAGTGTGGTGGGACGGACCTTGTGAGGACGGCTCTGATGTACTTGGTAAATAAGACAACAGAACTTGGTAATAAGTCCGACACTGACTTGGTAACATATTTCAGTACTTGGTAAATTTGGTGGATCACATTCGTGGGTACTTGGTAAATGCACACTCATGAACTTGGTAAATCGTATAAAAATGACATTGGTGAACCTCATAATAACGATCATGGTAAATTTAATTCTAAGGGACATGGTAAATCTCTTACCATAAACTTGTAAACACATTCGATTGAACCTGGTAAACCACATGCTTTTGAATTGTTTTTTTATGATTGGTAAATCACATACTGCAATAGTTGGTAAACGAACACACATGAACTTGGTAAAGCACATGCTTTTGAATTGTTTTTTTATGATTGGTAAATCACATACTGCATTAGTTGGTAAACGAACACACATGAACTTGGTAAAGCACATTCTCAACAAATTGGTAAACGCAATACCAGTGACCTGGTAAACAACATACTACCCAATTGTAGACATCATGATAACAGAGTTGGTAAATCGTATTCAAATTCTCTTGGTAAACCTGATACTATTAATCGCGGTATTTCATATACTATTGGACATGGTAAACCTTATACCATAAACTTGGTAAATGAATATATAGAATCAATTTAATTAATTAAATTTACTTTTTTTTCATTTATATAGTATGTGTATTACAATACAATGTATAATAAGAAAAACGATCCAATACAGGGTTTAGGGTTAGGGTTTAGGGTTTAGGGTTTAGGGTTTAGGATCCCGATCCTAACAACGTTGATTGAAACCATAATATCTATCAAGATTCCCCCTCCAATTGAATGTGACCATCCTAACAATATATTACATGAGCATATTCACTTCGGATACGGAATATATTCCCCATTTAGTGTTTTATTGTTATGCAAAACATATACATGAGGTTTAGCATACTGAATCCGTTTATTTTTTCACGTTATATTGCCACGGGCTTACCCTAAACCCTATATTGCCAAGGGCTCAGGTTTTGTCGAAGCAAAGTATCATTGTTTAATGGCACATGCAGTATCATTACCGTGATGTACGAGTATTTCATTTATATAGTATGTGTATTACAATACAATGTGTAATAAGAAAAACGATCCAATATATGGTTTAGGTTTAGGGTTTAGGGTTTAGGGCTTAGGGTTTAAGATCCCGATCTTAACAACGTTGATTGAAACCATAATATCTATCAAGATCCCCCCTCCAATTGAATGTGACCATCCTAAACCCTATATTGCCAAGGGTTTAGGGTTTAGGGTTTAGGGTTTAGGATTGACCATCCTAAACCCTATATTGCCAAGGGTTTATGTCACGGGCTTACCCTAAACCCTATATTGCCAAGGGCTCAGATTTTGTCGAAGCAAAGTATCATTGTTTGATGGCACATGCAATACATTATTGCGGACGGTCATATTCTGTAAATTGGTAAGTAAACGTTTATAGGTTGGTAACCATTAATATGTGAAGATGGTAAAGTATCTCAATATATTGGTATGGTCTGATGAATGGCTTGGTAAAGAATAAATGGAAGGAGTAAAAGAGTGAAGGACGGTAGGGTGGACGGTTGATATGGGACGTCCATGGACCGTCCATATAAAGTTTCCAATTTAATGGTAACGGTTTGGAGTCTTACCTGGTAAATGTAGTGCATATATATGGTAAGTAAATTTTGATCATTTAATTATGTATTCTTAATATTATTATAAATATTATATGCACCTTTATTTAAGCTTATTGTATACATGGTAAGTGTTTATAGCTAAAGGTGGTAAATTTATATGTCAAATTGGTAAATTTTCGTATGACCGATAGCCAAGCCCTAGGAGTTGGTTAATTTACACACACGGTTTTTTTTTCTTTTATATTTGGACGAACCTGCCCACCTTCGACCACCGTTCCTCCTAAATCGGCGCATCCTTCTCCATTTTCTCCATTCTCCACCTTCGACCACCTGCGAATCCAAGTTCGACGAAGGTATGGGAATTTGTTTTTTTTACTTCTCCTGCTTGAGGACACCATTGTCGTGCATTCTATATGTTTTTTTCACTTCGTTTTTGAAATATTAAACGGGTCAGAATACCGGAATTGGGTAATTCCCAAGCACATGTAATGGGTATTTGACAAATAGTTGGGATTGTGAGTTTGAGAAGCAAATGCTTTTTGGGTTAGATGTTATACACCGTTTCGAACGATTTTAATGAGATTGTTGAAGAGCCATACTCCATATTCGCAGTTAAAAAATGTTGGAACAATTGATTGTTATGTTTACACGTCAATAAATGTATATGTTTGTTATTGTGCACATATGGTGTTCGAATAAATGTCTAGATGATTTCTAAATGTGTAGAAGGGAACTATACAGTTGTCTAACTTCATTTTTTTAAATTGTAGTTGCAATGGGTCTACTTCAAACACTGTTGTGTTTTGCTTGGTTGATGGCCCCCAAGCGTAATCGACGGGATAGTGATGATGGCGAGGGATCTGAGTCACCAAGAACTAGGATGGGATTGAAACCACAACACCCACCAAGTAGACTTAACAAGAAAAGATTCTTGACTGATGCCGGGCAAGAAAGATACTACAAGATGCACGCCCAACGACCATATGTGGGTGAACGGGCATACAGTGTGGAGCATCTGCAGGATGATAGAGTGGCACCACTCGTGGATCGTTGGGCTTGGGAGTCACTGGCAGTCCAACCGGAGGGAGATGCACCCATTGATCTAGCATTAGAAGTGTACGCCAATATTGCGGATTCGGATGGCATGGGCACAATCTTCGTTCGTGGCAAAAGGGTTGATTTCTCGTCGGCTGCCATCAACGAGCACCTGGGCATACCAAACGAAGGGCTTATCCGGATACCCCCAGACGAGGTGCCTCTCGTGCCAAATTGGGCTGCACTATGCACGGATGGTGAAATTCAGTTGAATCCTAAAAACAACAAAGAACTCCGAACGAAATGCTTGGATCCTCAGTGGAAGTTCGTCGCAAGTGTCTGGAACGGTCGTATTAGACCAACTGTCCGTGAGAATTTTGTGACCAGCGAAGCGTTCGACTTGATTCATCACTTGGCATCTGGAGGCACAATTAACATAGGGTCATTGATCAAACAACACATGAAAGAGATAGCACGAAACGATGGTCTTGCCATTACTCACATCCATTTGATTTGGCGCATGTGTGTGGAAGCTGGTGTTCTAGTGAGCCAATCCGAAGAGAGGCTACCACCAATGGGCGCGTTCAAGGTGCACAAGTTTGCTGAGCGTCGTGCATTGGTCCAGAGTGGGAGGGCTGGTCGTGCTACGATAAATGAGATGGAGGACGGGGGCTTGATTCTCATTGTCCCACGGGTGTATCCACCGACGCCACCACAACCTCCACCGGCGGATGCACAACAACGCGAAGGTCAACAAGATGGCATGGATGCGGATGTACCCGCCCTAATGCCCCACCCCACCCCCACCATGGTGCAAATGTTTGACAACCTTCGTGTTCACATTGATGAGAGGTTTGACCATGTACAGGCTCACTTTGACAACCGCCTCAATGAGATGCACACAACTTGGGATGGCCGAATGAATCAAGTGGAGCAAGACATCCGAGAAATTGGGCGTTACATGTGGCGTAACGATCCTTCGTCACCAGATCTGTCCCGATTCCGCCCTCCAGAGTAGTATGTCGCTTTTTTTATATTGTATCTGGATCGTTGGGCTATTTTCTACTTCTAGTGCGGATATTATAATCAAAATGGCATGTATTAATTTAATCAAAATGGCATGTGGCAATATCAATCGTGGAGGATGGTAATGTCAAAATGTTTATACACTGATGCATAGGGATGGTAGAGTGTAACTAGCGTCCGGAGAACGTCCCTACTGATTTGAGCACTGAAGGGGGCTGTGGACGGCCACAGGACGGTCTCCTGAAACCGTCCGATACACTACCAGGACCGTCCTGGCAATTCTCAATGTATTACACGGTAGAGTGGACGTTTCTCTCGACCGTCCTTACACTCACCTAGCTTTGCAAAATTGGACTACCAAATTGTGTAATAAATTTACCAAGGTGGTCAACCATTCACTTACCAAGATTCAAATGTTTCTTACCAAGTTCTGTTATTCATATCTTACCAGTTTCTTGAAGATCATGCTTACCAAGATTGGGGCTTGATTTACCAACTCTAAATATAGCACTTACCAACGTTTTCAATTTAAAATCACCAAGCTATTGAAAATCATACTTACCAAGTTCTTAGTAAAATTACCAAGTTTCAGGGTGAATCATTCACTTACCAAGATTCATAATAGTGTTTACCAACTGTTACTATACCACTTTATGAAATTCTAGACATACCAAGTTCTTTGTATGAGTTTACCAATGTCGTGAAGATCATGCTTACCAAGACTGGAAACTTGACTTACCAACTTTAACTATAGTACTTGCTAATATTTTCAATATAAAGCTTACCAAGTTATTTGAATGAACTTTACCAAGCTCTTGAAAATCATACTCACCAAGTTCTTAGTAAAATTACTCATTCATGTTGAACCATTCACTTACCAAGATTGATAATAGAGTTTACCAAGTTTGAATATACCACTTACCAATTTATGAAATTCTGGACATACCAAGTTCTGTGTGGAATTTTTACCAATGTCGTGAACATCATACTTACCATGACTGGAAATACGACTTACCAACTTTAACTATATTACTCACCAACGTTTACAATATCATACTTACCAAATTATTTGAATAATGTTTACCAAGCTCTCGAAAATCATACTTACCAAGTTCTTAGTAAAATTACCAAGTTTCATGGTGAACCATTCACTTACCAAGATTGATAACAGTGTTTACCAAGTTTGACTATACCACTTACCAATTTATGAAATTCTAGACATACCAAGTTCTGTGTAGGATTTTTACCAATGTCGTGAACGTCATACTTACCATGACTGGAAATACGACTTACCAACTTTAACTATATAACTCACCAACGTTTACAACATCATACTTACCAAATTATTTGAATAATCTTTACCAAGCTCTCGAAAATCATACTTACCAAGTTCTTAGTAAAATTACCAAGTTTCATGGTGAACCATTCGCTTACCAAGATTGATAACAGAGTTTACCAAGTTTGACTACACCACTTACCAATTTCTGAAATTCTAGACATACCAAGTTCTGTGTAGGATTTTTACCAATGTCGTGAACGTCATACTTACCATGACTGGAAATACGACTTACCAACTTTAACTATATAACCCACCAACGTTTACAACATCATACTTACCAAATTATTTGAATAATCTTTACCAAGCTCTCGAAAATCATATTTACCAAGTTCTTAGTAAAATTACCAAGTTTCATGGTGAACCATTCGCTTACCAAGATTGATAACAGAGTTTACCAAGTTTGACTATACCACTTACCAATTTCTGAAATTCTAGACATACCAAGTTCTGTGTAGGATTTTTACCAATGTCGTGAACGTCATACTTACCATGACTGGAAATACGACTTACCAACTTTAACTATATAACTCACCAACGTTTACAATATCATACTTACCAAATTATTTGAATAATGTTTACCAAGCTCTCGAAAATCATACTTACCAAGTTCTTAGTAAAATTACCAAGTTTCATGGTGAACCATTCACTTACCAAGATTGATAACAGTGTTTACCAAGTTTGACTATACCACTTACCAATTTATGAAATTCTAGACATACCAAGTTCTGTGTATGAGTTTTACCAATGTCGTGAAGACCATGCTTACCAAGACTGGAAATTTTTCTTACCAACTTTAACTATAGTACTTGCTAACATTCTTAGTAAAATTACCAAGTTTCAGGGTGAACTATTCACTTACCAAGATTCATAATAGCGTTTACGAACTTTGACTATACCACTTACCAAGATTCATAATCCCAGATTTTTTTCCACGGTAATTGGGACGTGTGTGGTGAACCGTCCAGCACCCGTGAAGCCACCTTCTGCCGTATGCAGATTGGAAGCGGACGGTCAGCACACGGTCTACCAGGACCGTCCGTTTAACCGTTGCTTCACTTCCTAAGCAGGATGGTCCTGGTGACATTTGGACGGTCCACATGTGACCGTCCTATGACCGTCCTGGCATAGCAGGTAGAACCTGTCCATTTGGGACGGTCCATTTGGCCGTGCCACAACCGTCCTTCCATATTTTTTTTGTTTTTACCATGATTCTGAACCAATACTTGCTAGCTTAACTAAACCAAATTACCCAGAAACACAATGTCACCTTACCAGCTGCAATAGACACTAAATAACGAGTTTGTCACATAACTCATACACAATTAAACCTTCAAATGTATAATTCAACATCGAAGTCGCTTACCAACATGCCATTTGCACAAGTCAACATCCAAATACATATATGAGCTCCAATTTTTCTAACCAATGATAGCACTTACAAACCCATATACAGAAATTCTTGTATGCAAAATATGCCAAAAAAAAAAAAAACATCCAAAACACATCAACTAATCGAATCTAGGACCTTGCTCCTAATATCGGTTAGAATTGAATAGGCAATATGGGCTCTGAATGCTTGAATGCAAACGGTGTTCGATGCGTGCCAAAATACTGGGTCGCTCCGGGCATAGCATTCGCTCCACAGACATACATACACACCGCAATCCATTGACACATCCCCCTGTTGCCTACAGTCCAACTCATTCAAATCGCCGGTCATTTTTATCCCCCACAACTCACAGCATGCTTTCAAAAAATTTACCTACCATATTTCAACAAAACACACAAACAAATGACTTGGTCGATCACATGGTAAATATATCATTTCGATAGGAAATAGCAACAGGAATCTTGACAATTTTATTTTTTTTTTATAGAATAACACTTACCAGTTTTTTTCGTCGTGTCTTCAGACGTGCATCAGACTTCAGCGAGTTCATGCCATACACAATGCCATCTTCTACGTCGAGTATCACCATATGCCAGTGAAAGAGCTCCTGATCATTTACCGGGCATACGATGTACCTCAGTTGACTTGCACCCTTGCTCTCATTTATTTTTCGAACCTGATTGGCACAAAATGCGTTCATTTGATTAAGAAATTGCTCGCATTCATTAACTTCCCACTCAATCTTGTTCTGTGGATAGAATTCTTGCATTGTACTCTCTATGTTTGACTGCAACCAAAATGTGAGCACATCAATCAAACGTGTTTTCATATATTTTCTAAAATATATTATACACCCAACTAACCGCTGCCAGTGTGCTCAAAAAGACGGCACGACATGGGAAACTTGCTCGCTTTTGGTAGTCTTCCGCTGAAATTAATTCTAAATACGCATCTATGATGGTCCCCTCCAAAGGTTCGTTCGTCAACAGACGTAGCAAATGGTCTGTATAGACTGCAGAACCTTCGCCTTCCCATATAGGACTCCTATATATTCCATTAAAAGTACAGTATCAGAGCCACAAAAACCAACAAAATTTGCATTAATTCCATATAAACATTTATATTGTACGGTTACTTTTTAAACTCGCCATCTATGAAACGATCGAGCAACACCCTTCTCGCCCCATCAACAGTCTCTCGCCCGCTCCAATCCCTTCTCCCCTTATACCCCTCGGCGAAGGCTTCGTCCCCGATGGCGGCTATGTCCAACTCATCCAATAGAATCTATACAATTCAACATTTCTTAATTACAAATAAATTACACGTAACAATCTAACTAATTTACACGTAACAATTTAACTAACTTACCGGATCTTCATCTACCCCCGTTGTCTTTCTCTTTCTCACCCGCCTCCCACTTGTGAAGTCTGGATCTTTCTTTCTCCTCCTATCTTTCCTGCTTTGCACGTTCTTAATCAATGATGAGGGCGATTTCTGGCCCGGTCTTTGGATATCCCCCTGTTTTGCATCCGTTCTTCCTCCAACCCTTCGTTAAACCCTTCATTCCCGTCCAACCCTTCATTCTCCTCCAACCCTTCGTTCAACCCTTCATTCCCGTCCAACCTTTGATTCTCCTCCAACCCTTCGTTCAACCCTTCATTCCCGTCCAACCCTTGATTTTCCTCCAACCCTTCCCTCGCATTCTCGGCTTCCTCATTCAACCCTTCCCTCAACTCCCCAACCGGCACATCCCCAACAATCTTGTTGTTATCAGACTCAATCCCCACATCCACGTCCGTCAGATTAATCAATTGCAATGCATTTGGTACCCTCTCTACAACCGGCTCATTCCCCGCATGCTCATGCACCTCCTCCTCCTCAAAATTTCTCTCATCTACATCTCCCTATTGGTCCTAGAGGAATGTAATACATTTTCTCAGTAACGACATTAACAAAAGAATCAAATAGTAAAGACTGATCAAAGTACCGATGGTAGTTGTAACACCCCGGATTTGATAACCCAGGCCGGGGTGCCACCGCCACACCTCCCTAGCAAGACACGGTTCCTCCGAGCTTGCTAAAGAGATGCAAGGCTATAGGTGTTGGAAAAAGTTTTAAAAGCAAGTCCGGAATTACTTAAAATGATAATGTAATATCATCCATACATTATAATAAAAATAATAGGTTGCAGCGGAAATTAAATACAGGGCCGACATGGCCAAAACTCGGGTTAACAAGCCCGTATGCAAGTCATGTAGAACAAATAATTAAATACCCAAAGTGATCCCCGATGCATGATCATGCTCCGTACTCTGTAATGGGAAAATGAACAACGGGGTTTATCAGTATATAAAATACTGAGTAAGTTAAGCCCTTACAAAGCAATTTAAGGGGTTACATGTGTTTAAATCCAAAGATTCACTTGTCATGCATTACTTTAAAAATCCATATTTTATTCGCAGTGGAAAATATGTTTAATTTATTCAAGACGACAATGCATAATTTAAAAGACTAAATTTTAAAGGCGGAATTTAAAGGCATAATTTAATGACGTAATTTAAATGCGTAATTTAAAAACATGATACAAAAGATTTAAGCGTAATCAACACTCACACAAGTCTTTTATATTTTATCCCGCAACTAAGAAGAGGACACCACACAAGAGAGATCACTAACGAGGCAATCTCAAAAATCATAATCAGTTAGCCGGTGAACCGGCGGCCGCAGCCATATCAGTATTGACTGCCGTTTTGGCTAGCCATGTGTATCTACCGTCAATTTGACAGGCATGTATATCAACTGTCGTTTGACAGGCCTTTCAAACGGTTTCACTACCACTCGGGCAGGCCGTGTATTTCCCACTGCCGATTTGGCAGGCCATGTGCACAACTGCCGTTTTGGCATAGTAAGGAGACCACTAACGAGGCAGTCTCAATAATCGTAGGACCACTAACGAGGCAGTCCAAATAAAAGGGAGACCACTAACGAGGCAGTCTCAAAAGATAGTATGAAGATCGGCTCAGCCTAGTGAACGGGATTTTTCAAAAGTTCGTATTTCAAAGTTATCAAATGGTCGATATCGCGTTTTCATAGTTCGAGTTTTCTCAAGTTCGAAAAATCCTATTCGAGGCAGTTCACGCCTTTCTTAATTTAAAATTCGTTTTTCCTCCAAAAATTATGAAACTTGGCCAGTAATTCAAAAACACACACACGAACAACTTTCATGTTTTAAGTTTTTGGAAATAAGGTTCCGAAGTGAGTTGAAATTTGAGTTTATTGCAAAGAATAATTTACGTCTTAAAAACTGTTTTCGTCACAGGTTCGTGTAACGCCGATTAAAAATTCATTTCAAAACCAATCGATGTGAAATTTTTACAGTAACTACACGACAAATTAAGGAACAACTTTCATGTTTTACGTTTTTGGAAATAATGAATTCTTGGTACTCAAAAATCGAGTGCAACTCACTGCATACTCATGGCCCTTAAAACGAATTCAAAACAGTTCTAAAAACTTGGCCGATTGACATATCAAATGAACACCAAAATTCGTGAAATTTTGTAGGCATAATCTAGACACAATTATCTACAACTTTTGTTTAGAAATGCAAAGTTAAATCATTCGAAAAATGGGTGAAAAACATGCATCAAGTTGAATGAAGGAATCTGTCACAGATTTGAATCGTTCGGTTTGATACAGAAAGTTCATGGCGAAAATTGGGATAGCAAAACTTAATGTCAATGGCTGAAATTTGGACACAAGATAGATAAAGGTGTTAGGAACAACTTTTATGTTGAAAAGTTTTCGGTTTGAATTCCCGAAGGTCGAGTTTTTGGCGAGTCTTTAAAATTGGACGAAAATAGGGTTTTTGAAAACCGATTTTTGTTACAAGCCTATATCTCGAGATTTAAACAACAAACAACCACGAAAATTTGTGAGTAAGGTTTTAACTTACAGATTTGGAGATTAGGGTCGCTGTAACAGGTTTCCGAACGTCCTAGGGTCGCGACGAGCGGCCAATCCTTCCGATCGCTTTTCGTTCGTTTTCCGGCGTGAAATCGTGGCAAAGAAAACGGATTAGATTTTGAGTTTCTAAGCGTATGGACGAACTAAAACAGTATTCTATGGCTTACCAAGAGTCTAGAAGTCAGGGCTTGTCCCGGTTGTCCCGTCGTCGCCGGAAAGCTCGCCGGGAAGTGGAGTCGAAGGAGGTTTGAACTTGGAGAGGAAGTTGAGGCAGTGTAGGGAGTGGTTTTCTAAAAAAAATTTAGGGTTTGGGGCGCCCCCAGCCGCCCCTAAGTCTCCCTCAAGGCTGGGATTTTGTTTCCCCTCGGAGGGAGATGTAAATTAGGCAAGAAAATCGCCATGGAAGGAAAGCTTACACTTTCAGCACCTCTGGCGCGCTGGTGGCGCGCACCCAAGCTTTTGTGCGCGCGGAGCACGCGCGACCAGCCTGGAGGCGCGACGCCCTTGGCCGCGCGGTGGCCGCGCGGCGGCGCGCGGGCAGCGCGGGCCGGCCGGACCGGCCGGTTCGGCGGTTCGCTTGCTCCGTCGGGTCTTTCCTTCTTTTCTCGATCGGGTTTCTATCCCCTACGTTTTCGGTTCGACTTTTCGGGTCATTTCTGGGGTTACGATTCCTTTCTAAATTTTATTTTGACTCCAATGAATTTCATATTTGAAATCAAGAATTCATCGAGTTCGAATCCGTCGGCTTGAATTCGTCGTCCTGTGGCTCCCGTGCAATAATTTATCTAATTAAATTATTTCCGACTTCACGGGTTCTTGGAATTAAAATTCTTTTCCTTCTTGAATTTAATTCCAATTCTTTTGGGATTAATCTATGGAATATCTTCGGGCTTCCTTTCCCTCTTTCATTCCATTTCGACTTGACCAAAATTTGGGTTCGAATTCTTTGAATTTATCGGTCACGCCATTTCCGAGCAATAATTTATTGTAATAAATTATTTTCTTCTCGGAAATAAATTTTATTTCGTTTCTTTGGGCGTTGTAAAAAAAACCCCGGGTATTACAGTCTACCCCCCTTAAGAATCAACTTCGTCCCCGAAGTTGCGCCATCGCTTTCTTTTGGGCTCAATTTAATGTTGGGGTATTTCCATCTACTTTCCTTAAGGATAAACGTCTTCCACAAGAAATTTATTCCATTCCTTTGAACGTGAATTAAATTTCTCGGGTGTTACATCCTCTCCCCCTTAGGAATCAACTTCGTCCTCGAAGTTGGGCGTTAGCTCCTCGCGAGCTCGGACATTGTTTGGTTGCGTGATTGTATTAATGTGTGTTGTTGTCTGTTATTATTTGACTGAACCCAGAATTGAAATTTCCAAGTTGCCTACGTACCCTGTGAAGGGATCAAGTCATTACGTAGTTCAAAACAATTTGAACTTGTTTATTTTTGATTGGATACAATTCGTCGAATCGAACTTAAAATAAACGCAGTTATCGATGCTTGGAAACTTCTTACGGTTGCTTGGGCCGAGTGGTCACGTCCTCTCTCCTGTTTATGTTTTCTATTCGCGTCCGGCAGTCACGCAGCCGATGACCTTGTCGACCGCACCGAAGGCATGATCCAGGCTGAGGGCATCCTCTCGCATAGTGTGGTTTACCACACTTTAGACATGGTGGCGCATAGTCACCATGGTTGAAGACTATCCCCTTGTTTCGTCCGTTTTCGTTTTGATGTGGTCGGTTCGAGTTTCTACGGAAATGATCCTCATTCCTCTTGTATCGTCCTTGTGGTTCTTGGTTAATCCCATCTACCGGTTTCCGTTTCAGTCCTTGAACTCGTGCAACCGCTACTGCACGGTCATACACAGCTTGTAGGTTAGGGTAGTGCTCACCCGTGATCACCTCTCTAATAGATAGGTTCAGTCCTGTCTCGAACTTCTGTGCCTTCTCTACATCAGTTGGCACCAGTCTCGGCGCGAACCGCACCAACTCCTTGAAACGGTTATAGTATTCTTGGACCGTCTTTCCTCCTTGCCTCAGTGTCAGAAATTCCTCATACATAGCAGCCTTCATGCTCATGGGATAAAAATGATCCCTAAGCAGATCCGTGAATTCTGACCATGTGTAGGGCTCGTCGTACTCTGCACGTTTCCATTGGGTGGCTTGCCACCATTCATCCGCCTCGCCTCCTAAGTAGTATGAGGCTACGTGGACCTTTTCCCCTTCGGGACACTTTACGGCGTTCAACAGCTTATCGAACGTCCGTATCCATTCCTCTAGCTGAGCCGGGTCCTCTTCGCCGGCGTAGTGGGGTGGTTGGTAAGGGTTTATCAAGGTTAAGTAGTTGACCCGGGTTACCGGTGGTGGTACACCCGCTTGTGCACGTTGCACTTCAGCATTTCCTAATACTACGAGAACTTCCTCGACAGTCCTTAGACGCTCATCCATATTTTTGGGAACATGAGGCACTCGCCCTCCTACGTTCTGAGGGATCTCATTATTGCTCGGTGTGTTGGGGAGGTCAGCGTTAGTGTTGTTTGGGATTTCCTTTCTCGATTTTCCCTCAGGTGCCATTCTCTGTTATCAATGCTCGTGAAGATGAGTTTCTAATCTAAGGCAAGTTAGCGTTCAAGAAAATCTATAAGGTAGGATTGGAAAGAGGTAATAGATAGGAGAATGCTAAACTTAGGTGATCAAATTATAAGACTGAGGCAGAATTAGTTTAAAGCAAACGCTTCTAAGTCAAGGTCATGACCAATTTGAAGGTAAGAGTTTTGACACTATTAATTCACATAAAAAAAATTAGCGCGATATTCATGTATGTATGTATGCGAATGCATGTATGCTTTATACAATGCTACCCCAACCCCGAAAAATATTTTCGTGACTTTAAAAACTTGTTGGAAAAATTTCTATGCATATGTAAATATTTCCCATGGGTTTAAAATAAATTTTGTTCCATGGAAATAAAACTTAAAATTTAAATAATAATAATGGTACTTAAAAATTTTAAAATAATATTAATATTTTTTTAAAAATCTTGGGCCTCTATATTGGCCAAAATAATAATAATAATTTTAAAAAAAAATATTTCCGGGCTCTGATACCACTCTGTAACACCCCGGATTTGATAACCCAGGCCGGGGTGCCACCGCCACACCTCCCTAGCAAGACACGGTTCCTCCGAGCTTGCTAAAGAGATGCAAGGCTATAGGTGTTGGAAAAAGTTTTAAAAGCAAGTCCGGAATTACTTAAAATGATAATGTAATATCATCCATACATTATAATAAAAATAATAGGTTGCAGCGGAAATTAAATACAGGGCCGACATGGCCAAAACTCGGGTTAACAAGCCCGTATGCAAGTCATGTAGAACAAATAATTAAATACCCAAAGTGATCCCCGATGCATGATCATGCTCCGTACTCTGTAATGGGAAAATGAACAACGGGGTTTATCAGTATATAAAATACTGAGTAAGTTAAGCCCTTACAAAGCAATTTAAGGGGTTACATGTGTTTAAATCCAAAGATTCACTTGTCATGCATTACTTTAAAAATCCATATTTTATTCGCAGTGGAAAATATGTTTAATTTATTCAAGACGACAATGCATAATTTAAAAGACTAAATTTTAAAGGCGGAATTTAAAGGCATAATTTAATGACGTAATTTAAATGCGTAATTTAAAAACATGATACAAAAGATTTAAGCGTAATCAACACTCACACAAGTCTTTTATATTTTATCCCGCAACTAAGAAGAGGACACCACACAAGAGAGATCACTAACGAGGCAATCTCAAAAATCATAATCAGTTAGCCGGTGAACCGGCGGCCGCAGCCATATCAGTATTGACTGCCGTTTTGGCTAGCCATGTGTATCTACCGTCAATTTGACAGGCATGTATATCAACTGTCGTTTGACAGGCCTTTCAAACGGTTTCACTACCACTCGGGCAGGCCGTGTATTTCCCACTGCCGATTTGGCAGGCCATGTGCACAACTGCCGTTTTGGCATAGTAAGGAGACCACTAACGAGGCAGTCTCAATAATCGTAGGACCACTAACGAGGCAGTCCAAATAAAAGGGAGACCACTAACGAGGCAGTCTCAAAAGATAGTATGAAGATCGGCTCAGCCTAGTGAACGGGATTTTTCGAAAGTTCGTATTTCAAAGTTATCAAATGGTCGATATCGCGTTTCCATAGTTCGAGTTTTCTCAAGTTCGAAAAATCCTATTCGAGGCAGTTCACGCCTTTCATAATTTAAAATTCGTTTTTCCTCCAAAAATTCTGAAACTTGGCCAGTAATTCAAAAACACACACACGAACAACTTTCATGTTTTAAGTTTTTGGAAATAAGGTTCCGAAGTGAGTTGAAATTTGAGTTTATTGCAAAGAATAATTTACGTCTTAAAAACTGTTTTCGTCACAGGTTCGTGTAACGCCGATTAAAAATTCATTTCAAAACCAATCGATGTGAAATTTTTACAGTAACTACACGACACATTAAGGAACAACTTTCATGTTTTAAGTTTTTGGAAATAATGAATTCTTGGTACTCAAAAATCGAGTGCAACTCACTGCATACTCATTGCCCTTAAAACGAATTCAAAACAGTTCTAAAAACTTGGCCGATTGACATATCAAATGAACACCAAAATTCGTGAAATTTTGTAGGCATAATCTAGACACAATTATCTACAACTTTTGTTAGAAATGCAAAGTTAAATCATTCGAAAAATGGGTGAAAAACATGCATCAAGTTGAATGAAGGAATCTGTCACAGATTTGAATCGTTCGGTTTGATACAGAAAGTTCATGGCGAAAATTGGGATAGCAAAACTTAATGTCAATGGCTGAAATTTGGACACAAGATAGATAAAGGTGTTAGGAACAACTTTTATGTTGAAAAGTTTTCGGTTTGAATTCCCGAAGGTCGAGTTTTTGGCGAGTCTTTAAAATTGGACGAAAATAGGGTTTTTGAAAACCGATTTTTGTTACAAGCCTATATCTCGAGATTTAAACAACAAACAACCACGAAAATTTGTGAGTAAGGTTTTAACTTACAGATTTGGAGATTAGGGTCGCTGTAACAGGTTTCCGAACGTCCTAGGGTCGCGACGAGCGGCCAATCCTTCCGATCGCTTTTCGTTCGTTTTCCGCCGTGAAATCGTGGCAAAGAAAACGGGTTAGATTTTGAGTTTCTAAGCGTATGGACGAACTAAAACAGTATTCTATGGCTTACCAAGAGTCTAGAAGTCAGGGCTTGTCCCGGTTGTCCCGTCGTCGCCGGAAAGCTCGCCGGGAAGTGGAGTCGAAGGAGGTTTGAACTTGGAGAGGAAGTTGAGGGAGTGTAGGGAGTGGTTTTCTAAAAAAAATTTAGGGTTTGGGGCGCCCCCAGCCGCCCCTAAGTCTCCCTCAAGGCTGGGATTTTGTTTCCCCTCGGAGGGAGATGTAAATTAGGCAAGAAAATCGCCATGGAAGGAAAGCTTACACTTTCAGCACCTCTGGCGCGCTGGTGGCGCGCACCCAAGCTTTTGTGCGCGCGGAGCACGCGCGACCAGCCTGGAGGCGCGACGCCCTTGGCCGCGCGGTGGCCGCGCGGCGGCGCGCGGGCAGCGCGGGCCGGCCGGACCGGCCGGTTCGGCGGTTCGCTTGCTCCGTCGGGTCTTTCCTTCTTTTCTCGATCGGGTTTCTATCCCCTACGTTTTCGGTTCGACTTTTCGGGTCATTTCTGGGGTTACGATTCCTTTCTAAATTTTATTTTGACTCCAATGAATTTCATATTTGAAATCAAGAATTCATCGAGTTCGAATCCGTCGGCTTGAATTCGTCGTCCTGTGGCTCCCGTGCAATAATTTATCTAATTAAATTATTTCCGACTTCACGGGTTCTTGGAATTAAAATTCTTTTCCTTCTTGAATTTAATTCCAATTCTTTTGGGATTAATCTATGGAATATCTTCGGGCTTCCTTTCCCTCTTTCATTCCATTTCGACTTGACCAAAATTTGGGTTCGAATTCTTTGAATTTATCGGTCACGCCATTTCCGAGCAATAATTTATTGTAATAAATTATTTTCTTCTCGGAAATAAATTTTATTTCGTTTCTTTGGGCGTTGTAAAAAAACCCCGGGTATTACAGTAGCACCCATGTTGGCTGAAATAGTGTCTTCTCCTCCGCCAATGCGCAAAACCTCGCTACATCATCCCCTATCACCTCCGCCAATTCTTGCCTGCATCCTTCAATCTTGCCGGATCTATCCGCCCATCTTGTAATTCTCGGAAATCTCAAAATATGGATTGGCTTGCCAAACTTAGGAATCCTCTCATACAACCATGCCTACAGTTAAATAGGATTACCGAAAAATCTAAGTTAGTTCCATATCCCATAATAAAGGATCAACAATATTCAAAATAACCCAAATGATACTTACCATTAACCCTACTGTGCATCCGTTCACGTAAGAAGATTTGCCCTCAACAAAACTTTTCATGGACTCCAATAGATACGAGTACACTAACGGGCCCCAAGCATACTCCCCTACCTTCGTGCTATCCTCCGCGTAATGCCATAGGTACTTGGGCGTCGTGTACCCGGTGTTGGGAAATAGAAGGCAGTTAAACACAAACAATACATATATGCTTGCGTATTCCCCAGGCTCTACCCCCTCAACTTCTCCCGCACAATGGGATAGAACATTTGCTATCTCGTTTCTCTTCACCTCCGCACACCTTCCCTCGAAGAACTTCTTCGATAGCCTAGGGACATCCTCCAACCTCTTTTCGATGTAATGTCCTACTTGCTTCAACCCAAGCACGCATGACAACTCCTTCGCCTTAAACGCCAATCTAATGCCATTGCCCACTATGAATGTGTTTGTCACCGGTTCGAATGTTTCCAGCACCGCTAGCAACCTAGCTTGATAGGTATTGTCCTTGCTCACTTTGATCAAATGCCCAAACCCTGTGGCCTCTATGGCTTCTCTTTGTGTTTGAGACCATCGAACCTGCACCTCGTCCACAATCTCCCGTAGATATTTTGCAGAGCACCGGGGTGCCTGCATTTTACTCTCCTTCGCCGCACCTGTAAAAACCGGTTTAAATGATCAATTACCATTCACTGTAAACAACCTCCTAACGTTGCATTCAACCACATATATAATACTAATAACTTATAACCATTAATATTTTCCACCACACTATCCATACTAACATTACATCGAACGCAATGTGATCAATTTCACAACTTTCATCAAAAGAATTACCCACACAACACAACTTCTCCATATCACAGTACATTGCCACAAAAATAATACAATGATCAATTCCAAAGATTATTTACATCACACCTTATGCATAAACCTAACTTAATGTATGCCCTACCCTAATTTCATCTTTAACCAATAATACCACAAAAATGGGAGCTTACCCGGTTCGCTCTGCTCACCGACTTCCAAATGCTTCGGCTTCTTTTTGGGTGCCATTACTTCTCAATGCCTCTTCTTCCACTTCCTCCACTAGGGTTCGGTCAATCGGTCCTCAATTGCCTTCGAAAGCTGCCAAATCCGCCTCCTATGGGTTAGGCCGTTTTTCCCTTTCCTTTGTAAAACTAATGGATTAAAAACCTAGGCCTTCGAAAGCTCGCTCGACCTTCTCTGCGTCGCGCGTCTCCACTTCCTCTCAGATTTTGTTTCGCTCGACCTTGCATTTCTTCCCTTCCATAGTCGGGTCGTGTCGATTCGTTCTTCGGTTGTGTCTCCCGCTCCTTTCGGTGGTTCTTCGTTTGAATTAAGAGAAGAGGCTTAAAGAGTTAATTGGATTAGTATATTTAGGTGGGTATTTTAGTGGAAGTCAAATGTAAAATGGGGTGTAAATTCTAAGGGAATGGGGTATGGGGCGTAGACTATAAGAAACTTTTTTAAAAAGGTTGTGGGCTCTAAATTTCCGTTTTTTTTTTTTTTTGAGAAGCATTCACCGGCCCAAATTTAATTTCATGTTTCTTACGCATCACCGAAAAAGTTTGCTTTATCGAATTATGGTACGAAAATTAAAAATTTCCGAAACTCAAAATAAGAAGCCAGAACCGTAAAACGGGTCTTCCGTTAGGGGCAAAATGGAAATTGCAAATGGGAACCGAGACAAAGGGCAACCAAGTCCGCAATATAAAAAATTCAAAAGCCCCAAAGCCAAGAAATGAGAAGGAATCAGAAGCACTCACCAGTCCAGAGAAAGGGAAGAAATGAATGAGGGTATGCAGGGAGAAATGGGATTTCTCCGAGGGTGGTTGCCCATATCCCTGTTCCCCTGTGATTTCCATCCTCCTCTCACTCCCTTTCCCATTCCAACAGCCCTCAAACTTGCGAAAACAAGATCTCGATATTATACTAGTACTTGTTTGTTTATTCATAGATCTACACCGTCACTGGTGTGGATCCATGAGCTGTTCTGGTCTCTCTCTCTCTCTGTCTGAATACTGAATCATACTACATCTGTGTATCTTTTCTCGATCTATCTATCTATAATGGGGCTGTGATGATTTCTCTTAAAAAAAAAAAAAACCCTTCTCTGGGCTGGTGAATCGGCGGGGGAAAATCCGACCCGTATCTTGGCGGGGCAACCCGGATGGCCTGTGAGGTAATCTCATTTGCAACCGGTGATTCTTGCAGCCATGGCGCGGCCGGTTTTCCTTTGCCTGTTTCTAAAACTACAGATCTGAGCCTCATTCTGTCAATGTAGACTGAAATTTGTTTTTGACTCTTTTTATTTTAGTGTTGTCTTTTTTATGTTTGTTTGGTGATTTGATTTGGAATTTACTAATGAAAATTAACCAAGGAAGATGAGTCTAATAGGAAGTTAGAAAAGGTTTTCTGTGGCAAGATGGAAAGATAAAATCTTTAGCAACAAAATATGGTGGTGGGTTAAGACCTAAAACTAAAACTGGATTCTTTAGCATGGTCCATCGGTGGGTGTCCAAGAACATGTTTTCATTTTTTTTCTTACTTTCAGGTGTGTGTCCTGAATCAAAACCCAGATTTTATTTGGTTGCTGAGATTGTGGTTCTATTTCAACTGGCTTGGGACCTGTTTATCAGTTTATGGTTGGGCGTTTATGAGTTGTTTTCGTGACCTGCTTGGGACATGTTATCATGTTTTAATATACATATTTAACTATTTCAGGAGAATCGAATTGCTGTGCCTATCTCAGCGATATAGGTTTTGAATCACAGCGACTTAGAATGAAGTTTGAAACGAGTTTTCAAGTATATGTTGGATTGCATTTTTAAAACACTATATCTAATTTTCAGCGACGTGTATTGCTTGTGTAACCGAACTACTGTGCCTATCTTAGCGATATAGGTTTTGAATCTCAGCGACTTAGAATGAAGTTCGAAATGAGTTTTCAAGTATATGTTGGATTGCACTTTTGAAACACTATACTTTTCTCTGGTTTGATTTATATTTATTGATATAAATTTATATATTTAAATATATTATAGGGTTTAGTGTCTAGTGTGCCAGCGACTTTCTGTTCGTTTCTCAGCGACTGTTTTATGTTTTCAGTGACGTGTATTGCTTGTGTAACCGACCTATTATGCGTATCTCAGCTATATTGCTTTTGAATGAAGTTTGAAACGAATTTCTAAGTATATGTTGCTGGTTTAGGTTTTAATATATGCTCTGTATTTATGTGTTATAATATTATATTAATATATCTTCTATATTATAAGAACGGTAGTGGCAAATCGCTACATGCTGAATTGGAATATTGGCCGTTGGATCACAATTAAATTGAAACTAGCACCGTTGGATTAGATTTCTGTTTATACATTTCGTTTTCATCGCTCTTCTTGCCCTTCGTTTCCGTCTTCTCCGGCCCCTCACTCCGGGCTTCACTTCCTTCAATTAGAAACTATCACCATCATCGCCTCTCTGTTGTCCCAATTACAATTATTTCACTTCGCTCACTTCCGTCTTCACTCCGTCTTCTCCGTGTCCCAATTACAATTTTTCTTCCTTCGTTTTCATCTTCTCTGACGCCTCTCTGTTGTCTCTCTCTCCCGATCGCTGCCACCACGCCCGCCCTCCCTGTACCTCCCGCCCGCCGAGTCCGTCGCGGTGCGCCGCCGTTGCTGAGCCGCCGCTGCCGCCACTAGGGTTCCTCAACCCATTTTAATGCTTGAGCAATCATGTTTAAAAGAAAAATTACTTTTTTTTGTAGAAATGGGTTTTTTAGTTTTTACTTGCTTTCTTCTTTGCTGCGATCTTCGTACAATCTCAACTTATTTGTGTCATTTTCTGCTTATGTGCCTGGATTCCGTTGGCCCCGATTTCATTCGTCGTCTGGCTAATTTTCCGTGATATCGTTGGTTGCTTTTTTAGCCTTCTGTTTTACTGCGGATTTAGGGCTTAAATTGTTGGTTGTCTATTTTATGTTGTGATCTATGCTTGTTTCATTCGTATTGTTGAGGGAGTTCTTAAGTTTGAGTTGTTCTTAAGTTTGAGTTCAACTTCACTCGGTAAGAACCTACCAGTGTTTTCTATAGGTGTTTGCACTGGCAAAGTTTTAAAGTACGTTTTTTGAGGCGGTACGATTTTGTATTGCCTAACGAGGCGTAAGCCTCGAGGCGGTCCGAGGCGTAAAATCGAGGCGTAAATTAAAAAATGCTTAATATATACTATATTAGAAGAATTTAAGATATACTATCATTTTGACAAAAACCTGCTAGTAATATGTTATTTTACTAGTATTTAATTAGTTATGTGGGTCCTTTGTTTAATAAATAAAAGATTCCAGACTTATTTCCTACCCTGTAAGTAATATTTTATTATATTATTTAGACTTATTTCCTACCCTGTAAGTAATATTTTATTATATTATTTTAATAGATTAGATTTATTTCCTTTTTGTCGTCTTCTTCCTCCACTTAAAAGTGTATAAAACCCTAGTACAACAAAAACGCCGCCCTGCTACAGCCTTCGGTCGGTCTGTTCTCTCCTATCCACAAACCGATGCTGTTCCAGGTCGCTCGTTCTTTGCTGCTCCATCTCAGGCGGTCGTTTCTCTCTTCTCCGCCTCGGACCACCTCACCTGCCTCTGCCGCCTCGAACGCCTCACATAGGTAAAGGCGGAGGTTTTATGGGATGTACTCGAGGCGGCGCCTCAAATGCGAAAATCTGCCGCCTCGAGTCGAGGCGCGCCTCAAGGCGCGCCTTGATACCGCCTTTTTAAACACTGCTAAGAGATAGAGTAATTTGACATTCACCAAAATAGTTTCCAATTGAGCATCTAAAAGGACTTTGGGATTGATGGATTCTTGACCTGCATCAGAAATTCAGATTCAATACCCTCCATTTGGAAATCTTGATCGATTCATTCAATTTGGGCACATAGTTTTATTGATTTAGCAAACCCCTTACAGATAAAAGAGAAGGTCAAGTAAATTTCAATGCAATTCGACATGTGAAAAACATGTAAAAGAAAGAAACATATAATGATTGTTGAAGTTCCACAGAAGTGCAGAATATATAAAAAAAAAAAAAAAAAAGCAAAAGTATGAATATTCTGTGTAAGTTAATTTATGATAGCAGGGAGATTTAGCAGATTGATTTGATTCCTACGCGGAAGCACTATTAAGCCAACCAGAGACGATGTAAATTCTAATTACCTTCTTTGACTGAATGCAATGCTCGTTTCTAGGCTTCTTTGCAAGAAAGTGGGTATATTATTTGATCTCTGAGTGTTCCTAAACATGTATATGGCCTTTGTGGCACATAAAAGAGATGACAAACAGATTCAGCGTCATTTTGTTCCTGTGGTTTGATAAGCCTTCCATCCATTACAAGCCAAAGGCCCCTAAGGGCAAGATTGAACAAAACAATCAACCAAAGAGTCTTCAAAAACAGATGATGAACAACGGTCCAAAAAAAAAAAACAACTTAACACACAAAATGAAACAACAATAAGTATGAGACCAATTTTCTCTTCGCTTGTACCGAGCAACACTTGTGCACAAGAAAACAAACCAGTGTCACATAGTTCGAAGTTCGCTTCGATACGAGGGACGAAATTCGATTCGCAATTCGCTAGTTAAATTTTTTTTTAATTCGCTAGGGGTATAGTGCTTCAATTCGTTTTTTTGAATCATAATTCGATGTTTCGATTCAATATTTTTTTTTTTAAATCCACATACCATTTCTCTAATTAGTTATTTATTTTTTCTTCCATCAAATATTTATTCTTATCCTTAAAATTGTACTCAATCTAATACTATATTCATATGATTTTAAAATAAAATTTTTAACTAGTGTTATACAACCATGATAAAAAGAAAATTAAAAAAAAAGAAAAAATAAAAAAATTTGGGGGTGTGCGGTGGGGACGGGTCTGGGGAGACTAAAATGCATCACTTTGGAAACACAAAAACTCAATAGATGTGGAGAGACTAGAAAGTTAATTTCTTTTTGGGTTAACTAAAAAAGTAAATGATGTAACAAATGTCATCTTCTTCCGTGCTTCTTCTTCCTCTCATTCCCGCCCATGTATGCCCTAATTTTTTTTTCCCTGTTCTACCGCCGTCTGCGCCCCTCCCTCAGCGCCTCTGTGTTTGCCTCAATTCGCCCATTTCACCGTTTTGATTCGCGAATTCAAGCGATTTAGATCGCTACCGAACCCCGTTTCGGTTCGAACGAATTGAATCGAAATTCGAGGGGGTATAAGCGAATTATGTGACACTGAAACAAACAGTTACACCACCCACATAAACTAAGGGCGGCAGAACAATTGAAACTGACATAAACATGGAACATTAACTCAGCAGGAAGGGCAATTTTTTTCATGAAGCAATCGGAAACTATTTTACACTGGGAAAAATATTAGCAAGCCACTAAGAACTATTCTCCCCCATTATCATGTACGTGGAACGTATGACACCTAAATTACCTACACTGGCTGGGGAATTTCAATACTGACCGTGCAAAAAAAGCACCAAGCATCCTTAATAAACACAACCAAACTACAATACACACAACATATTTAATAAACAATGGCAAGAATATACCCAAGTTTATTTGCACACCCAAAATGTAAATTTCATTCCTACAGTAAATCCCTACCCTAAAAGCACAAACAACCAGTGCACAGTGTTTAAAAAGGCGGTATCAAGGCGCGCCTTGAGGCGCGCCTCGACTCGAGGCGGCAGATTTTCGCATTTGAGGCGCCGCCTCGAGTACATCACATAAAACCTCCGCCTTTACCTATGTGAGGCGTTCGAGGCGGCAGAGGCAGGTGAGGCGGTCCGAGGCGGAGAAGAGAGAAACGACCGCCTGAGATGGAGCAGCAAAGAACGAGCGACCTGGAACAGCATCGGTTTGTGGATAGGAGAGAACAGACCGACCGAAGGCTGTAGCAGGGCGGCGTTTTTGTAGTACTAGGGTTTTATACACTTTTAAGTGGAGGAAGAAGACGACAAAAAGGAAATAAATCTAATCTATTAAAATAATATAATAAAATATTACTTACAGGGTAGGAAATAAGTCTAAATAATATAATAAAATATTACTTACAGGGTAGGAAATAAGTCTGGAATCTTTTATTTATTAAACAAAGGACCCACATAACTAATTAAATACTAGTAAAGTAACATATTACTAGCAGGTTTTTGTCAAAATGATAGTATATCTTAAATTCTTCTAATATAGTATATATTAAGCATTTTTTAATTTACGCCTCGATTTTACGCCTCGGACCGCCTCGAGGCTTACGCCTCGTGAGGCAATACAAAATCGTACCGCCTCAAAAAACGTACTTTAAAACTTTGGTAGTAAGTATACAGTATTTTCGATCTGTGCCTTTTCCTTTTGATCAGGCACAATAATTGTGCACATAGGTATAAATTCTCTATAATTATCTATCACTATTGTGAACTTTTAATCCCAATAAAGGAATAATGAACTTTGTAAATACATTTTTTCCCCTTTTGGGGCTGTCATTTGGTGGATTCTAAAGGGAAATTAATAGAAATGCAAAATCTATTCGGCCTCAATTCTTGGTGCATTTACTTGTAATATTTGATTGATCAGTTTTTTTTCTTTTGGATCATAAATTAAAGGGTGACAAGCGTCGGTTGCAGATGATTTTAAGAATATTGGAATGAATTTATTCTATAAATAAATATCAAGACATTGTGTACTGTGGTAGGTTTTGTGACTTTAAAGGATCAAGTAAAATAAATAGAAGTCGACTCAAGACATTTTCAGCTACCATTCAACATTGAATGTCTGTGTGTGTGTGTGGATACAATGAAAGAGAGATATTGCATATAATTATTCGTACCCTAAATGTAGCGACCTAGATATGGCTCACATTGCTCTTTCAGAATTTGCTTTGTCAATTTTTACTTGAAATGTATAGCAAATTATTTCATTTATTTATTTTGATTTTCAAGCCTAATTTTTAACGATTTGTATGATAGTCGGACTAGCCGCTAAACCAGGATTATATTAAAGGAGTGGTTGCTTCTATTAAAAGAAATTGTCTCCCAAAAAAAAAAGTGAGTGAGTGTCGGTTCTCATTAAAAATGCTGTCAAGGAAAAGGGAATGCAAATTTATACTACTAAAATGTTGATTACGAAAGAAAATACGAATGTTATGTATTATAGTATCAATGGCCAAGTCTCCTACTACATTGATATACTTTCATAGTTTGGCCATTGGTTGAGGGTAAGGTTTCAATAATGCACAATTCCTCAGGGAAGGGAAGACAAGAGTGAAGTACAACGAGGTTGTTAAAACATACAGTAAGAAATGATGTCCATATGAGGCCTTCTCTCCTCTGAGACATGAAAATTTAAGACACCAAAACTCATAGTACCACATAAGAATGAACTCACACAAACATATCGACTTATTAAAAACTCACCTAAAAGTGGGATGGAGATCATATTCAAGGAATCAGGGCTTTTTGGGGTAATTGAATGCTGAACTGTGGGGCTTTGATTTTACAGCGTGAGATCAAAGTCATTATTCTTAATGTTGTGCCTATTCCGGATGTTGGGTGCTGGATCTAATGATTTTACCCATTGAAGATTTAAGCATTCTTGAACTTTATCTAACATTTTGGTGCATTTAGAGTCTTGATCTATGAGGAATTGCATATTTCTTGTTTCTAATTGGTTATTTATTTGAATGTGATTGTGGATTTGAAGCTTTATTATTACATATAGGACTGTTCGAAGTTGGAAGTTTCAAACTTGAGTGGTTTAAATAACATTAATGATTTAAAGTAGAGTTTATCATTTTGCATTTATAATTAATCTTTTGATGAGTACAGAGTGGAGCTACAATATAGAGGTGTAGATCATATTGTTTCGTTTATATGCACACACATTTGACATCATTGTTGAATTCAACATTTCATATAGTGAGCAGGTTTTTTTTATGATTCATTCTGTCCTTATATGGTTTATTCGAAATGTAACATTCATGTATATGCCACATCTCTAATGGGTCGTAATTGGAGAATGTTGGGCAGGTTGCCGCCACAACGAATAAGGAAATGGATGCACATATTCCCAATTACCCGAGCCTGCCTCCTCAATTGATCTGCCAGCTCCACAATGTCACCATGCATGTGGGTTATCTCATTATATGTCGTTGTAGTTCTTTATGTTTCCCAACTGGATTTAGTTGATTAAAGCTTGAAAGGAATTCGATTTATTTGTTGAGTACTTGAGTCTCTCAGGCAGATGTTGAGACGGATGAAGTGTATGCTCAGATGACATTGCAGCCCTTGACTCCGGTATTTTTCAAATTTTGCCTAGGATGTATACTGGTTGGTTCATTACAGATGACATACTAAATTTCAATTATTTTTGGTGCAACAAGAACAAAAAGATGCATATCTTCCCATGGAGCTGGGGATTCCTAACAGGCAACCAACTAATTACTTTTGCAAGACGCTGACAGCAAGTGATACCAGTACACATGGAGGCAACTAATTCTTGTGATTTTAAGCCGTGTGATTTTAGTTGCTTGTTCAACGACTTTACTTCTTGTTCAGACAATTTTCATGCAACAATTATTTCAGGAAACAGCTTGGTGGAAAGCTTGGAACTTCTTTGCAAGTTGGCCTTAAAGTGAATACGGTTGGGGATCTGTTGCAGTTTTCAGAGCAAAAGCTTCAAGAACATTATGGGGTCAATACTGGTTTTGTCCCCTATTATATGCTATAGATCTCACCCTATTACATATTACTCTTATTCCATTCCTGTTATACGTCATCAGCATAATACTGTTCAAGTTCGGAAAATATTGCTAGATTGTCATGGTGTTTCATGGGATTATGATGCATAACATTGTTATAAAGATTCATCATACATCATGACTGAGCTGTTGTGCAATTTGAGGACACGAGTCTGCATTGTGCAGTATTTTCAAGATGTAATTTGATTACGTAAAAAACTCATGGATTTTGGGTTTTTTGGAATGATCCATGCAGTACTTGGTTATGGAATTTTGGGTATTTTGGAATGATCCAGGCTCTTAAAATTGTTCATATCTTTAAATGTGAATAAGTAAAAATTATATAAAATATATATTCTAAAACTACACGATTAGACGATTCTAACAAGACCGGACTTGACTATATTTTTCATTTATCTAATTGGGATAACATTAGGTCAAACTTGATCAATGAACAGTGTCAAAAGTCAATGTGAGACAATGAGTGGGACGAAGGGAGTATTATATTTTTAATAATACAAGTATTAAATTTTATTTTGATTTTTAATATATTTTAATATCAATTTCTGATTTTATTTTTATCGATTATATTTTAACTTAAAAAATTTAAAATAAGAAAAAACTATATAATTTAATGAAATAGAGTTTATTGCTGGAGATGGCCTAACTAACATACTATATTCTACACTTTTTAAAAATTTCACCTTAGATGTCAGCTTGCAGAGTTGCTTTCTCATTGAAGATGAACAGCGTTTGTTTCTTGTAGCAGACATGCTATTTATGCCGTGTAGCAGGCGTGCTATTTATGCTTGAGGTTAACTGCTTTATTTGTTAGAATTTTAGGCTGTGAAAGATACCATATGGTTGTTTGAGCAAGAGCAAGCACTTGGTTTCAGCAGTGTTTCAACAAACAGTCGAATGACAGTTATCAAGCTGAAGTCAGGTGGCCTATTTGTTCACGCACCTATTGCTCCAACCAATGAGTGCATCCAGGTGATCAATGATAATATTTACTGTCAGCTCTTTTACACATTATTCATCTATCTCCTTAGTTTGTGTATTTCAACTTCTTTGTGCATCTATCTGTTAGTTCCCATATCCCTGTTCTTCATGGCTTTATCTCTAATTGGGATGGGACTTGTAATGAAGGTTTATTTGGAGGTACCGAATGGCAGAAAACTGGCCGAGTCTCTTCAAGATAAGGTAAGTGGGGACAGCTTCATAAAATCCTTCTTTAGTTTTAGATTTAAAATACAAAAAGAATGCGATTGAGGCATGGTCTTAGGTAGAAAGTTTTTAACTGGTCTCCAACTTCTTTGCAGGGTATTCCTTACGTGATATATTGGAAAAGCTCATTTTCATGTTATGCAGCAAGTCATTTTCGTCTTGCATTGTTTTCTGCAGTGCAGAGGTAATACATTGAATCTTTTATTGATTCTGGTTTAATTTGATGATAAATGATAAATCATATGGGCTACCAATTTGTTTGCAAGTTTGAAGGTTTTAACCTCTATAGTTTATTTTAAGATGTATTGGTTGTGTTGAGTCGGGTCTCTCTACCAAGCAAGAAAATAAAGTCACATTGATTTACAGTTACTCTATCTCGATTTCTGCTGATTTTCATGAATGGCATTACCGATTCACTAGAACTTATCCATTATAGATTTTAAGGCAAAGTGTTTGATAATAAAAAAGGCATTTGATCTTCCTCCTTCCCTTTCTCTCAGTGTGTCACTGTTTGTTCTTATAGTATGATGTAAATGCACTTTCTGCATTTAAACATTTTATATATGGATTATTTGGATACGTGACACTATTTCTTAATGCCATCAGTAGAGTGAGGCTCAGAAATTTTAACTAGGGTGAATGAGCATGCTTCATTTTTTATGTTCTGTCTGTTTTTTATTTTTTATTTTTAATTTTATGATATATATATATATATATTTTCCTTTTTCATATTTATGAGGAACGGCATGCTTGTGAGCCTAAAAATCTTCGTTTCTGACTTTCTGCAGCTCCTCATGCCATACGTCCGATGCCTTTCAACTTGCAAATGCATCCTTTAGGCTTCATTGTCTACGAAATGGTCGCGTACTCCCGGGATACAGCCAAAAGGCTGATGATGAGTTGGGCCCAGATCTCCTCGGGGATTCTCCGAAGATCAGTGTAGAGATTCCTGAGATGGAACCTGTGGATGATGAAGAAAGTTCCTCTGGTTCCCTTCCTGCTATAAAAATATATGATGATGATGTGAACATGAGATTTCTCATCTGTGGAGTGGCAGACTCTTTGGTAATTAGCATATATTTTATTTTAGATGAGATGCCTCTCGGTTCTCTTATCATTGAAGATCATACCATATTCTGCCTTATGCTTTCCATCCGTTTCAGGATTCTTGTTAATTGGATTCTTTGGAGGATGGCCTGAATGCTCTCCTCAGTATTGAAGTAAGTGTCACATATTCCTCTCTTTTACCTAGATTAGTACAATTAGTTAGAAAATTGATTTATTCATGTAAATTCTGTCCATGTTATGCAATTTTGTTTGTTCCATTTCAACCTGTTTGCAGACTGATTTTTGTCATCTTTTGTATTTGTCCTTCTGCAATGATTCAGATGCGAGGGAGCAAACTTCATAACCGAGTGAGGTATGTGTCAGCCTCATGGTGATATTTTATCAGAAACAGATAAAATAGTCTGTCTTCAAGAATTGACACTAAATCATTATTCATTTATCAATCTTCATTAGGAATGTTTGTGCTCCTTCAATGGTGGTTATAAATCCATTGATAATCCAAGTTATTTATACATATGTATTCTTGTGGACCAATCATGTCACTTTTTCTTTTTAAAAAAAAAAAAATTTATTTATGATTATTATTATATGAGATCTTAAAAGTTCTTTTCTTTCTTTTTTCTCCCCCAGCGCACTTCCCCCACCCCTTCAAGCTGGCACATTTTCTCGTGGTGTTGTGGCAATGAGGTGTGATTTGTCAACAAGCAGCTCAACCCATATTTCTCTATTGGTTTCAGGAAGTGCTCAAACATGTTTTGATGATCAGGTAGAGTACTCTAATTGCTTTCATCTATGGTGTTTCTTTTGATTTTGATTTTGATTTTTTTCTTTTAAATTTTTATTTTTTTTTTTTTCATTTTTTTTTCTCTGAACATACATACATGGCACTGGATCTCATTTCTCAGCTATTGGAAAATCATATAAAGAGTGAAATCATTGATAAGAGTCCACTGATTCATTCATTGCAAAATGCTAAGGAGAACAAACCTCCCGCATCTGAACCTCGAAGATCAGTCTCTGTGGCTTGTGGAGCTGCAGTATTTGAAGTCCACATGAAAGTTCCACAATGGGCTTCACAGGTGATATAAAGCATTCATTGGCCCTTTTTATTACATTTACTTTGAAACTTTTCGATTCTTATTATGTGTACTCATTACTTGGTAATACCACTGCCTCACTATATACAGGCTATTTACTTTTGCAATGTGACTTGTTGCGTCAAGTTCTTCTTGATTGCTATGTTAGGATTTCTTTAATGTTACTGTTTTAAGTTGCTGCATATATATACCATATTTGATAATACAGGGATGGGGCTTGGGCGTAGTTTGAAGGATCCAGGTTGATAGCACACCTGTTACTTTATACATTTGAGCCAAGCTGTCTTGAACTGGCTTAGTTGTATTGTAGTTATGTATAAAGATTGTATGGGATGGCATGGCTTGATCTTTTCTTGTTTATAACTTCAGGTCTTGAGGCAACTAGCACCTGATGTTTCATACCGTAGTTTTGTTGCACTTGGTATTGCCGGTATCCAGGGATTAGCTGTTGCGGCATTTGAGAAAGAAGATGCCGAAAGGCTTCTCTTTTTCTGTGCAAGCCAAGCAAAGAAAGATGATTTCAATACTATTTTCCAAAAATTTTCAAAAATTGTATCGACAATCAAACATGTTAGGGTCTCTTTATTGTCAGTACGATCATATAATGCTCAATTTGCTTATCTTTCTTCTTATGCAACCATCAATAGTATGATTTTGGCCCACTGTTTGTTACAGTTTTAAACCGCGAAATGGAATGTGCTGTTTAATAGAGTATCTTTCTTCTTTCCTTGATGCAGCTTATAAAAGAATTAGGTTATCCTGTGGAGTATATAGTCCTTCCTACATTTGCATACGAGCATAAGATATTTGTTGGCCCCTTTTCAAGCCCTAAAGCTCAAGTTTGGGTGGCTCCTAGGCAATGGAGCTGGCCTCTCAACTTGCCCCTAGAATTTTTCGGGATTTTTCTTGCCAAAAGATTGAGAGATGAAGACTCGTCTTCCCCATGGGCTGATGATATTGAACATAAATTTTTGAGCTGTCCCGAAGTTGGTGGTGCTCCTACACTATTTTTCTGAAGTTAGCTCGCTTAAAAAAACCTATTGTTTTATACTGTTCCATTATTCAGGAATCGGGCCATATGTTGAAGTGGCATTCTATCATAAGCGCACAAGGACACTGCTGGTGACAGACGCTGTAATCTACGTTCCTAGACAGCCACCTGAATGCATAAGCAAAGATTCATTACTAGCATCTGCTGAGAATGGGTTGGCTGTCAAACTTCTTAGTAAAGGGAAAGAAGTCCCTGAGGAACCTGTTGTAGACAACAAGATTAATAGACAAAAGAGTATAATATCTTGATCGAATATATTAATTTCAACTTGCCTTTAAAGTGGTGTTATTATATGATTCCTTCTTCAATACAGGATGGGAGAGAGTGGTTCTCCAGATCTTATTTCTCGGCCCCTCAAATCTTCTGGAGCCCAATGCATCATTTTCTCAAATGTCACGAAAGCTCATTGTCTCACCCATTGTGAAGACTCTCTTCTTCAACAAAGTTCCTGAAAAGGTTACTTGGTGAATGCTTTTAGTTGAATTCTATTTATGTAGTAAAAAGGCATATTGCGGATTACCCTTAGACTTCCATATGCTTCCTTAAAAATTATCCTGAAAAAAGGCTGAAGAGAAGTACTTTCCAACACTGAGTGCTGTTGATTCATACTTTGACGCAGTCCTCGTTTCTTTGGACTCATTCAGGTCAGCGACTGGATAGATAGAATCGTGCAGGATTGGAAGTTCAATCGAATAATCCCTGCTCACTTTGCTGCCCTAATTAACGCAAGCAGATCCGACTTCTTGGCAGCATTCGCCTTTCTCGATGATCTTTTGGGCGAACGTTATGTCACATGCCCTTCCTTATCCCTTCTTTTCACCTCACTTCTGGGAAAGGCCGCCAGTTACTTCCCTCCTGATGACATGAGAACTCTGTCATCTCTCGATGATTTCCTGGTATCGGTAGGAGCAGTGAAGAAGACCGTCTCAAGCCGGAAAAAATGATAAAAGCTGCTACAAATCCCAGGTAAGCCATGTAAATATATGAATATATCAATCATACACTTATACCCCAGTTTTCCTCTATATATATATCAATAACATGCTCCATTATACACAGACTATTCCTCTTGCCTTCTGGCAACATCACCGTTTATATTCAAAGGAGCGAGTGTACATCAGGTTTGGCAACGCTGTCACATCCTACGCAGTACAACTAAAATATACTCACGAGCCACGCCCAGGATATAGCGTCTCCATAAAGCTCTGTACGGGTTGGCCAGGTTTCTTTCACCACTGTAGGATGTTGATGAAGGAACGTTGGAAGTTGACAATAGTTTCCAACATGTACGGACCTCAACATACTGATTTCCTCTTCCAAGCAGGTCTGGTCGAATGAAATTATTAAACAATTCAGCTTCTCAATGAATCCACACATTGGATCACCTGCCGCATTCATGTTCCTGATTATCTATTTACCTTGTTATTGCTCGTGTTGTTCTGTTCAAAGTTGATCATGTTAAATTTCTTATTGTATAACTTTTGACATTTCTCCAACTCCTTGTGCCACTTCTACATATTCCTGCTACGCTAATTTGTCCTTCCGTGCATTAGTTTTGACTATAACAAATGTGCTCTCTGCTTTTTTTTCCCTGTTATCATAGACACGCCGCTCTCCTATTTACTTAAACGGTTTAGTTTGAATGAGCGATCATATCTTTTCCTTCTTGCCTTCATAAAATTCCAGTTTCGCTTCTAACCAATACTACTTGTTTTTTTGATTATCCTCTTGTCTTTGTACACTTATATACCCATCTTCAAATCCATGCCTTACAGGAGTGTCGTCCTCTTAATTATAAATAACAATCCATTCATACAACTAAATTATATATATATATATATAATTGAAGACGAATCATTTATTTGAAATTGGATCATTATTACTCTATCCGTACAGAAATCTCATCATTCGAATCCATACATACATAGTACATATAAATAGCATAAATCAATAAAAAAAAAAGTCACATTTTTAGAGACACAATTGTTTAATTTACCAAACCAAAGCCAACAAATATGAAATTAACTACCTTGGCCTATTTGTCTGTCCGTCCAACCCCGTGCACATGCTTTATCAAATTGATGGTTTATCTTTAACTCACTTTTATTCATTTACACATATTTCTTCTTTTTCCATGGGCAATTGTTCACAGTAAATATGTCACTTGGCTAGTATTATATTATGTATATAAGTCCTTGAATGAAAATAAAGGATCATATTTCAGCGACGCCAAGTTGGGGTTTAAGCGATCTCATCTGCTCACATTGTTCGCTTTTACATTTTCTTCTCTTGAATCATTTTATCTGGTTTTGCACAATCTCAGTTTGACTAGGAGCTATGGGCGAAAGAGTTCACACTCAGGTTGGTTGTGTTCTTAATGTTGTTTGTTTCTTCAATGATATTTTGAATGCAAGCCCCAGTGATTCGATACAGCTTTTTATTCATGACACTTGTTTTAATTGTTTGCTTATGTTCAATCGTTGCACGATTAGGATTGATCCTATTTTAGCTCTTATTAATCAATGGAACGTTAACGAAGAATGTTTTATTGTCAATAAGAAATAGAAGTGGCGGTTTACAGCCGAGGTTGTGCATAAATTGTATGGGTTGCCCTGGAGAGTTGATAAAATGCATATTGATTTGAAGTCGAATGAAATAGGGTATGATTATGCTGAGGAATTTAGCACTTATACGCTCTATGATAAAGATAATGAAGTATCAGGTCGTTGAATAAAAGATTTACTTAACGATGAAAATATTCCAGTGGAAGACTATTGGAGATTGTATGTGTTGTTTGCCATTTATAAGGTTCTCACTCCAAACTCAGGGAGGCATGTGAATAGAAAGTATATTCATTTCCTTAAAACTCCTGTCAAAGCAGCAATGTACAATTGGTGTCGCCATATGAGAACATTTTTGATTAAGTCGTTAATCAGAAATGATGTTCTGATATGGCTCCTTAATCAGAAATGTTCTGATATGGCGACACCAATTGTACATTGATGCTTTGACAGGAGTCTCAAGGAAATTTATATACTTTCTATTCAAATGTCTCTCTGAGTTTGGAGTGAAAACCTTATAAATGGAAAACAACACATACAATCTCCAATAGTCTTCCACTGGAATATTTTCATCGTGAAGTAAATATTTTATTCGACGACCTGATACTTTATTATCTTTATCATAGAGCGTATAAGTTTTGCTAAATTCCTCAGCATAATCATACCCTATCTCATTCGACTTCAAATTAATGTGCATTTTATCAATTCCCCAGGGCAACCCATACACTGTATGCACATCCTCGTCTGTAAACTGCCCCTTATGTTTCTTATTGACTATAAAGCATTCTTCCTTAACGTTCCATTGATTAATAAGAGCTAAAATCGGATCAATCCTAATCGTGCAACGATTGAACATAAGCAAACACTTAAAACAAGTGTAATGAATAAAAAGTTGTATTGGATCATTAGGGCTTGCACTCAAAATATCATTGAAGAAACAAACGGCATTAGGAACACAACCAACCTGAGTGTGAACTCTTTCGCCCATAGCTCCTAGTCAAACTGAGATTGCAGAAAACCAGAGAAAATGATTCCAAAAGAAGAAAATGTGAAGAGCGAACAATGTGAGAAGATGAGATCGCTTAAACCCCTACTCGCCGTCGCTGAAATATGATCTCTTATTTTCATTCAACTAGACTTATATATTAATATGATATTATAATACACAAATACGGAGTATATATTTAAACCTAAACCAGAGAATTATATACAGTATTTTAAAAGTGCAATCCAACATATACTTGGAAACTCGTTTCAAACTTCATTCAAAAGCAATATCGCTGAGATACGCATAATAGGTCGGTTACACAAGCAATACACGTGACTGAAAACATAAAACAGTCGCTGAGAAACGAACAGAAAGTCGCTGGCACACTAAACCCTATAATATATTTAAATATATAAATTTATATCAATAAATATAAATCAAAGCATAGAAAATTATATAGTGTTTCAAAAGTGCAATCCAACATATACTTGAAAACTTGTTTCGAACTCCATTCTAAGTCGCTGAGATAGGCACAGTAGTTCGGTTACACAAGCAATACACGTCGCTGAAAATTAATACAGTGTTTTAAAGTGCAATCCAACATATACTTGAAAACTCATTTCAAACTTCATTCTAAGTTGCTATGATTCAAAACCTATATTGTTGAGATAGGCCCAGTAGTTCAGTTGCGAAGTGGTTCATATGCTGAAAGCAATTTCTTCAGCATATTATTAAATTAGTGGTGTAGATGATATGAGGATAGTAATATATAATTTGCTTTATTTTTATTACTTTAATTTTTACTTTGAATATGTATAACTTCAGAAGTGCATCGTATTCCGCATTCCTTTTACAATTTTCCAGTCGTAATGATTATTATTTACATAGAATACATTCTTCTTGAGGATAGAATCATCAGACATAATTATAAACCAATGAAACAGAATATATGAAATATTGATATAGAATGTAACCTTTTTCGAGAGAGAATGTCATTGAACAAAACATTTAGTAAAATAAAACCTTAGACAGAATGTTATATAACTAAAAATATAATGTCATATACCTTAAGACATAAACTTAAAACAGAATATTACCTTAAGACAGAATGCCCTGGAATAAAAAAGGAATGTCATATACCTTAAAGACAGAATGTTATACAACTTAAAACAGAATGTCAAATACCTTAAGACAAAATGTTATATATCTTAAAATAGAATGTCATATATCTTAAGACAGAATGTCGTACAATTGAAAATAGAATGTCATATACTTTAAAGACAGAATGTCATACAATTTAGAATAGAATGTCATACAATTTGAAACAGAATATCATATACCTTACGAGTTTTTATGATGTGGCTTAAAGTATATGACATTCTGTCTTTATAAGCCATACTATTTTAAAGAGAATGTTAGGTATGATTTAAAGTCTATGACATTGTAAACAATTTGGAGTGTTAGTTTAAGCCATGACAGAATGTCATATACCTTAAGAGATAATCAGATAATCAATTTTTATAATATTCTGTCTTTATAAGCCATATTATTTGGAGTGTTATCAATTCATGTTTCTCACTATATGCCTAAGATATTCGATAAAATGTCTTTATGAGTTTTTATGATGTAAATTCCCTTTTGATTTGAATTCGACTCTAAATGAAATTGCATACAGGGAACATGCATAAAGTTTAATCTGCAGCTCTCATTTTAATTCTTTGCAGAGAGTTCTTATCAACCCTATTTGAGAAAGCTGGGTTCGACACCGTGGACATGAGCAATAAACCAATATCTCCCTTCTGCTAATTCGTATTACCAATATCTCTTTTCTTACGAGCATGCCTAATAAACCATGTTTCATACAGATACCGTGAAAAATATTTGATGCTTGGAATCAACAATTCAATAAGTAAAAACAATGTTGGTGGATTTTCAGCAAATGCTAGATGAAAACCTGTGTAGCTCGGACTCTTCAAAAAGGGTGGAGTACCCGTGTCCTCCGGACACGACATCGACACTGGTACTTTTGTGGGATACGGCACAATTAGCTAGTCCTTTTGGAGCACAATCAAAAATGGCAAGTGTTCGCCACATATCCCTGCACCCGTGTCGGACACCCGTACCCGAGTCCGAGCAATATAGATGAAAACGATGTATTGGTACATTCATTTAGAGTTATTGATATTGTAAGTACATTTATTTACCACACACTTTTGTTTGCTTCATGTACAGATCCCAATTTTGCATCTTGAATCCAAACTTGAAGCATTTGTTTAGTTATTTTTAATGTCTTGGAATCAAGGTATTGGCCAAACAATGGGTTTGGGAATCATTTGGCCCCCAAATCCCAGCCTCTTATTCCAAAATCCCCCTTAGTGATATACTTGTGATAGTGCTAACTGTTATTATCTCTTTGTGTCCTTTTTCCACTTTTAGGTTTGGTTTATGGGAAAATAACTAATATCAATAGGTTCACTGACAATGAGGGATATACTCAATATGCTTGACTGTAACTTGACTCCAGAGAATGGGAATCATTCTGATCAGTTTTATTTTCAAAGATCAGTGTAAGTTTCTTTTTAGAATCCATTGCTTTGACAATGTGAGCAAGTATTGAAATTTAAGTTAAAGGAAAATTGTCTGTTTATTGGCAAACTCACTATATGACTAAGGTACATAATAAAATCTAATTTAAAGTTTCTGTTTGAGATTTTTATAACCTCTAAAGATTTGGAAGTTTATAAAAAAAATTAATAAAAAAATTGTATACCTGCTTTGTATTTCACCATTTCTTTGTGTCCTATTCTTGCATTAAACCTAATGAAGAATGCATGGTTTCGCTTCCATTGTAATAATCTGTCAGTGGATAACCCCCTATTGAAATGCTACATTCTTTTTAGAATCCATTGCATTGACCATGTGAGCAAGTATTGACATTTAAGTTAAACGAAAATTGTCTGTTTTATTGCTGCATCCCTATGTGTGACAAACTCACATATGACTAAGGTACATAATAAAATCTAATTTAAAGTTTCTGTTTTACTTTGAGATTTTTATAACATCTAGAGATTTGGAAATTTATAAAAAAAAAATAATAAAAAAAATTGTATACCTACTTTGTATTTAACCATTTCTCTGTGTCCTCTTCTTGCATTAAACCTAATGAAAAATGCATGGTTAGTGGATAACCCCCTATTGAAATGCTACATTATTAATGGGCATTTTGAGGGCTTCAAATAATTCCAAATTACCCATATTCCTTTCCGTTGCCAATTTCAAGATTGCTGAACTTCCTTCAATGCTAGCCTATGATGCTTGAGGGCGATTTTAAAAAAGGATTGAGTGGTTAATCTTACAAAGGCAATTTCTTGAAAACCAGCTCCGTTCTTATTTCATTTTCCCATTGACTTCATTTTCACTCATCTTTTGACCCAATTACAGACCGGCAAATCTCATTGTGATGTTTGTAATCTTCTGATAGGAAAGCAGTGAGATATACCTACTTCTACACATCGTTTTTTGCTAATGTTCAATAATCAACACAGTGCTTAATACTGCACCCTTTCTGTATTTTTTGTTAGATTGGCTAATTTCTATGCCTATATGTTAATCCTTTGGTTCTATTATCGCATTTCAGGTTTTAATGCTTGGAATCACTCAAAATGCTTCACATGATGACATTCACCATTTCCTTTCTGGTTGCCAGTATGATGCATCTAACATTCAGTCGATTTCCAGGTTAGTACACACTAATCTGGAACACACTAATCAATTAAAGAACACTGTCAGTAAGTAGTTGATACTTGGATTTGGGTTATTTCCGATTCTTTTAAGATTTCGATTGCTTATTCATTTGGACACGATTCATGTGTATGTTCTAAATATATGATTTTGATTAAATAAACGTGCCTTTTGTGATATCTAAACATATAAAGATTGATTGCTATAGTTCTCTGTAACGATTGGCGGTGTGATATTTCACTTATGAGAGTCTGCATTTGAGTATTGTGATCTAAAATAAGCTGGAAGCCAGTTCTAATCATCCAGGGATGATCCAGGACATCCTTTCAGTCATGCCTCGGTAAGAAAAACTTCGAAAAAAGGATCAATGGCCCGCTGAATTTGGGTATTCTATATTATAATACTTTTTCCACCTAAAACCTTGGGAATTTTTTCTGGTAGATTAAATTTTCAATTTCTTTTCTCAGATTCATGAAATAAATGAAAAGAAAGTAGGATACTCCACCGAATATTTGTTAGCAAAATTCTGTGGGAGAAAACACTGTATAACCATCCGAGGTATGCGAAACATCATTCAAGTTCAGTTTCATCTCAATACATCCTCTATTTCTTGATAAATCTCAATGTTCACCTTTTTCTTAATTTTTCAGGCATCTCTTTACAAGATGAGCAAATGTATGTAATTCTAATGGTGATCTAAAAAAGGGAAGATCACTTCTCATCATTCTGTTCTTGGACAACCTTTGGGTCATGCCTCAATGAAAAAGCTGTTAGCTCACACCTCATCATTAAGGATTCCTACAACTCATACAAAATTGTAAGTTTTCAATTCAATAAGAAAAACTTCGAGAAAAGGATCAATTCTATTTTGTTACTGCAGAAGAAATTGTCGACAATTACATATTTTACACATTAGGAATCAAAGTTTGGAAAGGCTCCTAAACCATAATGAGATCAAATATTGGTGTTCCTATTGAATATTGATCGAAGCATCTTATTATTTATTTATTTATGTATTTGACATAATTCCATATTATTTTATACTCTGGCCTCTGATGCATAGAATTTACTTTGACAGCTTTATAATCAAACTGTTTATTGTTTAATAATCAATGTAAAATAGATGGAATTCAAATGATTTCTAGCTGATTCATCAATCATCACACTCAAGTCTCAATCAAATGGAAATGTGGTGAAATTTCCATTGAAGTTGTATCTGCTAAGATTGATATTTTGCTATATTTCAGTATCTCTTAATTTATTGCCAGTGATCTACTACCGAACTTTTATGAATCAGTATCCTTACAGTATGGGCTTGAGAACCTGTTTAGTATGGTTTCTAGCTTGGCATGAAAACCTGCACTTCCTATTTTGTTTTTGTCGATATTGATGTTCTTGCTTACATGAACAATAATTGATGTGGATTGTTTGATTCCCGATATTGATGTTCTTGCTCTATTGTTTCTGCACTATTGTTCTCCACTGCTCATTCTGTGCTCCGGCTCTCATCTTTATAACATATAAACTAAGTGGAATCTGCGCACACACAGTTTCTCGCCCATCTTTTCACCCCTCACAAGTCATTATTTTATTATTTTCTCTCTCACCCACTGCACAACTCTTAATTTATTAAAAAAATTGAAAATGACGTGGAAACTCACCGGCCCATCCCATTTACTCCATATGCCCCTGTTTAAAACCCTATTTCTACCTCAAGCTTCAAGCCATTTTTTTCATTTACGGAAGCAATATACGAGTTTCCCTTTCGTCTTCTCCCCAGGGATCACTTTCCTATTCTTCCGCCGCTTTTCTCCGCCGGCCCTCCGGCAAGCCCTAGCGGTGGTGTCTCTTGGCAAATGATCGAAGAAATCTGCCACAAAGGTAGAATAAGAATCTTTCCGTATGTATTTGCTCAGATTATTTTTTTCTTTCTTTGTTGGTGATTTGTGTTTTATATTCGATTCTAGGGTTGGGTTCCGGATCTGCTCTGTTGTCGGTCATCATACTAATCGATTGTGTGAAGCTCCCGCTGTGTGAGGCCCAAGCCGACCCCGATGTTACAGGTATAACTTTTCATAAAATAAGTCTGTTTCTATTTGTGATTTTAGCTAGATTGTTCATTTTTTAATTTCTTTTTTGATTCGGCTATTTCCTTATATTCGTTGTTTTTGTTTTTGTTTTGCAGATTCGTGTATTGTTGCTTTGTCTCCTCCTCTCCTCGTGTTTTTGGAACTGATGTTGATGCCTACTTATAAGAAGCTATTTAGGTTTGCTCCCTTTTATGTTGTGATTTTTTGTTATTGGTGTTTGTTTTGGCTATTGGTTTCCGATTTGTGGTCCATGACAGGAACACATTGTGTTGGGGAAGAAATTTGTCACAGTAGTTTTCTTCTGACTGTTGAGTAATTCCTTGATCATCTAAGAGACTAAAACTGCATGTTCTGTATTATGTGCAGGCACCCCCTCCTATTCTACCAAGAAAGTCATTACAACCCGACAACAAGAAGCACCCTGATTAAGATGCTTGCTTAATTTCTCCACAATATCCTCTATGTATATATGGCTCCTCTTCTATATAAGTATTCTATATTTGGTGTGTTCTTTACTGCTCATATTGCTTAATGTGATTTTCCTCAACTGTTTTAAAGAACTATGGCTTCAATAAGAAAGAACAAGTTGACTGTTGCCTCTGCCCCTGTCTTTAATAGCACCGAACATGCTGAGAGAAGAAAGAAGGTAACATCGAATCAAATTGCATTGCACTTCACAATTCTGCAGCAAGTTAATCTCAAGTTAAAAAGCGCTTTGGTATTTTGATCTATTCCAGTTCTTCACAAAACTAGAAGAGAAGCATCAAGCATTGGAAGCTAAGAAAACTCAATATGAGGCAAGGACTAAGGTAACTGTGGCATTTGTAGATACTGTAAGTGAACATTTCCACGCTTCTTACATTGGCCAATTCACTAAATTAAGGACATCTTGATATTGTGAGAGTTCTCTTAACATGCAAAGCACATTTTTACTTGATGCATTCATAGTCTATACTCATTTGTGGTTTAATTTGCTTGCTCAGTAAGAGATGGAAGCAACAATCAAGCAACTAAGGAAGAATTTGTTGTTCAAGACAAGTCCAATGCCAAGCTTCTACAAGGACGGACCCCCGCCCAAGATTGAGTTAAAGAAGGTATGGCATGTCAGCGTTGCTTCAAGGATATCATAATTTGCTGCAAAATTTTTCACTGCTATGGTGAAGTCATTATTTGTTGATTTATTGTTTCTTCTTTAGCCTCCAACTCGAGCAAAATCGCCAAAGCTTGGCAGAAGGAAGAGCTGCAGTGATGCAAGAGTTGTAGCCCATCAAAACATTGAAGCTCGCCATAGTTTTCCCATTTTCAGATACAGCACCAGACTGAATGAGCCTGATTTGGGTTCACAGTGGAGCGGTCAGTACTCATTTTACGGAAGTGACGGTCGCGGTGCTGCAGATTACGTCTGATACATTTCAAGTTTCAATAAAATACTGAAGTAAAGTTGTGATTGATTTAAAGTAAATGCAGGATTAAATTTGAGGAGACCAACGATTTGGATTGTCTTGGGAACTTAGCCAAATTATGTCTATAATTAGCATAAACAAATTTAAAATATTAGTATTGTTCATTTTTGGATAAAATATTATAATTTCAAAAGAATTGGTCATTTGATCTGTTTGAATTTAAAAATGAACTGTAAGTTCAGTTTTTGAAAACCAAAAAATGACTATTGCCTTTTGTAGGTCTTACTAGACATACCACCCGCGGTACCCGCGGGATTGTATAATGAATTGTAATTTGTTTATATGCTAATATAAAAAATAATAGTTGATTAATATTATTATTGGGTCATGTAGTTAAGATATAAATTATATGTTAGCCTAATAAAAAAAAATCATAATTTTAATATTTCTTTGTGTAAACAACACATTATCCGTAGATTTGCTTCATTAATTTTACACATTATCCGTTCGATGTAAAGTTTATTTAAAAAAAATATATTTCATCTCAAAAATATGGAATTCGTAAATAATAATATTTTTGTAGCATTTTTAACAATTTTGAATGGAACAACCCGCCCGCGGTACCCGCAGGATGTAAAAATTTTAAAAATATATAATATAAATTTTTGTAAATCTAATTGTATTATTATTATTATTTATTTTTTCGTTATGTAAATTTAAAATGATTACTAATTTTTTTGCTAGCACACCCGCCTGCACGATGCGCGTGGATGTAAAGTTTAAAAAAAGTATAAAATAGAAAATAAAGAATATTGTTCTCCTTATTCTTTCGAAGTAAAAATAAAAAAATAAGCACAAAATTGTATGTTATTGAAAATAAAAACACTAAAAAATTATATTGCATGAAGTTCAATTTGTTATTCTTATTTTTGGGGCATTTACTGTAAAATATTTACATTATATGCATGCCTAAATCTAAAAACTGGATCTTCAGGAAAACTCCAACATGCATTTGAGATTGGCATTGACTTTTGTGATAGTCATAGCATAACAAACAATTAGTGGAAACTGACTTCTTGAAAATATAAATTGTATTCTATTATCAGATAAGGTCAAATTATTCGTGGAATAAGCACTATTTGTCCACTACTTTCTCGATTCAATACTTCACCCCTGCAGGACATTTTATTTCATTCTTGTCGGAACCAATGTACTGTCAGTCAATACTTTACCCCCCAAGACATTTTTTCCATTCGTATTGGAATCAATGTAATACCAGTCAATACTTCACCCTCAAAGACATTTTTTCACACTATTGTCGGAACCAATGTACTGCCAGTCAATACTTCACCACCATGACATTTTTTCTCATTTTTGTCGTAACCAATGTACTTCCAGTCAATACTTCACCCTCCAAGAAATTTTTTCCCACTCTCGTCGGAACCAATGTACTGCCAGTCAATGCTTCACCTCGATGAAATTTTTTTCCACTCTCGTCGGAACTAATGTACCCGCCTGCGCGATGCTCGTGGATGTAAAATTTTAAATATATATATATATATAATAGAAAAAAATAGTACTATTCTCCTCACTATTTCAAAGCTAAAAATAATTGAAAAGATAATCACAAAATTGTATGTTATTAAAAATAAAACCATTAAAAGATTATATTACATAAATTTTAATTTCTTATTGGAATTTCAAAGAATCCCCTATTGATCTCATTGGAATTTCAATTTCATTTAAGATGATTGCAAGTTGAACACCCTATGATCTCATTATCATATGTATTGATTTAAATCGAAAAACCAAAGTATTTGCTTACCTAAATGAATAGTACTTAAAAAGATGTTACATATAAAATTAATGTTTTATATTTCTTCTAATATGAAATGCTGAGAATTCCAATGACATTGAAGCCCAATGTCATTCAATAATTAATAAAAATGATCTGCTCAAATTGATTGATAAGATAATCGCCAGTTGAACACCCCATGATCTCATTATCATATGCATTGATTAAAAATGAAAATTCCAACTATTTGCTTACATGAATAAACAGTATTTCAAAAAATATGTCACGTATAAAATCAATCCTTTATTATTTCCATCTAATATAAAATTCTGATAAGCCATATGACATTGAAATCCAATTTCATACACCAATTAATCAAAAAAATCTGGTCAAATTGCATTGTCAAATACCATTTCCCTCTGCATATAATATAAGAGGTTCATTAAAATTATTATTTTTTGTCAACATTAAAATTAAAAAATACATTAAATATTTTTAAACTCGGAATAGATATGATTATATATGAAATTAATAAAATTATTATTTGAATTTTGAAAAAAAAGGTAACTATATGATATGAAATAAAAGTTTTTTTAGGTGAATACATATGAAATAAAAGTCGTCGTAACAATTAAAGAGCATAAATTGCTTATAGCATAAATTAAATTAAATATTAATGAAATAATTTTTTTTTAGCTGAATACATATGGAAAAAGGTAACAATTGCTTATAGCATAAATTAAATAGCAATGTCTTAAAAAATAACCCCCCCCCAAAAAAAAAAAGAAAAGAAAAAAACTGTACCTAATTAGAAGGATAAAGGCAACAAAAGATGCCCTCTCTCCATTTTTATTCAAAAAGAACTAATATGATTCCCATAAAAAATAACCATATAGAAATGTAAATATTGGCAACAGAGTTTATTTGAATAGTATTACAGATGCACAGTTATTAATGATTATCATCTTTTTAATGATAATAATAACCATAAAATATTTCTTCAGATGCCAATAAAATATTTATCTTTTCCTATTACCCAAAAAACACATTAAATTTCATTTTATATCTTTATCTGTCTACCTTTTTATTTCTCGTTTTTTTAAGTAATAGGTGCAAGAAGGAAACACTTCAAAAAAGGTCCTGTATGTTTTAATATCCACATTAAGTTTATAAATTTACATTTTAATTAAAAAAAAAATCTATGGTTAGACACCATTAATGGTCGAATTTAAAAGAAAATATATAGGAGTCCGATACAATAAATTTATCCATTTACTATATCACCCATTAGTAAAGAATGTGTAGAATCGATTAATCCTAGATAGTTATATTAATTAAAATGTATAAATTTTAATTGGATTTTTTTCGAATCTAAAAAAAATTAAATTTAAATTGGAAAATATAAAAAAATTAAAATTTATTTATTTATTTATTTAATTTTTTTAAACATCATAAAGTAAATGTTATTCAAGACATTCGAATAACAGAAAATAAAACATAATCAATAAATTTTGTCGTATAAATATATTCCTCTTATATTGCATGAGGTAGGGATTTTATGGACCACTGATTTGGGCTTGGCCATTGAGAGGTTAGAGTTTTCATTTGAAACCTACAAAGGTGTCCTCCAAAACATTTCGATATGAAGTAACGATAATTACGGCATCTCAACCTAATAGTCTTTGTGACTTAAACGGGAATTCTTACATAGAATTATGTAGCATACGATTGAGCCGAATGGATGAACATGTGATTGGACTAAAACTCGCTTTCATTGCTATTTAATTGGGTATGACTCTGTGGTTGGGATATCCGAACTTAATTGTTGAAGTTGATATATAATTAAATCTTATTGAGGAATAACAAATTATTTATTTAATATAAAATAAATTTTCCATATATTATTACAAAATACAATTCCAATGACAACTCTAAATGACTATTCTTATTGAAATTCATTCATAAACTATATAAACTATATATACTAAAAAAAACGGAATTTCCCACTTTGAACTTTAATAAGAAAAATTTGCAAATTTAATTTGAGAAGACAAATTCATTTAAATGAAGAAATTTTAGGAATATAAATATTAAATAAAAAGAAAGTACAACTATTAAAACTCTTAAATGGAAAAAAAAGGAAAACAAAACAATCATATTGTAAATCGATACGAATACATTATATGATGGTCAAATTAAAAATAAAATTTGCATGAAAGGTCCTGCATATATTAAATTCCACTTAAAAGTTTGAAAATTACGCTTTCATTAAAAACCATTGAATATACTCACTAAAATAACATTCGTACAAATACATTCAAAATCTATTTGCATGAGATTAAATAATCATATTAATTGTTTAATTATAACAAAAAAAACAATAGAAAATACTATATATCTTATAGACCCGATACAACTAAATCGTGCAATATTGCATGTTTATCTATAATTGTTGCTTACTAACAATATATAGTGTTGGAACGTTCATTATTGTTTTTTTAGTATATAAATTAAAATCAGTTATTTAAAATATATTGTTACATGCATACACGGCGAAAATAATTTGGGTATATTTCATTATACAATTTGCATGAAAGGTCTGTATATTTTAAAATCCATATAAAACTCTTAAGATTACATTTTACACAACAACCAATTAACATACAAAACTAATGGGGCCAATTATGAGGTTTTAAACTTAGCTGGGATGGTGAAACTGCAACACATTTAAAGGTAGCGGAACCATCTCACACATCACTTTGGCAATGCAGCAATGCAAGGTGCAGTAGGGGGTGACAGAATGAAAGAATGGTTCTGAGGAGGCTGCTGGTGGGATAATTTTCGTTGCAATGTCGGTTAGAGCTTTGGGTTGCTGTTTACTGAATGTTGGTAGAAATTTATACGAATGTTATATGTAATATAATTATCACTTTAAAAAGCAGGTACAACTGTGAAAACGTTAAAGAACACAAAAATATAAAAAACAACCATATTTAAATTCCATACGATAACAATACATATTTTTTTTTTTTTGAGGGAAAACAACATTTTATTCCATAGAACAGAAACATTATTACAGAGACAAAGTAGGAATAGCCAAGGCCATCACAACCGAGATAGCTATTCTAAAGTGCAGCAGCAGGGACATACATCTACCCATCATCACACTAATAGTTACAAGACTTTCCATCATCAGACTACTACTCTCACCAAACTAACTGGCTTGCGCATTCCCAATAAATAGCATTCCTTCCACAACTTTACTACTTACACCCCATGCGCAACCGAGAACATCCATCAGAAAGATTATGTACTCAAACATTCAACCGTAAGCAAAAAAAGTATCAAGTCAAGTGCACCAAATCAAAGGGACTTTTTCATCGAAAAAGGGGCATGGCTGGAGAATGGGTCAAGGCATCAGATATTAGGAAAGGAAAGGAAAAAAAGGGCATGGCTGAAAAAGGGCATCAGATATTAGGAAAGGAAAAAAAAAAGGACCATCTATGCAATGCACACAAACAAAAACTGAAATCAGGACGTGTTACGAAGACAACCTCAACCAGTGATCACCGAGACATTCTTCAATTGATACATGAAACAGAACACTCCTTCTCAGCTCCAAGACTAATTTCAGATTGTTTTTCTAATGGCAACAACCCATTTACTGGAACCGATTCCCCGTTATCCCTACTACACTTTCAGTTTGCCTTTCTTACTTTTTTTTTTCACAGAACTCTCTTTCTTTCCTTTATTTTTTTTTTCAGCCTCTCCTTTTACTATTTCAAGGGGTACCCCGACTACCAACCCAAATGCAAGAGAATCATCGCGGCATCAATCTTTTCTGATACCATTTTAATCACCCGCCAATGTGACTGTCCGATCTCAAGATTGTTTGGGTCTCATCCTTACATTTCAAGAATAGAGCCAGCACTCAAAAGATATAACTCCAACTTTGCAACACGGAAGAATTTTTTTTTTTTTTTTTTTTGTGTAATTGCATAGACAGAACCTTAAGTTCCCAATGACCAAATGTGGCTGTGTGGCTAGAATAAGGAAAGGTGGAGGTTCAGTGGGCAAGATATAGCAGACTGTGAACCTTAAGTTCCCAATGACCAAATGTGGCTGTGTGGCTAGAATAAGGAAAGGTGGAGGTTCAGTGGGCAAGATATAGCAGACTGTGGCTAGAATAAAGGAATGGCACTATCATGAATCACATGGGAGAAAGGGAGTTCTGGAGATTAACAACAAAAATTAATACAGGGGGTATCAAATGCCCTTATCATATCCGATGCACCGAAATGAATGGATGCAGGCTCGGCATGCAAATAAAGCAAAATCAAGAGTGTCAGAATGGACATCACCTTTGTGCGCATCTGAAAAAACTCAAGACTTGTCTCTCCCCGGTATAGTCCATCTGATAGCATACCGAATTTATTGCAAGATGGTATCATTCCCAAATTCTGTGGCAATCAGTAATGGGTATTTTAGATCACCAATTCGCCCTAGCAAGCAACAACATCAGGCGCCAAATTAAGAGCAGCTCAGCGGCACCAGCTATGGTCCCTTAGAAATTTTCAGCATCGGCAACTAACAGCAACCGAATCCACAATAGAAGTCCCTCCTGACTTCAGTAACCATGCCTTATTTTAATCAGACCTCCAGCGCTCCCACTGGACCCACCGTGAATCTTTCACCTGCAAAAGAAAAAATGTTAGTCGAGCAAACAGAGCCCATATTGTACCATCTCCTTTACTCCCCCGAACAAACCACACTCTCCCTGGTCTCCACAGATTTGATATAACAACCACTTCTCCATGGTGCTTTCACTGGATTTTAGAAAGCAAGAACACCAGCAATGTGACATCTACAGCCGGTCCAACTACTTCAGCAACTCCTTCCCGTACTCGTTACCATGCCTATATTTTCTCCTCACCATCCACTCCTTCTGCCACCATGATCATCAAATTACAGCACCTTCACTCTCACACAGACCTACCGAAGACACTTCCAAGCAAATGACATCACGTTAAGAACCTTTCTACGTTTGACACCAGTCATTAACTTCCAATACACAAAGCTCCCCTATCTAAGACCAGTAGCAGACAAGGAATCAACGCCCAAAAATATTACACTTTCTACTCCACTGAACCAGTTAAAAACGCTGTGTACGTTACAGTATCATGAGGGAGAGTTGTTCCTGCATCTCAGCTTGCATAAAGGACCAGTCAGTCTCAAGCCTCGATTAATTAGAACCATTCCTCGAGCTTGTCCCCTCCTTCAGCTCCAGCTTTTGCCCACGAATCCGCTAAATCATTTCTTTCCCTCAGGATATGTTGGAATCTCACTTCCCCTGCACATTTCACAATTGTACGATAGGGCTAATAAGTCTATGTAGACGCCAAGGTACTGAGCTCGAGTCGTTCATCCATCTCACCACATTTTCTGAGTCACATTCAAATATAATTTTTTGTAATGGAAAACCTTGATCACGAAGAATGGCCTGGCAAACCCGGCTGGCCCCGGGTTACCAAGAGACGATCCATCCGTGTTGATCTTCCACCAACCCGTGTCCGGACGTATCCATGTCAGTCCATGTCTGGGAGCTTTGTTTCTCAACCTGCTTGACACGGAAAGGCAGTCCAGAGGGTTGTCCCCCAAACTCCACTGTCCAGTATCAATGAGGTTCCACTTCGCCTTCCACCATAACCTGCTCAACCATATAATCTCATCCATTACTACTGCCATATCCCAATGTATATCTTTGAATATAACCTCATTCCTTCTCTTCCAAATGCACCAAAGTACTGCTAACCCCGTCATGTTCCAAGCCTCCTTCCTCCCTTTTTGCAAGTCGCATCCTATCCACCAATTTAATAATTGTATCGCCTTCCCTGGAATGGCACGGCTCATGCCGAACCACTTCGCACAAGCATACCACAATGAACTCACACGCGGACATTTACAGAACAAGTGATCTACCGTTCTATATCGATGGAACACAAGATGCAGTGGGCCGCCTCTTGCTGTATGCAACCTTTTCTTACCAGCTCTCATCGCACCGGAAGGCCGTTCTGAGCTATCTTCCTAGCAAGAAGCTTTACTATCATTGGCACATTCATCCCCCACAGACCCCGCCATATCCACCCTGAATCCCTCCCCACCATATCCCTACCCATCTTCCAACAAGAACTGACAAAGTAATCCCCATTCCCCTCCCACCTCCACACCACCCGATCCTCTACAAACCTGTGAAGACGTCTTCTCTGAATTACCCGCAAAAACTCGCTCCAAACCTCTAGTTCCCAATCAAAAAGCCGCCTCCTCAGTCTCACACTCCATTCCCACTCCACCCCCACCCACTCCCCCAAAGCCGCCACCACCCCCTCCTTATCAATGGCCAGCGAAAATAACCTAGGAAACTTGTCTCTCAACCGGAACCCCTCCCCCACCCAGTCATCTTGCCAGAACCTAGTATGAAGACCATTCCCTATTAGAATGCACAGCCCCCCTCCCAAACCATTGCTATCTACCTCACTGAAATTCCAGGATTGAGTGATCTTACCCCACACAGATTTTGACAACCTTTTACCCGGGATCAATGGGGAATTACCCCCATAGTCTTTTTGATCGATCACCTTCTTCCATAGAGTGTGCTCCCTCCCAAACCTCCATCGCCATTTAGTTAATAGCGCCTCATTCACCCGCCATGTATCCCAAACACTCAAACCACCCTCAAACTTGTGGCTACAAATTCTATCCCACCCAATAGCATGCATTTTCCTTTTGCCATCCCACTCACCCCAAAAAAATCCCCTCTTGATTTTTTCAATCCTATCCGCCACCGCCCTTGGAACTTTAAAGATGGAAAGAAAATAAACTGGGAGGGAAGACAATACTGATTTAATAAGACACAATCTACCTGCTTGGGGAGAGAAGTCTCCCCTTCCAACCGGCCAATCTATTCTCCACCCTCTCTAGGACTGGATGCCAAATGTCTACACCATTCACCCTACCTCCTACCGGAATGCCTAGATATTGTAGCGGCCACTGTCCCACGCCACAGCCCATTATTCCAGCAGCAGCATTCAGGATTTCTTGTGGGCAATTAACTCCATATATATTGCTCTTTCTATAGTTAATACGCAGCCCCGTCGTCAATGATAAATAACACAATATCCTTTTGATTAGAACCACCTGTCTTACCTCACCTTTACAAAAAATAATTGTGTCGTCTGCATATTGTAAAACGGTTAAAACTGGACCACCTCTCCCTGTCTCCAATCCTTTTATCATTCCCAGCTCTACCGCCCTTGCCATTAGTCTGTTGAAAATCTCAGCAATGATCACGAAAAGGTAGGGGGAGAGAGGATCTCCCTGCCTTAATCCCTTGTGCATTTTAAAAAAATTCGTAGGCGATACGTTAACAAGTACTGCGGCTGATGCATTCGTTACGCATTCTCTTATCCACCCCAGCCATTTTGAACCAAATCCCATCCCCTCAAGCAGCCCCAACAACGCATCCCACGACACATTGTCGTAAGCCTTTGCGAAATCCAACTTTATCATAAAACCACAGCGTCCTGAAATTTTAGTTGCCTGAACCACCTCTGACGCGATAAGAACGCCATCCAGAATTTGCCTATCGATAAGAACGCCATCCAGAATTTGCCTACCCCGGATGAATGCCATCTGAGTCTCCCCCACTAGACCATGGATAACCCCCTGTAGCCTCCTTACAAGAACTTTTTCTACAATTTTGTATAAACTACCTACAAGGGAGATTGGTCGAAAATCATTGAATCCTGATGGATTTTCAACCTTAGGAATTAATGCAACAAAAGACCCCCCAACGTCTCTTTCCCTCCCTGTCAAAACTTCCAAACATGTTCATCACTTCCTTTTTAATAGTCTCCCAATATCTTTTGAAGAAGTTCAAATTGAAACCGTCCGGACCCGGCGCCCGATTCCCGTCGCAACTCCACACTGCCATCCTAACCTCCTCTTCCGAAAACGACCTCTCCACCCATCTCCTGTCCTCTTCACTTATTCTACTCAATCCAATATTTCCCACCCTAAACACCAGTTCATCCTGCTGCACAAACATCGCCTTGAAGTATTCATAGGCTGCCTCCTTTATTTCTATCGGATTAACTAACACTCTGCCCTCGTAGTTGACAGACCCTATGAACCCTTTCCTTCTATTTACTGCTGCCATAGCATGGAAAAATCTTGTGTTGTCATCCCCTTCTTTGATCCATTTGATTCTAGATTTTTGGAACCAACGCCGTTCCTCTGCCATATATAAATTCTTAAGGTCCTCTTTCTTCTGCCTCCAAATCATACAATCCTCCTCTTCCCCACCACCACCCTGCATGCTGGCCTCCAGTTCCGATATCTCTGTCTCTAGTCTCAGAATTTTCCTCTCCAAGTCAAATGCACTATAACCATCCCACTTTCGGATTTTTTCTTTCAACAATCTGAACTTTTTACAAACCGTTCCAGCCCTCATCTGCCCATCCCCACTAACGCCCTCACTCCATGTCAACTTGTCCAGATCCACGAACCCCTTCTCCTCCATCCAATAATTGTAGAACCGGAAAGGTTTGGGTCCCCACGACCTTACCTCAGTTTCTTAACGAACCGGATAATGATCCGAGAGCACTGTATCTCCCCTCATTTGCACTAGATCATTAGTAACACCCAACCAACCCGGAGATAATAGAAATCTGTCTAGACGACTACACGCCCTCCCTCCCCTTCCTACCCAAGTGAAAAAGCCCGCCTCCATCGGTAAGTCTATTAACCCCAGCCTATCTACAAAGCTCCTAAAATCCCTCATAGACCCAACATCCTCGCTGCAACCTACCCTCTCTCCCACCGATAAAACGGCATTAAAATCACCACTTATGCACCAAAGTTCGCCATTCGCCACATTAAATTTCTGTTCTAGAGCTTCCCAGAATTCCCCCCGCTCTCTTCTACTATTCGGACCATGGACCGTAATCAAATTTATAGTTCCCGCAATACCTCTAATACATCCCTTTAACCATATGAAATGATGCTCCTTTTCAACCACCCCAAAAGAACAAGAATTGATATCCCATATTACTAAAATACCACCTGCATTACCTAACGCCGACTGGAAACAGAATTCGCATCCTCCTGAGCTCCAAATTCGCTTTACCAACCTTTCTCCAATGTTGCCCATTTTTGTCTCTTGAGCACAAAGCACTGTCGGCCTCAATTTTTTGCACATTCTTGTGACCGCCCTACGCCTCACCCCACCATTCAACCCCCTAAGATTACATGACACAATCCGCATTATCTAATTTCGCCCAACCAAAGAACCCTCCAGCCTACACCCTATCCAGTTCCGACCTGACTCTTTCCTCAGCCAATGCCCTCTCCTGCACACATATCAATCCCAGTTCCATCGCCATATCTAACACTTCCTTTGCCTCCGCAAAGTCAATCAATTTAACCCCATCTCTCGTGCGAAAAGTTGAGAATTGCAACTTTGCGAACTGATTGTAACAACCCGGTTTTTGGTCACCCAGGTCGGGATGTCACCGCCACATCTCCCTAGTAAGACACGGTTTCTCCGAGCTTACTAAAGAGATGCAAGGCTAGGTATTGCAGGATTTAAAACATTTAAAGCATTCAAAATAGCCCATACAATATAATTCGAAAACAATAATAGCATAGCGCAGCGGAAATATTTAGTTTAGTACAGTATCGCAGCGGAGAATTTAAAAAGGGCCGACATGGCCAAAACACGGGTTAAACAGGCCCGTTCATAATATAATCTAAAGTACGAATTTAAAAGCAAAATAATGTTTCCCAAAATCCCATGCATGAATCGTGCTCATACAGGCTCATTCCACATATTCTGTAAAGAAAGGAATAAAAATGGTTTTGGTCAGCAAAATTGCTGAGTAAGTTAACACATGCATGATCGTAGAGTTTAAAAGCCATAAATTTAATAATTTAACAAAAGCATGATAATAACATACTATTTAATTTCATCTAATCCATATCCAATAGCATAATTTATCTCAGGCTCTATTTAATAACACATATCACATGGTTCAAGATAATAGCCATAATTTAAATAAAGCATTTAAATAATTTAATTGGACAACAACATAGTTTAATCTAATTTAATTTAATTTAGAATCCCCATTACATTCCCGATTTGGTATTTCAAAGTTTCACGATAAAATCGCGATGTCAACAAGTTTAGCCGGTAGCCCGGCGGCCGCAACCGTATCAGCCATACCCAGTACCACTCCGGAGCCTCGGGAAACCCATACGGATATTCACGAGAGTGTAGGCTCTAAGTTTCGCCATTTAGGCAATCCATATCTCAAGTTTAGCGCGCGGGGTCACCATCGTCCATTACGGCACGAAGTGAATCGTTAGGGGGCACCCTGCAGAGCACTCACCCCTAATTTTAATTTATCAAGTTTGTAAGGGGATTTAGTTTTTAAAATCTGACCTCATTTGTATTTATTTAAAAATAATATCTCAACTCGTTTCAACCCTAAAGGTTAATTCCATGTTTCAGCAAGATTTCAAGATTTCGTTTCCGGTAAACCACAGTTTACTCCAAAATTTGTCTAAAATCAGATTTAATTCCAAAAATTCCAAAATTTCATATCTAACTCGGAAACATCAAGATCTACAACTTTCGTGTTTTAACTTTTTCAATCCGAGATACCTAAGTAGGTCAAATTTGCCAATTTTCGCATAAGAACAAATCTGTCCGAGTTTAGTATGTCACAGTTTAAAGATTTCAAATTCTACCATATCAATTCAACTCCAAATTTAATGAAATTTGACAGGGATCATCTTAAGACATTTATCTACAACTTTCATGTTTGGCCAAAGATCTAAAACAGCCTAGATCCTATGTCAAAAACGAGATCAAGATCATTCCTAAGTTCTGTCCAAGATTTCGAGATCTAGATTCAAACAGTTCGGTTTCAACGGGTTTTCACATACCAAATCAACTCCAAAAATTCCCAAATTTTTACAGTAGCTAGGACTGAGTATTAGGAACGTTTTTTGTGTTTTAAGTTTTTCCGTTTGAGTTCGTTTTAAGGGTCGGAAAAATTCAACAAATCTGTTGCGTCGGTAGAACAACAAAAGTGGACAGATTTATGGTTCTTGTTGAATCTTTTAGGTTTCGAATGTTTTAAAATCTCACAAAACCATGTAAGGTTAACTTACAGCGTCTATGAACGTCGGGGATGTCTAGTTCGGAGGCGTGGCTTCCAGATCACCGTTTCTCCTCTCCGTTCGTCGGGTTCTACGATCTAGATCCAATACGGGGTGTAGAAAGAAAAAGGAGATGATTAGGATTCGTTTTCGAATCGTTTATTGACTAGAGATTGGATCGAGACTTACCACGACTATGGAGATCTGTAGGGAAACTCGTCCAACAGCGTTCGTCTTGGTTTCGTGCCTCCGACGACTCCGGATTTAGGGTTTCGAATGTATAGAATGTTATAGGGTTTTGTAAACTTGTTTGGGGCTCCCAAGGGGCTTATTTATAGAATTCTCAATCCCTAGGGCGTCCACAACCGACCTAAAGGTCTGGAGTCGAGAGATGTTCAACCGAAAGTCGAAAAATCCGCGTTCGGGCGAGAGATTCACGCAACAAACGAATCTGTGGGGTGGCGCGGTCGTGGCGCGCTGAAGCCACTTCACCGCGCGGCCACCGCGCCGACTTCGCCTGGACTTCGGTTCGGGCGGGTCGTGCGATCCGTCGTGCTTTTCCGCCTCTCTTTCGGGTTTCTATCCCTCTATGCTCCCGAATTCCGATTTCCGGGGTATATTCGGGTGCTTACTTTCTCTCTAATTTTATTCTCAGTCTAATTGGATGTTTTGGACTCGAATACTCGAGTTCATTAGTGTCGGGTTTTGGTGTACCATTTATCCATCCTTTTATTTAATTAAATTCCTTTAATTCCTTTTTAAGTAAAAGTCTCATTTCTCATTTCCTTATCTTTATTTATTTCTTTTATTTGCTGGATTTGTTTATTTATTTATAGTATTTATTTTATTTATTATTTATTTATTTAATTATTGTTTTATTTTAGGTTGGAAAATTCTCGGGTATTACAGTCTACCCTCCTTAAGAATCAACTTCGTCCTCGAAGTTGTGTTTCGGCTTTTCTCATCTCGTGCTAAGGTCTTGTGTTTGTTTTATTATGTTGTGACTGAACTTAGAATTAAAACTTCTAAGCTGCCTACGTACCCGGTAAAGGGATCAAGCCATAACGTAGTTCAAAAGTTTACAAAAATGCACGAAAAATTAGGAGGTATGACATCCTCTCCCCCTTAAGATTGCAGTTATGTCCCCATAACTGTGTCGTTATCGGTTTGGAACAATGTCGGGTATCGTTCCCTCATATCGGATTCTACTTCCCAAGTTGCCGTCTCACTTTCGTGGTTTGACCAAAGAACCTTGATCATTTTGATGGTTTTGTTCCTCGTTACTCGTTCCTTAGTATCGAGAATACGCACTGGAACTTCTTCGTCTAGCTCAATTATCTCCGGTTGAAGTACATGTGTCGGGTCCGGCACATACTTCTTTAGTTGCGAGACATGGAAGACATTATGAACTCTATCTAAGTGTGGCGGTAAAGCCAATCGGTAGGCTAGAGTTCCGACTCGTTCTAGAATTTCGTAAGGTCCTATGTATCGAGGACTTAACTTCCCTCGTTTGCCAAAGCGCATCACCCCCTTCATGGGTGATATCTTTAGCATGACCCTATCTCCCACTTGAAATTCTAGGTCTCGTCGTCTCACGTTGGCATAACTCTTTTGACGGTCTTGAGCGGCTTTCATCTTCCCTTGGATCACTTTGATTTGTTGAGCCATGTCTTCGATAAGTTGTGGTCCCACTACCACGGACTTATCGTTTTCTTCCCAGCTCAAAGGGCTTCGGCACTTTCGTCCATACAATGCCTCGAAAGGTGCCATGCCGATACTAGCATGGTAACTATTATTATAGAAAAACTCAATCAAGGGTAAATGAGATTCCCAATTTCCTTTGAATTCCAACACACATGCTCTCAGCATGTCTTCTAGTGTTTGGATTGTTCTTTCGGTTTGTCCATCCGTCATCGGGTGGAATGCGGTGCTCATTTTGATTTGAGTACCGAGAGCTTTTTGTAACTCCATCCAGAAATGAGAGACAAATCTACTGTCTCTATCGGAAATGATATCATGTGGTACTCCATGTCGTCGTACCACATTATCAATGTAGGCTCGGGCCAATTGGTCCATAGTCCACGTGTCTTTCATTGGGATAAATATGGCTGTCTTCGTTAGCCTATCCACAATCACCCAAATCTTGTTCATGCCTTTAGGTGATCGGGGTAATCCCGAGACAAAGTCATTGAGATGCTATCCCACTTCCAACTTGGAATTTCTAGTGGTTGCATCAATCCTAAGGGTTTATGTCGCACTGCCTTAACCTTTTGGCAGGTGAGACATCTCGCTACGAAGTTCGCCACTTCCTTCTTCATTCCCGGCCACCAATAGATCTTCTTCAGATCTTTGTATAGCTTGTCACCTCCGGGATGTACGGAATATGGCGTGTTGTGCCCTTCCTCCATCAACCTTTGCTTCAATTCGGCACATTTAAGAGGCACACACCATCTACCTTTGAAACGGATGCTTCCATCCTCGTGGACAGCAAATCCTATTGCCTTTCCTTCGGCAATATACCCTTTTATCTTCTCGAGTTTCGGGTCGCCCGGTTGAGCGAGTCGAATCTCGTCTAATATGGGAGTTTCTACGACCATGGCATTGACCGTTTCTCTCACTGTGCCAGGATGCACAAGTTCCAGCTCCAATCTTGCCAAATCCATGTACAATGCCGGCGGAATCACCAACGAGTTTGTCACGTGTTGGGTTTTCCGACTTAGGGCATCGGCTACCACATTCGCCTTCCCCTCGTGGTACGCTATCTCTAAATCGTAGTCTTTAATAAGTTCCAACCACCTTCGCTGTCTCAAATTCAACTCCTTCTGAGTGAATATATACTTCAAGCTTTTGTGGTCGGTGAACATTCGACACTTCCGCCCATAAAGATAATGTCTCCATATCTTTAGAGCGAAAACGACCGCTGCCAACTCCAGGTCATGTGTCGGATAATTTTCCTCGTGAGGTTTTAGTTGGCGTGATGCATAGGCTACGACTCTCGAGTCTTGCATCAAAACACAACCTAAACCTTCCTTCGAAGCATCTCTATATACTTCGAAGTCACCATTCTCGGATGGTAATGTTAATACGGGTGTGGTTGTGAGTCGTTTCTTCAGCTCTTGAAACGCAATCTCACAAGCTTCGGTCCACTCGTATTTTGCTCCTTTCTTTAGTAGCTGGGTCAAAGGACGTGCAATCCTTGAAAAGTCCTTCACAAATCGTCTATAATATCCGGCTAACCCAAGGAAACTCCTTATTTCCGTTGGACTTTTCGGAGTTGCCCATTCAGTTACGGCAGAAACTTTTGCCGGATCCACTGATACTTCATCAGCGGATACTATGTGTCCGAGAAATGCCACTTCTTTCAGCCAGAAGTCACATTTCGACAGCTTGCCGTATAGCTGGTTTCTTCGCAAGATTTCTAACACTTGATGTAAGTGCTTCGCATGCTCCTCCTCGCTCTTCGAGTAGATCAGGATGTCGTCGATGAACACTACGACACACTGGTCTAACAATTCTCGGAACACGTTGTTCATGAGATTCATGAACATGGCCGGAGCATTTGTTAACCCGAAGGATAACACTGTGAACTCGTAATGACCATATCGTGTTCGAAACGCCGTCTTCGGAATGTCCTTCTCGGCAATCCTCAATTGATGATACCCAGATCGCAAATCGATCTTCGAGAATACTGAAGCTCCCTTCAGTTGATCAAACAGATCCTCTATTCTTGGAAGGGGGTATTTATTCTTAATGGTCACTTGGTTTAGTCCTCGGTAATCTATGCAAAGACGTAGTCCTCCGTCTTTCTTCTTGACAAACAAAACCGGTGCTCCCCAAGGGGACGTACTTGGTCTTATGTAACCTTTTCCCAATAGCTCCTCGAGTTGTTCCTTTAACTCCTTCATTTCCAGTGGTGCCATCCGGTACGGAGCTTTTGAGACAGGCTCTGTCCCCGGAATGAGATCTATTGTGAATTCAAGATCTCTCTCAGGTGGCATGCCCGGAACGTCTTCAGGGAACACGTCCGGGTATTCTCTTACCACTGGTATGCTATCAACCTTGTCCTCTTCCGCCTCAAGGTTGTGCACATAGCACGCATATAGTTCATACCCCTTACGCATCAAGTTACTTAGTTTAAGTGCACTAACGATTTTGTTACTTTTCTTAGGGGGCTGAGAGTAAAAGATAAATCTCTTTCCCCTACTTTTTGACAAGGTGATCTTTTGCTTTTGGCATTCGATCACCGCTTTATACTGGGATAGCCAATCCATCCCCAGTATGATGTCAAAGTCTCTTAAGTTAAATTCTACCAAGTTCGCGAAGAATTCTACGTTCTTTATCACTATAGGAATTCTGTTATATCGTTTAGAGCAAGACACTACTTCTCCAGAAGGCAATTGAATTCCTAAGCTAATTCTCTCGCACTTAGGTAGATCTAACTCAGGCACTATCCTTGATGCAATAATTGAGCAACTAGCTCCAGAATCAAATAGAACTCTAAGGGGTGTATTCAAAACGTGAAATGTACCTGCCATCACTTCTCCTTGCGCAGGCACGTCCACTTGGTTCACCACGTTCAGCCTCCCCATAGGGCGTCCCTGATTGCCCTGCTGATTCGCATTCGGCTGTTGATTTTGTTGTTGGTTTTGATTATGTGGGGGCGGAGGTCGTTGGTTCTGGTTCTGGTTTTGCGGCCTATTTTGAGGGGGTCTGTACCCTTGGTTATTCCCGTTTCGCCCGTTTTGGTTTTGAGGCTGTTCTTGCCCCGCGACCAAATCGTCCCTCTTCGTTATGTTCTCGAGCCTAGTTCGACAATCCCGTCGAACGTGACCCATTCGACCGCATCGGTAACAGGCGCCTTGTTGCGGGCATCCCCTTGCCAGGTGTGGTCGTCCACATCTCGGGCAAGGCGGTACCAGATCTTCTTGATTGAACCTCCTCCCAGTGTTGTTTTGCTGGGGCCTATTCGACCCTCTGCGCTGCTCGTTCCTTCCAGTGTTGTTCTCGTTTCGTGAATCTCGACTCCTCTTGTCTTGAGGACCCCTGCTGGACTCCCCACTCACCCTTCTTTTCAGCTGCTGCACGCGTGCTACCGCTACAGCGCGATCGTATACGGCTTGCAAATCGGGGTAGTGTACCCCCGCGATCACTTCGCGCACAGACAGGTTCAGTCCCATCTCGAACTTCTGTGCCTTTTCCGCATCAGTAGGCACTAGCCTTGGTGCGAACCTCACCAGCTCCTTGAAGCGGGTGTAGTATTCTTGCACCGTTTGGCTTCCTTGCTTCAGTGACAGGAATTCTTCGTACATGGCGGCTTTGGTACTCAAGGGATAGAATCGATCCCTGAGTAGTTCCATCATCTCCATCCACGAGTAAGGCTCGTCATCTTCAGTCAGTTTGGCTTGCGTTGCTTGCCACCAGTCATCAGCTTCGCCTCCCAAGTAGTATGAAGCGACATGTACCCTCTCTCCTTCCGGACATTTGACCGCTCCTAGCAGCTTGTCAAAAGTCCGGATCCATTCCTCCAGTTTAGCTGGATCCTCCTCACCAGCTTAGTGGGGCGGCTGGTAGGGATTTACCATCTCCAGGTAGTTAGGGCGAGCTTGGGGCGGAGGTACCGCCGCAGCTTGACCCTGGTTGACTTGCACGTTCCCGAGCGCAATCAACACTTCCTCTATCGTCCTAAGACGATCGCCCACATTGTTCGGTGCGGGGGCGTCCTGCGCACCTTGGGGTTGTTCCATCTCAGGTTGAATCGGTTCAGTGACGTTTGGTGGTGTTTCAGTAGGTATCTCAGTGGTGGTTTGGGGAGTGGTTTGAGTTCTTCCTCTTCCTTGTTGGTGCAAATATGATAGATTAGGGCTGGTGAATTTAGCATATAGTCTAAGCAATTTCTATGAATGTATATGTGCGTAGTAATTTAGCACGTGGTGCTTTGTTCGGATTAAGAAGCATCGTATGCTTCGGGTTTTATTTTATTTTGTCTTGTTTTGTTTTGATTTAAAAAAAATAAATCGGGCATTTTATTTCCTCAAAAGAAATTTTAGTACAAAAGTAGAAATATTTTTCTAGCAAAACAATGTCTAACAGTAGAATCTCTAGTGCCTCATGACATCTCCCGGTGGGGTAGCAGGATCTTCCTCCGGATCTTCCTCCTCCGAACTCGGCGGTAGTAGGTCGTCAAAGATAGTGTTTAAGTCTTGCCCGTGGGCATCGATGTATTCCTTTAGTATTAAGTTTTGTGTAGTGAGGGTTTGGTGGGAATCGAGATGAACGCTCATCATCCTGACCATCAACTGCATCATGTCTTGACTAGCCATCTAGCGCAAGCAAGAGATCTAGGTTAATATTCGCCAAGATTCTAAGTTCAATTCGCCAAGATTCTAGGTTCGAGTTTCCAAGATTCTAAGTTCAAGTTTCGCCAAGATGCTAAGTTCAAGTTTCGCCAAGATTCTAAGTTCAAGTTTCCAAGATTCTAAGTTCATAGCAGAGATGCAACATGCATATGCAAATGATATCCCCCCCAATAATAATTTAATGCACCATATATATATTTTTCCCATGGGTTTTTAAAAAAAATTTCTCCATGGAAATAATAATTTAAAATTTAAAATAATAGTCAAAATATTAATAATAGTTTAAAAATAGTAATGGTTTAAAAATAATAGTTTAAAAGTAACCGGGCTCTGATACCAACTTGTAACACCCCGGTTTTTGGTCACCCAGGTCGGGATGTCACCGCCACATCTCCCTAGTAAGACACGGTTTCTCCGAGCTTACTAAAGAGATGCAAGGCTAGGTATTGCAGGATTTAAAACATTTAAAGCATTCAAAATAGCCCATACAATATAATTCGAAAATAATAATAGCATAGCGCAGCGGAAATATTTAGTTTAGTACAGTATCGCAGCGGAGAATTTAAAAAGGGCCGACATAGCCAAAACACGGGTTAAACAGGCCCGTTCATAATATAATCTAAAGTACGAATTTAAAAGCAAAATAATGTTTCCCAAAATCCCATGCATGAATCGTGCTCATACAGGCTCATTCCACATATTCTGTAAAGAAAGGAATAAAAATGGTTTTGGTCAGCAAAATTGCTGAGTAAGTTAACACATGCATGATCGTAGGGTTTAAAAGCCATAAATTTAATAATTTAACAAAAGCATGATAATAACATACTATTTAATTTCATCTAATCCATATCCAATAGCATAATTTATCTCAGGCTCTATTTAATAACACATATCACATGGTTCAAGATAATAGCCATAATTTAAATAAAGCATTTAAATAATTTAATTGGACAACAACATAGTTTAATCTAATTTAATTTAATTTAGAATCCCCATTACATTCCCGATTTGGTATTTCAAAGTTTCACGATAAAATCGCGATGTCAACAAGTTTAGCCGGTAGCCCGGCGGCCGCAACCGTATCAGCCATACCCAGTACCACTCCGGAGCCTTGGGAAACTCATACGGATATTCACGAGAGTGTAGGCTCTAAGTTTCGCCATTTAGGCAATCCATATCTCAAGTTTAGCGCGCGGGGTCACCATCGTCCATTACGGCACGAAGTGAATCGTTAGGGGACACCCTGCAGAGCACTCACCCCTAATTTTAATTTATCAAGTTTGTAAGGGGATTTAGTTTTTAAAATCTGACCTCATTTGTATTTATTTAAAAATAATATCTCAACTCGTTTCAACCCTAAAGGTTAATTCCATGTTTCAGCAAGATTTCAAGATTTCGTTTCCGGTAAACCACAGTTTACTCCAAAATTTGTCTAAAATCAGATTTAATTCCAAAAATTCCAAAATTTCATATCTGACTCGGAAACATCAAGATCTACAACTTTCGTGTTTTAACGTTTTCAATCCGAGATACCTAAGTAGGTCAAATTTGCCAATTTTCGCATAAGAACAAATCTGTCCGAGTTTAGTATGTCACAGTTTAAAGATTTCAAATTCTACCATATCAATTCAACTCCAAATTTAATGAAATTTGACAGGGATCATTTTAAGACATTTATCTACAACTTTCATGTTTGGCCAAAGATCTAAAACAGCCTAGATCCTATGTCAAAAACGAGATCAAGATCATTCCTAAGTTCTGTCCAAGATTTCGAGATCTAGATTCAAACAGTTCGGTTTCAACGGGTTTTCACATATCAAATCAACTCCAAAAATTCCCAAATTTTTACAGTAGCTAGGAATGAGTCTTAGGAACGTTTTTCGTGTTTTACGTTTTTCCATTTGAGTTCGTTTTAAGGGTCGGAAAAATTCAACAAATCTGTTGCGTCGGTAGAAAAATAAAAGTGGACAGATTTATGGTTCTTGTTGAATCTTTTAGGTTTCGAATGTTTTAAAATCTCCCAAAACCATGTAAGGTTAACTTATAGCGTCTATGAACGTCGGGGATGTCTAGTTCGGAGGCGTGGCTTCCAGATCACCGTTTCTCCTCTCCGTTCGTCGGGTTCTACGATCTAGATCCAATACGGGGTGTAGAAAGAAAAAGGAGATGATTAGGATTCGTTTTCGAATCGTTTATTGACTAGAGATTGGATCGAGACTTACCACGACTGTGGAGATCTGTAGGGAAACTCGTCCAACAGCGTTCGTCTTGGTTTCGTGCCTCCGACGACTCCGGATTTAGGGTTTCGAATGTATAGAATGTTATAGGGTTTTGTAAACTTGGTTGGGGCTCCCAAGGGGCTTATTTATAGAATTCTCAATCCCTAGGGCGTCCACAACCGACCTAAAGGTCTGGAGTCGAGAGATGTTCAACCGAAAGTCGAAAAATCCGCGTTCGGGCGAGAGATTCACGCAACAAACGAAACTGTGGGGTGGCGCGGTCGTGGCGCGCTGAAGCCACTTCACCGCGCGGCCACCGCGCCGACTTCGCCTGGACTTCGGTCCGGGCGGGTCGTGCGATCCGTCGTGCTTTTCCGCCTCTCTTTCGGGTTTCTATCCCTCTATGCTCCCGAATTCCGATTTCCGGGGTATATTCGGGTGCTTACTTTCTCTCTAATTTTATTCTCAGTCTAATTGGATGTTTTGGACTCGAATACTCGAGTTCATTAGTGTCGGGTTTTGGTGTACCATTTATCCATCCTTTTATTTAATTAAATTCCTTTAATTCCTTTTTAAGTAAAAGTCTCATTTCTCATTTCCTTATCTTTATTTATTTCTTTTATTTGCTGGATTTGTTTATTTATTTATAGTATTTATTTTATTTATTATTTATTTATTTAATTATTGTTTTATTTTAGGTTGGAAAATTCTCGGGTATTACACTGATTCCCCCCAGGTCCCTCTTCCTTCGATTGTCGCCCTATCCCAACACGCCCCTTTTGGCTCGCTTTTTTCTTACTCGGACGACCCCTGCGCCTCGCTCCTAACCTCCCACCCAGCAGTAACTTCATCGCCTCTTCGGTCTTTTTATACATCAGAAAATCGGAAAGACGCGGAGCTGCTTCCTTGCCGAAACGTACTTTCTTTGTGTCATCCACCCGATCTGTCACCATCGAGTTATCCGCAGTTGCCTCTCCTACCCCCAAAACCAGCTCCTCAGGAACTCTCTCAGAATCTATCCTTACTGCTTCACAACCTTCTACTCCTTCTCCCGACCCTGCCCTTCCACCTAACGATTCCCCCACCGCGGCCCACTCCCCCTCATAGCCCGAGTCCTCGTCCAGCCCAATTGTTTTTGTGAACCCCGAAAATGGACCCCCCTCATCCACTAAAGTGGCATCAAGTTCCAAATTACTATCCAATTGGGCTTGCTGCGTAGGCCCAACCTTCCCCTCCAATAAATTCCCATTGTCTATATCAACACTAACAGTTCCTACAGGCCCATTTCCATTATCTAGTCCTAAATGGCCCAGCCCACCCATACCCTTATTATTCAACTGTACTGCCATCTTTTCATTTATTAACCCCACTCCAGCTGCACAATCCCCACTACCTCGGAACCCTCCATAACCTGCACCATAATGAATTGTTGCTTTATCAGCCGCCATCGTATCCACCTTTCCCACATCCCCGTATTCGACCACTTGAACCCCTTCCAATTCCCCGGACTTGGAGACTTTGGACTCCTCATTATGATGTGGCTCTGCTTGTGCGCCACCTCCCCTGTTACTGGACCGGCACTCAACCGGGAGACTCCCCCCTTCATCGTCAACGTTCACTGAAACTTTTGATAATTTCCCACACGAGTATTTTCGAAATGATAGAACCCCGGTCTTGATTTTATTTAATGAAAATCATTTATGATTGCGGGGTTGGGATTAGGGATATATTTATAGGTTGTCACGTTTTTATTACTCGTGTTAAGAAAGCGTGGCCCGAAAGCGCACGGTGTCAAAAATTGCAGTAATTTATAGTAAGACCGGATCGTTCACTGGAGGATGTGCGATAGAAGCAGGGCCCACGTCGTTCTACTAGATTTTCCATTCGTGTTGCTCCAATTGGTTTGAAAAGTGATTAGTATCCACTGACTAAATTTAAACTAAATTACCAAAGCATTTTAAAGCTATTCTACAAAGCATATAACGTCTATTCTAGAAAACGGGTAAAGTTATTCTAAGAATGCGATAAATACTATCTATAAAAGCAATGAAAATTTACACTATGCTAGCTATGAAGCTGAATCACAATGTAGACAGAAGGGACATGAAGAAAAGAATAAAAATTGGACAAGGTTTAGATAAGGTAATATTAAACTTCCATTTTTATACACAGATCTTTGTTTGGGATAATCCTATCAGATAGCTAATTTTCATGCTCTCAGTACAGCGTTCCCTTTAGCAGACAGGTACTTACAGCGTGAGTTTACATGTTCTTAAGACCACAAATTCTAAGATACCACAGATTTGTAACTGCCCCGGCCAGGGTATGTTATTTCATCTGTGGTGGTTGAGCAACACCTGACACATCATTTATTGAAATGCCAAGTACTACTATCATTCTCCCATGTCACACCCAAAGATTCTAATCAAGCCTGAACTATCCCTTAACTATCAATCCTAGTAACAGTTACGCAACTCTCAATACAACCGAGTGACCTCTAACGAAAGCATTTAAAGAAAGCAGTAAAGAAAGCAGTTAAAATTCTATCACTCGGAGGTTTTGAAGGTCTGACCCTTGTAGTAAAAGACAGCTCCCCATCAGAATGAAGGGGTATGGATCAAGAATTCCCGGCTCTTGGTGAACTACTCGTGTGTTCACTTCCTTCCGAGTGGTTATGAGATACAAACTAATGAAACGAACTAATAAATTAGTTCGTTCCAGATGCACTCACTCAGGACTCAAAAATAGGCTTTGGCAGAAGAGGATAGCAGTTGAAAGAAAACTCAACCATATCTTAGAAAATAACCAAGGCCTGGATGATGTTCCTCTATGGTTATTTACTACACTGTATTTGAGTCCAAGTGGACCCCATCTCGGTGTAATATTTAATCTTAGATTCCCAATAAACAGCAATTTTGGAAAATAATGAATCTGAAAATCATTCCCTAAACAGGTACTAGATTCTCAATTAAAACACAAATCCATTCAGTCTAGATGAGACCTAGTCGCTGACTCTGCTTCTAATTTCCCAAAATCAACCCTTGATAGAATATGAATTAATCATAACTGAAGAATTTATCCCTTACTTAGATCCGGATTTTATAAAGGGATTTTTATCGGAAATTTAATATGCAATATCTGTTTCAGATCTAGACTTCTATTGTCCAAGGGAAGGATCCCAAAATATTATAGACCACAATAGTATGTAATATTATCATGCATACGGATATATGGAAGTGTAAAATTAACTGACCCAAAATATAGGGGCGGGTCTAGACAGAAGGTGAGACACAATTATGAAATGGTTAGAGGACCAAAGTAATGGCAGAATAATCGGGTGGACTAACATCTACTGTCCAATTTCCCAATTACTCGGATGAAACGAATTTAGACAGGTGAAACCCTAAAATGGCAGTGTCGCTACCAGTTGGGCCCATACTGTTTGTGAATTCAGAGAAAAACCTACATGCTTCCTCTCTGCAGTACTTATCAGCTAATGTTGACAGACATTAGCAGAGTTATAATACAGACTGGAATTTGGGTTTGGAAATTAAGATAAATAAAATAAAACTGTATCTGGATAGGAGTCAGCTGAGCAGCTATTATAACCCCGGATGGGCGAACCGCCAAGGCTTCCACTGACTGCTATCCAGACCATGCAAAATAACATTTAGTAATTAATACCCAGAATACGAGCTAGTTATCCGTGAGGGAATACCCGCCAACATTAGTCTGATGTATTCTTTACCAACTGTTACACACAATACGCAAGGACAAAATAAAATGAAAGAGAGAGAAGGACTTGCATGAGAGACATTGGTTTCTCATGCGAAGTTATGGAATTAATCCATAATTGATGGCTTAAATAATCCCTCTTACCATAATTAATTATAGTCCGGATTATGTGCTTAAGACATCATAATTTTGTTTATAGAAAAATATTTTAATGACAATTGAACAAAGGTCCTTTAATCATAACACTTAGTGATTTAATTATTGCTAATTAGAATCATTAATCATTAGTGACTAGAGGGTTCAATTAATTAACATGTGGGAAATGGAGAATCAAAATCTGCATGAAGATGCTGATTACGACGCTAAATAGATGTTACGACGCTATCCTAGAATAGCGTCGTGAGGGTAGCGTCGTCATAGGTTGGTGTAAGAGAGAGTAAATTTTGGATTAAAAGGGTATGTACGACGCTATATACTAAGCTACGGCGCTATACCAAGATAGCGTCGTAGGTGGTTTGAGAAATAAGAAGTTTTTGGAAAAAGAAGGGATATTACGGCGCTAAACATTAAATGACAACGCTATCCTAGGATAGCGTCGTAAGGATAGTGCCGTAGGTGGGTTCTGTGAGAAAGAAGAATTTTGGGGACCTACGACTCTAAACAAAAATTACGACGCTATCTGAGGATAGAGCCGTTGGTTTAGTGCGGTAGGGCAAGTTTTTGTTTAAGTTCTGGGCAACTACGGCGCTAAACCTCACCTACGACGCTATCCAAGGATAGCGCCGTAGGGCGGTTAGCGTCGTAGCTAGCCCAGAAACATGTTGTTGTTCGGGTAATGCAATCTCTGCGATTGCAAGCCCTATTTTCAAGTTCATGGTTCATCAATGCAATGACAGTAGTGAAATAAGATGAAAACAGTAAACTAAAATGCATAAAAACATAACAAAGCAAGATAAAAGCATACACCCATGAACTACAAACCCAAATGAGGGTTTTCAACCATAAGAACATGCATAGGAACCCAAAAATGAGAAGAAAACAGAAAACCCACATTGTAAGAGAAAATAAAGTGACCAAATGGTCATTATACTAAAAATAAAGCAAGAGAATCCATGGAATCATTTCCATTTCATGTTTTTGGGACACTTTCATGATTAACTTCCCATTTCATATTAAATGGTTTGATTATACCTATCATTTGGGTATTTCAAACCTAAATACAGGTTTAACAAAACTGTAAATAAGGAAAACAGTGGCTATCCTAAACTGGAAGTCTCAGATAAACACTAATCTAAAAGTATTTAATGCTAACTAAGACATGGAATGTAAATAATACAAAAAGAAAACTAACTAACTAACTATCTCTACACTATTCTCAAGAACAGCTCCTGTTGCCTTCAAGTGTGGAATGTATGAAGTGACAAGACCAGGGAGTCAACACCTCTATATATAGGTGAGAAACCCTAGGCCCATGGGCCCCCAGGCCTTGAAATTTGAATTCTGGCAAGGCTTACGACGCTATAGGTGGCTTACGGCGCTATCCTACTACGGCGCTATAGGTCTAGCGTCGTAGTCTTCCATCCCAAAGACACTTTTGTTTCTGAATGGACAGCCTACGGCGCTGTACTTGATCACGGCGCTATCCATACTTAGCGTCGTCCACCCTTCTTCAAACTGTTGCTTTGGTTTCCTCCTACGGCGCTAGACCAAGCTACGGCGCTATACATGCTTAGTGTCGTAGTTGTGTCTAGCGTCGTAATATCCTGTAAAATTCAACTTTTTGTGGGTTTTCATTTTTTTTTCCATCTTTTCATTTCCTTTTTCTTTTCTTTTTCTCATGTTTTTGGATTTTTCTAACATAAATGTGTAATAAAATTACATATTTATGTATTTTTCACACCAGCTCAATATTTTTACAATTATGCATAAATCAGTCCAATTCCACTGCTTTCTTATTTAATATAAGACCGGAATGCGATCAAATGCCCGTTTCAGACACGGAAATGGATTGAAAATAATGGTCATTTCTGGCCATTATCAACATCCTCACATTTAATACTGATCGTTGATAAAGGCCAGAAATGACCATTATTTTCAATCCATTTCCGTGTCTTAAACGGGCATTTGATCGCATTCCGGTCTTACATTAAGTAAGAAAGCAGTTGAATTGGACTGATTTATGCATAATTGTAAAAATAATAAGCTGGTGTGAAAAAGGCATAAATATGTAATTTTATTACATATTTATGTTAGAAAAATCCAAAAACATGAGAAAAAGAAAAGAAATGAAAAAGATGGGAAAAAGAGAGAAAAGCCCACAAAAAGAACATTTTCGGCCATCTGGCCCAATCCAGCAGGCCCAGGAGAACCCTTGTCGCGGAAGCTCCTTTGTCGCGATGCATGGTTCCGCGACAAAGGAGGGTTCCGCGACCAAGCAGCCCAGATGAAGAAGGAAACCAGCCAAGCCCTTTGTCGCGATATCCTTTGTCGCAATGGCATGTTCCGCGACAAAGGTATGCTCCGCGACAAAGACACCCAATTAGAGACACAAGACCCAGTCGAGAAGCTTTGCCATATGCAGTGTGTTCCGCGACCAAACTTGATGCTCCGAGACAAAGCTGTGATGTGTGTGATGTCTTGAGACACAATGGGCTCAAATCAAGGCCCATGAGCTTAGGGTTTCCCCTCTATAAATATGAGGTGTTTCCTTTGAGCTAGGGGTTGGAAGAATTTTAGAGAGAACATACACTCTTGAAGACAAGTTGGGAGCTCAGTTAGTTTAGTTTAGTTTAGGGTAGTTTAGTTAGGTTTTTCTTGTATTATTTAATTTATGCATTAGTTAGATGTAGTTTCTAGCATTTTAGTTTAGATAGCCAGTTTTTACATCTTGTTTTCTTGTTCTAAACTTTTGCTTAGGGTTTAGTGATACCCAAAATCATGGGTATTAACAAACCCACTTAATGAGATGGGAGAATATTCTTGAATAGTGTCCCAAAAATCATGAAATGGGTGTCACACCCCATGGATCTTACTGCTTTCATTTTCTTTTGGTCTTTTGATCCTTATTTTTCATTTTAATGTCACTGCTTGGTGACTTTTCTTTGGATGATGTTGCATGTTTATGGGCGATCAAGCTTAGATTAGGGTTTCTTTAGTTTTAAGTTTGTTTTATTTCTATTATGTTCAAACATGCTCTAGCTAGATTCAAATTCTGTTTTGTCATTTTTAGCTTAGTTAGCTTTTGAATCTGAAATGGGTGAGATCACACACAATGCATGCCACTGTTCCACCTTACTTTTCTGACATGTGTCCTGGACACACCTTTGTCGCGGAACAACTCTTGTCGCGGAACCACGTTCCGCGACAAAATGATATTTTGGCGACAAAGGCGCCAAAGAACACTTGTTAGCAATATTTTGAAACCCTTGGTCGCGAAACAACTCTTGTCGCGGAACCACGTTCCGCGACAAAATCCTTGATTAGCGACCAAGGACCCAAATACTTGTGATTTTATTCTGGAAGGGCTTTGTCGCGAAGCAACCTTGTCGCGGAACCACGTTCCACGACAAAACCTCTTGTTCCGCGACAAGAATTATGCCCTTGTCCAATTTTCAAACCCTTTGTCGCTATATCTCCTTGTCGCGGAACCATGTTCCGCGACAAAATTTCTGCTTAACGACAAAGCAAACCCTGATTTTCAAAATCCCATTCCTCTCATTTCCCACCCTTTGTCGCGAAACCCTTGTCGCAGACCCATGGTCCGCGACACAAACTCTACTCCGCGACAAAGTGACACCTTTTTGCCAAATTTTTATTCTTCATCTTCCTCATTAATTAATTGGACCTTTATATTAATATTTTGAGGTTGAAATCCAATGATCTCAACCCATGATTATTTTGATATAAAGAATTTTGTTCAATTCCATTAAATGATTCTTCTACAAGTAATTAAACTTTCATGATCTAAGCACATAATCCGGACTGTAATTAATTAATTATGGTATGAGTGATTATTTAGACGTGAAGGGTGATTATGGATTCAAATCCATACCCTTGCATGAGAAACCAATGTCTCTCATGCAAGATGACCCAAAAATATTTTTCTTTTATTTATTTTGTCTTTTCCGTGTTGTATGAAACAACTAGTAATGAATATATCAGACTAATGTTGGCAGGTATTCCCACACGATAACTAGCTCGTAGTCTAAATATTAATTACTAGATGTTATTTTGCATGGTCCGGATAGTGGTCGGTGGAAGCCTTGACGGTCCGTCCATCCGGGATTGTATAGCTGCTCAGCTGACTCCTATCCGGATACAGTTTTATTTTCTTTAACTTAATTTCAAACCTGAATTTCGAGCTGTAATATTATCAAAAGATGTCGATCAACATTGCTTGAATAGTATTACAGTAAGAAAACATGTAGGTTTTTCCCTCATTTCACAGATAGTAGGAATCTTGACAATAGCGATCACTGTTATTAAGATCTTCTGCTGTTTAAAATCATCCCACCTAGAATAGTCAGGACCTGGATAGCAGATGTTTGCAGTCCAGATCATCTTGACTATTCTTGTCATCTTTTTAGCTAAAATAAATTCTTCTCATCTCCGGCTATTTCATCTCTGTGTATCAACTTCTGTCTAAACCCACCTTATATTTAGGGTTATTTAATTTTACACTTCTCTATAAAATTATGCATGATATTATTATGTAGATATTGTGGTCAATGATTATTTTGGGATCCTTCCCTTGGACATAGAAGTCGTGATTTGAATCAGATGTCTCACAATAAATTTCCAACAAAAAAAGATTCATTTATAAAATACGGATCTGAGTAAGGGATAAATTCTTCAGTTATGACTGATTCATATCCGACTAGGGGTTGAATTTGGGAAATTAGAAGCAGAGTCAGCTATTAGGTCTCACCTAGACTGAAAGGGTATGTGTTCTTATTGAGAGTCTAGTACCTGTTTAGGGAATGATTTTCAAACATCTATTATTTTCCAAAATTGCTGTGTGTTGGAAATCTGGTATTAAATATCACACTGAGATGGGGTCCACTTGGATTCAAATACGGTGTGATAGATAATTCTAGAGGAACAATACATAGGCCTTGGTTATTTTCTGAGATAGGGTTGAGTTCCTTTCAACTGCTATCCTCCTTTGCCAAAGCCTATTCTTGAGTCCTGAGTGAGCGCATCCGGAACAAACTAATTTGTTAGTTCGTTTCATTAGTTTGTATCTCATAACCACCCGAAGGGAAGTGAACACTGCAAGCGGTTCACTGAGATTAGGGAATTCTTGATCCACACCCAGTCATTCTGACTGGGGGCTTTCTTTTACTACCAGGGTCAGACTTTCAAAAACCTCCGAGTGATAGGATTTTAAATGCTTTCTTTACTGCTTCCTTTTAACTGCTTTCCTTAGAGGTCACTCGGTTGTATTGAGAGTTGTGTAACTGCTACTAGACTGAGAGTTAAGGGATAGTTCAAGGCTTGTTTAGAATCTTTGGGCGTGACATGGGGGAATGATAACGGTACTTGACACTTCAATAAATGATTTGTCAGGTGTTGCTTGTCCACCACAAATGGCTAACATACTCTTGCAAGGCATTGCAAGGGGAGTTATAAGTTTGTGGTATCTTAGAGTTTGTTTTCTTAAGAGCATGTAAACTCTTACTGTAAGTACCTGTCTGTTAAAGGGAACATGGTATAGAGAGCATGAAAAATTAGCTAACTGAAAGGATCATCCCAAGCTAAGATCTGCGTATTAAAATGGACGTTTAATTGTGTTTCATCTGAATCTTGTCCAATATTTATTATTTTCATCCTGTCCCTTCTGTCTCATTTTAAATATGCTTTCTTAGAATAATTTTACCGCTTACTTAGATTGAATTTAATTCGCTTTCTAGAATAGCTTTATCTGCTTCATTTAATTGCTTTCATAGCTTAGTTTAAATTCTGTCAAGTAGTTGATAGTCAAAATACACACTTGAATCGAGTAACCGAGTGGAAAATCTTAGTAAACGACGTGGGCCCTGCTTCTATCGCACATCCTCCAGTGAACGATCCGGTCTTACTATAAATTACTGCAATTTTTGACACCGTGCGCTTTCGGGCCACAGTTTCTTAAACACGAGTAATAAAAACGTGACAACCTATAAATATATCCCTACTCACAACTCCGCCGTCATAAATTGGTTTCATTAAATAAAACCTAAACCAGGATTATGATTTTTCGGAAAATACTCATGTAGTGGAAATCTGTCAAAAGTTTCATGGCAGGGAATCTCATGGCAAGAATTGATGAGAAGTATCATGGCACGTATGCCGGGGACCCTCAGTGTGACAAGCTGAAGGTCAATCTATCCCGGCTGCACCATGAAATTTGTCAACAGTTTCATGACAGGGAGGACCACAGCGCCATTTGAAATTAAAGCACCACACTTGAGTAATAAAAAGAATAACAATCTTGATATATCCCTAAACCCCTTCCCGTGAATCATAACTCTTTCCATTTAATAAATTTAACCTGGTATATTTTAGAAAATACTCGTGTAGGAAATTGTCAAAAGTTTCATGGCGCCGTTGCCGGGGAGGATGCAGCGTCGTTTATTAGGAGAATTACACTCCTGATTACTCATAGATTAGCTTAGTTTAGTGTAATATATCTAATTCAGAACAGAAAAAGTACCCTCAAGATTAATTGAACATTTAGAGTATCAAGACTCTAAATGTGAGGATGTTGAACTGAGGAGAAAACCTAACCTATTGGGTATTTATCTGTCTTGCAGGAAATTCGGAACCACCCAAAAAGAAGAAGCAGAAAAGGCATGGAAAACCAGGTTCTTGGTTGGGTAAATTCCACAAATCTAAGAAATTATTTTCGGAATTTAAAGCAATTTAAGATCCGGAATAAATCTCGCAGATAAATGGATTTGACCCAACCTAATTTTATGCAAGTAGATTATTTTAAGTAATGGCCCAATGTTTTGAATTTATTTGGACTGAATTCATTTAGGTCCAAATCAAATAAAATGGACTTAGGCCCAACATCACATTCGGGCCCAGTCCGTTGAAAATTTGAAAATTCAAAAAGTTTGTCGCGGAATGACCATTTTGTCGCGGAACAACGTTCCGCGACCAAGTGCAACTCCGTGACAAAGTTCCCCTTATCATCAAACCCTGTTTGTCTTTGTCGCGGAATAACCATTTTGTCGCGATGCGCAGCATCGCGACCAAGTGCAACTCCGCGACAAAATTTCACTCATCCCTGAGCTCTGTTTGTCTTTGTCGCGGAGCACTGCATCGCGACAAAGCTCCTGTTCCGCGACACGAGCATACTTCACCCCACTTTTCCCTCCTATTTTTTCGCGGTACCCTTTGTCGCGGAGTATGACTCCGCGACAAAGTCCCATATTCCGCGACACCTCTAATGTCGCCAAGGCCTGGTCGCGAAACCCTGTTCCGCGACAATGGGCTAGGGTTCCGCGACCGGCCCATCAGTATTTAAACCACTTCCCCTCCCTCTTCTTCCCCACGCTTCCACACTTAGAAAATTTTCGAAAACTGCTCATACGCGAAAACCTTTCCCGAAGAACACCACAGTGTTCCTCGCACTCGTTTCCTACCACTTCCAGGCGTTACTCTGCCCAATTTTCGCGAACCCAATGGAACCTCCATCTTCATCTTCGCCCCCGAAGCAGACCGAGCCCTGGTAAGTGTTTTCTATCCGATTCTTGCGCATTCTCGAGCCCCTGTTTTCGCGAGTCTAGAGATTTTGGGAATTTTTGATGGGTGGAACTTGAAAAATGTATGAATATGCATTATTATGGTCTGATTTGCTTATTGGAGTTCATTCTTGAGGATGCTTTGTTGTGGGCAGTATTCGAGTGGATTCTATGATTAGTTTGGGTGTTGGCCGAGCATGATGGGAAGATGGGGAGGTTATTTTGTCAGCAGGGGAGTGTTCGATTACTGTAGGACAGTTTAATTTCTGAACTTAGGACGTTTTAGAGAACTTAGGAGGCAATGGATCTCGGATGCCGCCATTATTGAACCATTGAGTTCTAGGGTTCCTGGGTTTGTTTTGTTTTGATATCCATGCTCTGTCTTTTTCTTAAATCTGTGGAAATTTCTTGCCAAAATTTGAAACCCGAAGGTTAGAAGGCAATGAGCATTTGGGTACATTTGAATATGTTGATGTTATTGCTGTGTTAATCTTACTTTTGAGCACTGAGAAGCATGAAACTATGTTGGATTCCATGTTTTAGCCAAGATGAGAGTTTGATCTTGTGTTTTTGCCTTGCTGTGTTCATGAATACTGCATGCCAATTCAGACATTCAATGCAATTTCATATTTGGCAAACTCTGTTGGTCAGTGTGGCTAATCTGTAAAAAGTGAGTGTTTGTACTATTATGGTAGTGTCTGTGCACCAATCCCCTTTTGCAAGTTCACTTTTTCATAAAAAGACAAAAATAGTATTAGGAATTTGGTTGACAATGTGTTTTTGTTCCCAATGGAACTAAAAAGTGTGAGTTAAGTGGCAGTATTTTTGCCACATCAACTGCTATCTTTTTTTTTTTTTTACAAAATCCAAAAATGGGACCACACACATCCCACTTTTCATTAAATAAAAACAAGTCAACCATTTTAAAAATTAAAAAAAATAGTTTTTGCAATTTTCTTGAACGTTTTAACTGTCCAATGACAGTCCAAACAATTCGGAAATAGCAAATCCACTCCGCCACGTCTCCATTGCACATTCCATTCTCGAGCAATCCATTCCATCGCCGTCATTGCATTCCATTTTCAACAAGTGCCTCGAGCTTGTTTAATAAAATTTGAAAAACAAACTTTTGGGCCCAATGGCCCATTAAAAAAGGAATTTTTGGTCCAATGACCATTTTATTTTTATCTCTCCCTTTGATTGGACTCAATAGTCCAATTAAGATATCTCCTTCTAGGTCCTAAGGCATTAGTACCTTATCTTTGGATCTTTTAATAAACTCAAGATTAAATCACTTAAATCACATTTCGAGCTTAGCAAAGCTCAAAATGTGAGGATGTTGATTTTCAAACTTGAATAATCTTTGAAAAACTATAAAAATTTGGATGTGTCTAAACACCTTGGCCTTTTTCAGGAATGAGTTGGTAGTACAATCAGGCATCGGGTTGCCTGACTGCACATATGAGGCTGCTGGCAAGGAAGCCTCAATTGATCGAACAGAAATTAAGAACATGAGAGATGCCATCAAATCAGTTCACAAAGTACCTCTGGACCACACTACGGAGGAGAAACTGAAATTTCCCCCGGGATGGGACGTGCACATTCCTCCAGAAGAAAGAACAATAGTTGCTGCATCGATAGAGAGGGATTACTATCATTTTCTGAAGAAGTTTTGGATGAGGATGATGGAGCATGCCCCCCAAGATGAAAAGACAACTCCAGAAGTCCACCACGAACGCATCCAACTAAAGTTCAAAGAGCACAAGGCTGTGTGGAACCGACATGTGGAAAAAGGGACGAAAGACCCAAATATCGCTGAGTTTGACATCATCATCCCTAATCAGATCATAGATCCTCAAGTTTGGATGGCCTTCGAGCACAAGCAGATGGATCTAAGTAGGGTCATAAACAGTGGGGCCATCATGATGTATGAAGCATTCCCATTCAAGTGGAACCCATATCTGTTTGAAGCAAAAGGACCAGTGGAGCAGTGGTGGATTACAGATCTAGCTCGTGCCAGGCATCGAGAGCTGACCTTCAATCTGTACAATCGCCTCAAACACGCTGAAAAATTTGAACAAAGCCACAACACCTCATTATTGAATACAATGAGGAAGATGATCAAGGATGCACGCGATCAATGGGACGAACTGACTACGGTCTGGGGAAAAGGCAATACAAGTATCACTAAGTCCTTTCTGGATGAGGGAGTAGTGTTACCTGCAGATGAGGTACTTGAAACCATCTTCACACATAGAAGGTATGGACGGTATGGAACAAACAAGGATGATGAATTTCCCCAGCACATAGCAGTATTAAGGGAACAGCTGCAAGTGGATATACACAAAGGTGGCTGGAAACCCAAAAACAAAAAGGAAAGGCAGTTCAATTTACTATCAATAACTGAGGCTGGATTGTATCTCAAGTATGATTCGGCAGAAGATATGTCCTACCTTGAAGGAATTCAGAAGGATCTGATAGGGGGCATGATGAATCAGTACAGGGATTCTTACTGGGATCTGATCATGGAGATGGACAAGTTTGCACTTGAATACTGTAATAGCACTGCAAACGGAAAGAAGATCTTGCACTACAACATTAATGTCCGGAGTAAGTTCTGCACCAAGATCAAGAAGGACTGGGAGGACCAGCTGGGGAGAATCACTCAAAAGAGTTTCATTGAGGATTACTTACAGCGCGCCGAGAAGCAACTAGGCTATCAGGATGAACCAAACAGAGAAGAAGATCCAGACGCTGAGATTGATGCCTACTTTTCCACTCCTCCTGAGGCCAACCCACAGCCTACCCAGCCAGCAGTACAAGCTTCAGCTCTGCCGCCAAGAGGACAAGCTGAAGTGCAAAAAGTTGCCACCACTGAGCCTGTGGAACAGCAAGAAACTACTCATGCATCAGAATCAGCCGCTGCTATGCCCGAACCTCCAGTCCAGTCAAGTCAGTCTGAAAGGCCAGCACGTGCTGCAACCCTAGCCTCATCCCAGTCTGAACCTCCTAAGCAGCCCAAGAAGAAATTGATCAAGTTAGCAGACAAAGAGAAAGCAACGAGGGTCCCGGAACCTAAGGTGTCAATCAAAGAACCTGAGCCAACTGCCAAGAAAGTGACAGTGCCTACAGATCCCACGGACAGAGGCAAGAAGCCGATGCCACCACCACCCCCGAAAAAGAAGCATCAAGTGGCATTCGATGCTGAGCTGGCCAGAAAATTGCAAGAAGAAGAATTTGCATCAGCCGGCCTCATTGATCAAGCAACAGGTGGTTCGGGAGTGGAGAAAGTGACTGAGGAAGAACGCTTGGCAATGGAAAAGAAAGCTGCAGAGGAGGAGCAAATCAGAAAGAATATTCAGCAAACGAAGGACGAAGAAACCGCCAAAAAGATTCAAGCTGATCTGGAAAGCAGGAAATCTGGAGAGGCTGAACAAGATGATGAAGAAGACTTTGAGTTGAAAATCACTGGTGGAATCGAAGGAAAGGGATTGAAGATCAAAGAAGAACAACCATCAGGATGGACTGGCCCTCTTATTCGTAGTGCCGAAACCCTTCGGGAAGAATTGAGACAGAACATCAACGAACAGATTGAAACGAGAATTGATGCTGGAGAAAAGCCAGATCAAATCAGATATCAGACAGAAGTGGGTCAATTGATTGATCCTCTCGTGGGCACGGCCAGAATTGAAGAATTCCTCACTCAAGAAGGCCCGTCGCACCAACCTGAACGGTCAGAAGGACCACAAGATTCCATAGATCCGGTAGCACTGGCCAAGACATTGGAAAAACAGCCAGGCGACCATCCCATGGCCTCTGCGCTTAAGGAAAATGTTCAGGGAATTGTGACTGAAGCTGCAGAGGGAAATGATTCAGAAGAAGAAGCTCGGCAGGAGGAGCAGGAATTCATGGATCAGATGGCGCCTATCTTCCAACGTCCCACAGGACGAGCTGCAAGAATTAGGGAGGAGGAGGAGGTATCAACTGATGTTGATGACCGTCATTTTCATGTAACTACATTTTCTTTGCCTGTAAATTGTGAACTCAATACAATGAAAAATGTAATTAAACAGGTTGAGGAGGAACTCAGAGATGAAACAGCTCAGGGAGAAGGAGAGCCAAGTCAGAGGAGAGATGAGGCTGAACCAATGGATGACCAGCCACAGGAAGGAGACGATCGAACAGACTGGCACACGAGCGACGACGAATCTGTCGGATCCATTCGGCCAGTCGAGTTCTGGTCCGAGAATACTGTGAGGCAGAGGATGGGCGTTTCAAAGGAATATGAGAAGAAAAAGCTGAGTGCAGAACAGATGCAGATCAAGTTCAATGGCAACAAAGAGAATGCAGAAAAGTACAAGAAGTTGCAGAAAATGATAGTGCCGGATAAAGGATTCAGACCCGATGCATTGTCACACCCCACTGTTGAGACTTTCTACAGAAATCAAGAGTGGGGTAACTTCATGCTGCATCATGACGAAGATGGCTTCGTGGAGCTAACAAAGGAATTCTTCTGCAACATCGATAAAGCTGCCAGAACAACATGGATCCGAGGACAAGTGATAAACATTGCACCTGACTGGTTGAATCAGTTCTTTGGGACTCCGGACATTAGAAGCGAATTTCCCCCTGATGAGATCATGACAAAGAGAGCCAAGACGAGCGAATATGCGAGGTATGCAACCTTGGCTAACAGCATGACAAGCGTGACTGCCCCAGGACATACATTCAATGCAAAATGGCTGCGGATACAGTTCATGCCAACTTATGAGTTCTACATGTCCAAGATCCGGCCCAATTCGCATCCGCACACCACATCTGGGAATGTACTGATGGGATTTGCAAGAATGTGGAGCGGAGCAAAACTGAATGTGGGGAGACATGTGTTCGAAGTAATGACAACCCGGATAAATGACAGGCAGGTTCTGTGCTACCCAAACATGATAAGGAGGATCTGCATAGCTCAAGGTGTCGACTTGAGCGCTTTCAGAAGTGACGCGGTGGTAAAAGTAAACCCACCTATCAGTGTGCCGAGACTTCCCCTGTGTGAGAGTATTAGATATTCTCTCCCTCAAATGTTCGGCAGAGGAGATTCAGACGCCCAATCCTCTTTCATATCAAGTGGGCAAGCATCGAGAAAAAGAAAGAGACAGCCCAAGACAAAGAAGGGAACACAGAAAACCTGTGCTGATGCAGGACCTTCAATTGTCCAAGAAGAGCTTCACACGGATCAAGAACAGACAGAGACGCCAAATCCAATTCCGGCAGTTCCGACTCGACCTCAACCTCAGATGCCTCCTCAAAGCCAGAACGTATCTCAATTCCCTGCTGATTCCCAAGCATTTGAGATGGTGAGCAAGATGAGTCAATCTTTGCTCGAAGGAATGAAGTCTATGACTGATGTCGTTACGGCGAGCCAAGAGGAACAGCGAAAAAGGGCCGAAGAGGAACGTGAAGAGCGAAGGAGGGAGAGAGAAGAAGAACGCCAAGAGCGTAGGAGAGAAAAGGAAGAGAAGCGAAAGGAGAAGCAGGAGAAGGAAAAGAAAGAGGCGGAATTCAGGCAAATGATGATGGAAAGAGAAGAGCGCATGCACAGAGAAAGATTGGAGAATGAAGAAAAGCAGCGCAAAATGATGGAAACACTGATGCAAGCACTCATCAGTCAACTTCCCAAGCCACCCCCACCTCCATCAGATGCAGCAAGAGCCTCGAGCCAGAAATCAGGCGAAGAGAAAGACGGCACGTCTTGATCATATGTTTTTGTGAGCTACATTGTAAATATCATATAAGAGAATTTCATTTCCCTTGTGCAAAATCGTCCTGATTGCAATGGAATCTCTTGTAATTGATATCATTCACTGTTTTAATTTTGGAATTTTGCAGTCCAAACAATTTTATTCTTGAAAAGATGTCTGCACAGTCCAAGATGAATAAGTGACTGTCAGGCCAAAAATATGCTGTGGACATATTCTGTATGTCAGCAGTGCCTCTTTACTGCTTTAAATTAAATAACCAGCAAAAATATGCATAGACTTGCTCTAAATTCACATGTGAATTTAGGCTTGTGATTAAATTTTCAACTTTTAAATTGGGATAATATAATTGAAGACATGCATGAAATGAATTCCTAAGGTTTTGAGCTATAAAAGTTTAATGATGCGATCATCTTGTTGGGTAATAAATCTGCATGTTAGAAATTTTGATTGAGTAAATTGTTAGAACTAAGCTTTGATTAAATTTAAGAATACTGTATGACATGAATCAATCCAACCTGTGAGGTTTGAGCCATGAGTCACTTTTACTCATTTTCTTTGATGTGTGAAAATCATTTTGATTAAAAGAAACTAGAACTTGCGATTGGGACCGATTCAAGACCATGCCATATTCCCGAAATCGAGCATATGATCGAGGCACTTAGAAAACCCAAATTTTTGGCCTTCTTTTGAAATCCAAACCCCCAAAAATACTTTCCCTTTAGGATTAACCAATTTGAGCCTATAAGCCTAATTTTTCTTTCAAACCCACTATATTTTTCCGAGCCTACAAAAAGACCAAGAAATTCAAACCCAAGTGTGCAGGAATGAATTTTATCAAGGCATTACAATTTATGATCATCATAAATGTCAATCGGCACTCAATAAACCGATTCAAAAAAAAAAAAAAGAAGAAAGAAATATGTTGAGTTCATTTCAACAAGAGTAAAATTGCAAATGACAAAGCAAATTAGACATAGTCTAATGTCATGCAATAGAAAAGAAAAGCAAAAGAAAGAAAGACAAAATATATTGATGATCATAAATTTTAAATAAAAATATGCCAAGTTATAGAATTAATTCTTGCCACTTATTAGCCCAATATTTCCCTTCCCTACCAAATGTTACAACCGTATGCCCCATTACAACCCTTGAATAAGACCTCATGATCTCGATTTAAAGAAATGAGCCGGTGGCGAGTTGGTCTGATTGCAAGCTTATGGGATAATTTAATTAAATTTGATTCTGAGTGTTCACTGATTAAACCCCAATTGAGAGTGAGTGAAATTTCCGATTCTTTTATAAGTGAGGCTCTGTTTTGTTGCACATGATCATGTCATCCCTTAATTCTAATTTTTAATCCTTGCATCTTTCAAACATGATATTCAAGAAGGGTTGATAATAATGTTTGATTTGTAGGCCTGATTTAGTGAGCATCATTTTATTCAACACTGCAATCAAGGAAATTCAATATTTGTAGTTTTTGATTGTCTTATCCCAATCCAAAAAGAATGTAATTTATGAAGCCACGAAAATGAATTGAATATGAAGAGTCCGTGTTCTTAGGAACATTGACTCTGACTGCTCGGGGACGATCAGTATTAAATGTGAGGATGTTGATAATGGCCAGAAATGACCATTATTTTTAATCCATTTCCGTGTCTTAAACGGGCATTTGATCGCATTCTGGTCTTACATTAAGTAAGAAAGCAGTTGAATTGGACTGATTTATGCATAATTGTAAAAATAATAAGCTGGTGTGAAAAAGGCATAAATATGTAATTTTATTACATATTTATGTTAGAAAAATCCAAAAACATGAGAAAAAGAAAAGAAATGAAAAAGATGGGAAAAAGAGAGAAAAGCCCACAAAAAGAACATTTTCGGCCATCTGGCCCAATCCAGCAGGCCCAGGAGCACCCTTGTCGCGGAAGCTCCTTTGTCGCGATGCATGGTTCCGCGACAAAGGAGGGTTCCGCGACCAAGCAGCCCAGATGAAGAAGGAAACCAGCCAAGCCCTTTGTCGCGATATCCTTTGTCGCGATGGCATGTTCCGCGACAAAGGTATGCTCCGCGACAAAGACACCCAATTAGAGACACAAGACCCAGTCGAGAAGCTTTGCCACATGCAGTGTGTTCTGCGACCAAACTTGATGCTCCGAGACAAAGCTGTGATGTGTGTGATGTCTTGAGACATAATGGGCTCAAATCAAGGCCCATGAGCTTAGGGTTTCCCCTCTATAAATATGAGGTGTTTCCTTTGAGCTAGGGGTTGGAAGAATTTTAGAGAGAACATACACTCTTGAAGACAAGTTGGGAGCTCAGTTAGTTTAGTTTAGTTTAGGGTAGTTTAGTTAGGTTTCTCTTGTATTATTTAATTTATGCATTAGTTAGATGTAGTTTCTAGCATTTTAGTTTAGATAGCCAGTTTTTACATCTTGTTTCTTGTTCTAAACTTTTGCTTAGGGTTTAGTGATACCCAAAATCATGGGTATTAACAAACCCACTTAATGAGATGGGAGAATATTCTTGAATAGTGTCCCAAAAATCATGAAATGGGTCTCACACCCCATAGATCTTACTGCTTTCTTTTTCTTTTGGTCATTTGATCCTTATTTTTCATTTTAATGTCACTGCTTGGTGACTTTCTTTGGATAATGTTGCATGTTTATGGGCGATCAAGCTTAGATTAGGGTTTCTTTAGTTTTAAGTTTGTTTTATTTCTATTATGTTCAAACATGCTCTAGCTAGATTCAAATTCTGTTTTGTCATTTTTAGCTTAGTTAGCTTTTGAATCTGAAATGGGTGAGATCACACACAATGCATGCCACTGTTCCACCTTACTTTTCTGACATGTGTCCTGGACACACCTTTGTCGCGGAACAACTCTTGTCGCGGAACCACGTTCTGCGACAAAATGATATTTTGGCGACAAAGGTGCCAAAGAACACTTGTTAGCATATTTTGAAACCCTTGGTCGCGAAACAACTGGTTCCGCGAAAAAATTTTTGATTAGCGACCAAGGACCCAAATACTTGTGATTTCATTCTGGAAGGGCTTTGTCGCAAAGCAACCTTGTCGCGGAACCACGTTCCGCGACAAAACCTCTTGTTCCGCGACAAGAATTATGCCCTTGTCCAATTTTCAAACCCTTTGTCGCTATACCTCCTTGTCGCGGAACCATGTTCCGCGACAAAATTTCTGCTTAACGACAAAGCAAACCCTGATTTTCAAAATCCCATTCCTCTCATTTCCCACCCTTTGTTGCGAAACCCTTGTCGCGGACCCATGGTCCGCGACACAAACTCTACTCCGCGACAAAGTGGCACCTTTTTGCCAAATTTTTATTCTTCATCTTCCTCATTAATTAATTGGACCTTTATATTAATATTTTGAGGTTGAAATCCAATGATCTCAACCCATGATTATTTTGATATAAAGAATTTTGTTCAATTCCATTAAAAGATTCTTCTACAAGTAATTAAACTTTCATGATCTAAGCACATAATCCGGACTGTAATTAATTAATTATGGTATGAGTGATTATTTAGACGTGGAGGGTGATTATGGATTCAAATCCATACCCTTGCATGAGAAACCAATGTCTCTCATGCAAGATGACCCCAAAATATTTTTCTTTTAGTTATTTATTTTGTCTTTTCCGTGTTGTGTGAAACAGCTAGTAAGGAATATATCAGACTAATGTTGGCAGGTATTCCCCCACGGATGACTAGCTCGTAATCTGAATATTAATTACTGGATGTTATTTTGCATGGTCCGGATAGTGGTCGGTGGAAGCCCTGGCGGTTCGTCCATCCGGGATTATAATAGCTGCTCAGCTGACTCCTATCCGGATACAGTTTTCTTTTCTGTATTTTAATTTCAAACCTGAATTTCGAGCTGTAATATTATCAAAAGATGTCGATCAACATTGCTTGAATAGTATTACAGTAAGAAAACATGTAGGTTTTTCCCTCATTTCACAGATAGTAGGAATCTTGATGATAGCGATCACTGTTATTAAGATCTTCTGCTGTCTAAAATCATCCCACCTGGAATAGTCAGGACCTGGATAGCAGATGTTTGCAGTCCGGATCATCTTGACTATTCTTGTCATCTTTTTAGCCAAAATAAATTCTTCTCATCTCCGGCTATTTCATCTCTGTGTATCAACTTCTGTCTAAACCCACCTTATATTTAGGGTTATTTAATTTTACACTTCTCTATAAAATTATGCATGATATTATTATGTAGATATTGTGGTCAATGATTATTTTGGGATCCTTCCCTTGGACATAGAAGTCGTGATTTGAATCAGATGTCTCACAATAAATTTCCAACAAAAAAATTCATTTAGAAAATCCGGATCTGAGTAAGGGATAAATTCCACAGTTATGACTAATTTACATCCGACTGAGGGTTGATTTTGGGAAATTAGAAGCAGAGTCAGCGATTAGGTCTCACTTAGACCGAAAGGATCTGTGTTTTAATTGAGAGTCTAGTACCTGATAGGGAATGATTTTCAAACATCTATTGCTTCCCAAAATTGTTGTGTGTTGGAAATCTGGTATTAAATATCACACTGAGATGGGGTCTACTTGGATTCAAACGCGGTGTGATAGATAATTCTAGAGGAACAATACATAGGCCCTTGGTTATTTTCTAAAATAGGGTTGAGTTCCTTTCAACTGCTATCCTCCTCTGCCAATGCCTATTCTTGAGTCCTGAGTGAGTGCATCCGGAACGAACTAACCTATTAGTTCGTTTCATTAGTTTGTATCTCATAACCACCCAAAGGGAAGTGAACACTGCAAGCGGTTCACTGAGATTAGGGAATTCTTGATCCACACCCAGTCATTCTGACTGGGGGCTTTCTTTTACTACCAGGGTCAGACTTTCAAAAACCTCCGAGTGATAGGATTTTAAATGCTTTCTTTACTGCTTCCTTTTAACTGCTTTCCTTAGAGGTCACTCGGTTGTATTGAGAGTTGTGTAACTGCTACTAGGACTGAGAGTTAAGGGATAGTTCAAGGCTTGATTAGAATCTTTGGGCGTGACATGGGGGAATGATAGCGGTACTTGCCACTTCAACTAATGATTTGTCAGGTGTTGCTTGTCCACCACAGATGGCTAACATACTCTTGCAAGGCATTGCAAGGGGAGTTATAAGTTTGTGGTATCTTAGAGTTTGTTTTCTTAAAAGCATGTAAACTCTTACTGTAAGTACCTGTCTGTTAAAGGGAACATGGTATAGAGAGCATGAAAAATTAGCTAACTGAAAGGATTATCCCAAGCTAAGATCTGCGTATTAAAATGGAAGTTTAATTGTGTTCCATCTGAATCTTGTCCAATCTTTATTCTTTTCTTCCTGTCCCTTCTGTCATAATTTAAGTTTGCTTTCGTAGATCAGTCTAATCTGCTTTCTTAGATTAATCTTACTGCTTTCTTAGATTGAATTTGATTCGCTTTTCAGAATAGCTTTATCTGCTTTATTTAATCGCTTTCATAGTACAGATTTAAATTCTGTCAAGTAGTCGATAATCAAACACACACTTGAATCGAGTAACCGAGTGGAAAATCTTAGTAAACGACGTGGGCCCTGCTTCTATCGCACATCCTCCAGTGAACGATCCGGTCTTACTATAAATTACTGCAATTTTTGACACCGTGCGCTTTCGGGCCACAGTTTCTTAAACACGAGTAATAAAAACGTGACAACCTATAAATATATCCCTACTCACAACTCCGCCGTCATAAATTGGTTTCATTAAATAAAACCTAAACCAGGATTATGATTTTTCGGAAAATACTCATGTAGTGGAAATCTGTCAAAAGTTTCATGGCAGGGAATCTCATGGCAAGAATTGATGAGAAGTATCATGGCACGTATGCCGGGGACCCTCAGTGTGACAAGCTGAAGGTCAATCTATCCCGGCTGCACCATGAAATTTGTCAACAGTTTCATGACAGGGAGGACCACAGCGCCATTTGAAATTAAAGCACCACACTTGAGTAATAAAAAGAATAACAATCTTGATATATCCCTAAACCCCTTCCCGTGAATCATAACTCTTTCCATTTAATAAATTTAACCTGGTATATTTTAGAAAATACTCGTGTAGGAAATTGTCAAAAGTTTCAATCGTCCCCGAGCAGTCAGAGTCAGTGTTCCTAAGAACACGGACTCTACATATTCAATTCATTTTCGTGACTTCATAAATCTCATTCTTTTTGGATTGGGATAAGACAATCAAAAACTTCAAGTATTAAATTCCCTTGATTGCAGTGTTTAATGAAATGATACTTGCTCACTATATCGGGCCTACAAATCAAACATCATTATCAATCCTTCATGAACATCATGTTTGAAAGATGCAAACATTAAAAATGAGAATAAAGGGATGACATGAGCATGTTTCATGAAATAGAGCCTCACATATTAAGAGAATCGGAAAGTTTACTCACTCTCAATGGGGTTTAATCAGTGAACACTCATAATCAATTTTAATTAAATTATCCCATAAGCTTGCAATCAGACCAACTCGCCACCGGCTCATTTCCTCAAATCGAGATCATGAGGTCTTATTTAGGGTTATAATAGGGCATACGGTTGTAACATTTGGTAGGAAAGGGAATTATTGGGCTAAAAAGTGGCAAGAAATTATTCCATCATAATTTGGCATTTTTTATTTAAAATTTATGATCATTAATTATTTCTTCTTTCTTTTGCTTTTCTTTTGCATGACATTAGACTAAGTCTAATTTGCTTTGTCATTTGCAATTTATTCGTGTCGATTGAAACCCGACTTCTTCTTTTTTTTTTTTGAATCGATTTATTGAATACCGATTTGATATGAATTTGATGATCATGGATTCAATGCCTTGATAAAATTTATTCTTGCACACTTGGGTTTGAATTTCTTGGTCTTTTTGTAAGGCTAGGAATAATATAGAGGGCTTCAAAGAAAAATTAGGCTTAAGGCTCAAATTGGTTAATCCTAAAGGGGAAAATATTTTTGGGTTTGGATTTCAAAAGAAGGCCAAAATTTGGTTTTCTAGGTGCCTCGATCATATGCTCGATTTTTTGGAATATGGCATAGTCTTGAATCGGTCTCAATCGCAAGTTCTAGTTTCCTTTAATCAAAATGATTCACACATCAAAGAAAATAAATGAGTAAAAGTGACTCATGGCTCAAATCTCACAAGGTTGGATTGATTCATGTCATACAATATTCTAAAATTTAATCAAAGCTTAATTCTAACAATTTATTCAATCAAAATCTCTAACATGCAGATTTATTACCCAATAAGCTGATCGCATCATTAGATTTTTATAGCTCAAAACCTCAGGAATTCATTTCATGCATGTTTTCAATTATATTATCCCAATTTAAAAGTTTGAAAATTTAATCACAAGCCTAAATTCAACAAGTGAATTTAGAACAAGTTTATGCATACTTTTGCTGGTTAATTAATTTAAAGCAGTAAAAAAGCACTGCTGACATATGGGGTATGTCAACAGCATATTTTTGGCCTGACAGTCACTTATTCATCTCGGACTGCCAGACATCTTTTCAAAAAAGAAAGCGAATAGAAATTGTTTGTGGCTCTCAAAGCTTGAGTTCCATTCGTGAAAAGCAGTAAATACATCAGCTTCAAGGGATTCCTATGCAGTTAATACGAACCTGCATACAAGAGAGGAGATCCCTGATATGATACCTACACCAGAACATAAATAAGATAACATATTTCAGAATTCACCCTTCTTCTCTCAGAGAATGTATCTGAGCCAGTGGACATAGCTGGCCAGCTCACAGCGCAGGCACCAGCCATTGTGGTCTCTCATGGGTTCATGCATCCTTCTGCAGTAGACCCGGGGTGGTTGGTCTGCAAAAATGTAGGGAGTGTCCGGATCATCCGCCATCCATGAGAGAGTGTTGGTGGCCGTGTAGTTCAGGACCGATCGATGGGTCACCATTCTTTCTATCATTCTGATCCCTTGATCGACCTGGCCTTCATCCATCCTGCTCATAAGCATAAGTCCACGGGTGAAGATAGACGCCTTGTGGTTGTCCTCTATGCCTGGCCGCAGCAGTTCACAAGCTCGCTCCTCATCCCCTTCTGCAAATGCCATGAGTGCTGGAACAATTTGGAGATTGAAGTTTCCAGCCTTAGTGCATGTGTGCAGAAATCTCTCTTTCTGCCTTCGTACCCTCGACTGCCACTGCCTCACCCTAGTCGTATCCAACTCGCATCGTTTGTAAACGATGGCAAGGTTTCCTGCGTTTCTGAGCTTCTGGCATGTCTCTTGTGCAGTGAACACTTCCCTGATCTCATCCTCTCCTATTCGGGAGAGGATTTCACCTAGGAGCTCCTCCGGCAGGTCCAGCAGATGGGTTCCTCCGGGTGCAGGATTCGGGATAGGAAGGTTGCCCCTGAAAAGATAAGAAGGGATGAATCCAATTTTACATTTTTCTCAGAAATCATTCAGTTTAGAAACCAACATCCTCACATTTAGAGTCTTGCTCTAAATGTGAGATTATTGATTTTCTGGCTTGAACTGAGTACAAAGCATAGGTAAAATAACTTTTATGAAAAGATAGGGGTCATTGGGCCCCTATATATTTTTAATGGGCCATTGGGCCCAAAAGTTTGATTTTCCAATTTTATTAAACAAGTCCGAGACACTTGTTGAAAATGGTATGAGATGGGTGGATGAGGTGAAATGCTCGAGTTTTGGAATGTGCAGTGGAGGCGTGGCGCAATGGATCTGCTATTTCTGGACTGCCTGGACTGTCTTGGACAGTTAAAACATCCAAAAATTTGCAAACACTATTTTTAATTTTTTAAAGAGTTGACTTGTTTTATTTAAGGAAAGTGGGATATGAGTGGTCCCATTTTGGATTTTTGAAAAGGATAGCAGTTGGGTGACAAAAATACTGCTATTTACTCACACTATAGTTCCATTGGGAACAAAAAGAACAAGTCAAACATTAAATCTATTAACTCCTTTTTGTCTCTTTCATAAGGTCACTTTTATTTGAAAAAGTGGTAGGCTCCTATTGGGTGCTTTTACCATGTTTCCAAAAATAAAGTGACACTTATTCCAAAAGATTTTGAGACAGTGAAAGCAGATATGCCAAAAAGGGATCTTCCACCTTTAATGTTCCAAACCAACACTGTGAAAACATTTCAAGATCAAAACAAAATCCTAAACAGGAACATCACGCATTCAACCCCATTTATTCAAGAACAAGAATGCCAATAACACCATGATGCTTGAAACAACATCCTAATGCTCATTGGTTCTTCTTTTCCAGTTTGAGGCTTTCAAAAATTTTGACTCTTGACAGTTTTAAAACAGGTTTTTCAAACAAGTATTAAAGGGTTTCAAAAGGATTTTCAAAAGGGTTTCTCAAAACCGAGAGCATCCAGGACTCAAAACAGAAAAAAACAAGGGTTCATACAAACCACATTATGCCATTTCTTAACCAAAAGGTAAGAAAAAAAAAACAAAGACTCCGATGGAGGCCATGAACAGGGATGGAAAACATGGGTTTTACCCTGCCCTCCATGGCTCGGGTCAGGGCAAAGGTCCTAAGTTTGGAAGGAGCCTGTACATTCTGTCCATGGTGTCTCCTTGGATTTGAGGAGAGAGATGTTGTACGAGAACTCTGCATTCTGCGTATGTGTTTTTGAGAGTGGATTCTGGGACTGAGAGTGTGAGAGTGTGGGAATGAAGAAGAAGAGGATCGGGGGTATTTATAGGTGAAGAAGAAGGGTTTTACGACGCTATACTTAGCCTACGGCGCTAGACTAGCGCCGTAGCCTTGTTCAGCGTCGTAGGTAGAAAATAAGGGGAAAGGGGGGTACTACGGCGCTATGCCTTTAGTACGGCGCTATCCAAGGATAGCGTCGTTCCAAAGGACTGCGTCGTAGGTAGATCAAAAAAGAAGGGGAAGTGCCCTACGGCGCTATCCCATAACTACGGCGCTATTCTTGGATAGCGTCGTAGTTGAACTTTGGATTTGAAAATTTTCAAAATTTTCATGTGAACTGGGCCTGAATAGATGAAATTGGGCCTCAGTTGGTTTTATTTGTTTTGGACTTGGGAGATCTTAGTCCAAAACATTTTTGTGTGTTAATGGGCTATCTTAATTAAATTAGACCTGCATAAAATAGGTTGGATTAATTCCATTCGTTTGCAAAAATTACTTAGGATTTTAAATTGCTTTAGTTTCCGAAATCATTTTCTCAAATTCATGGACTTAATCCAACCGGAACCTGGTTTTCTTCTTGATTTTCTGCTCCTTCTTTTGTTGGTTCGAACTTCCTGCGAGTCAGATAAATACCCAATAGGTTAAATTTTCTCCAAATATCAACATCCTCACATTTAGAGTCTTAGTACTCTAAATGTTTAATTGATTTTTGGATATTCTCTGACAAAATAACACATATATAAATAGGTAATATGAAATGAAATTTTTATGATTTAAATGTTGTTTCTTATTGAATGTAAGCCGGGTCTGCCACTGTTTGGCTTTCTTTCTCCGGATCGAACTGTCCGAGGTACTCCTTCAATCGATGTCCATTCACCACTATGTTGCCCTTGTCAGTTCGGATCCTGACGGCTCCATTTTGAAACACTTCCAGCACTTCATGTGGTCCTTCCCATCTGGATTTAAGCTTTCCAGGGAACAGCTTCAACCTAGAATTGAATAATAATACATTCTGACCAACATAGAAATGCTTAGGCTTAATCCTGCGATCGTGCAACTTCTGGGTCCGCTCCTTATAAATTCGAGAGCTTTCATAAGCTAATGCTCGTATTTCCTCAATTTCATTGAGGTCCAACTTGCGTTTGCTTTGAGCAACTTTCGGATCGAAGTTAAGCGTTTTAACGGTCCAGTAAGCTTTATGCTCTAACTCTACGGGCAAGTGACAGGCTTTTCCGAAGACAAGTCTGTAAGGGGACATCCCAATGAGAGTCTTAAATGCTGTGCGGTATGCCCATAGAGCATCATTGAGCTTACGTGCCCAATCCTTACGGGTTATCCCGACTGTGGCTTCGAGTATATGTTTGATTTCGCGATTGGATACTTCGACTTGACCACTAGTCTGAGGATGATAAGGCGTGCCTATCTTATGGAGGATTCCATTTTTACTCATTAAAGTTTCAAAGGCTTTATTAATAAAGTGTGTTCCTCCATCAGATATCACCACCCTAGGTATGCCAAATCGACTGAAAATGTTGTTCTTGAGGAACTTGATGACTTGGCTACCATCATTGGTTGGTAATGCGACAGCCTCAACCCATTTGGACACGTAATCGACAGCTACCAAGATATAGTAGTTTCCACCAGATGGCGGAAACGGTCTCATGAAGTCAATGCCCCATACATCGAAAATCTCAAGTGTGAGAATTCCCTTTTGAGGCATCTCATCCCTCTTGGAGAGGTTTCCTAATCTTTGGCATTTGTCGCAACCTTTCACAAATGTCCTGCAATCCTCATAGATGTGAGGCCAATAAAATCCACATTCGAGGACCTTGTGGGCCGTTCGAGCGGGACCATGGTGACCTCCATATTCTGATTCATGGCATTTTCTGACAATTTGATAGGCTTCATGCTCGGTCACACATCGCCTGATTATTGAATCGGCGCAGTGTTTGAAGAGATAAGGTTCTTCCCAGAAGTAACTTAATACATCTCGGTTGAACTTATTCTTCTAATGATAGTTCGAAAACTGTGGGGTTATTCCGCATGCCAAGAAGTTAGCGATATCGGAAAACCATGGACAAGCTTGATTGTGCAAATGCAATGCGAACAACTGTTCGTCCGGGAACTCTTCATTAACGGCTTTTTCCTTTTTATCATTATCTAATCGAGATAAGTGGTCAGCAGCACCATTATCTCGACCTCGCCTATCTTTTATTATGATGTCGAATTCTTGAAACAGAAGTACCCACCTGATTAATCGAGGTTTTGCATCTTGTTTGCTAAACAAGTATCTCAATGCTGTATGATCGGTGTATACTATGGTCTTCGTACCTATCAGATACTGTCTGAACTTGTCAAACGCGAAGACTACAGCATACATTTCTTTCTCCGTTGTGGTGTAATTAACTTGGGCCTCATTCAGGGCATGACTTGCGTAATGAATTACGCAGTGTTTCCCGTCCTTATGTTGCCCGAGTACTGCACCTACAGCGAGACCACTAGCATCACACATTACCTCGAAAGGTATTGACCAATCGGGTGGTTGCACTATCGGTGCAGAAACCAACATTTTCTTGAGCGTGTCAAAGGCTTGGACACACGCTTCATTTATTAAGAAAGGATTTTCTTTACAAAGCAGATTAGTGAGCGGCTTGGCAATTTTAGAGAAATCCTTAATGAATCTCTGGTAAAAACCAGCATGCCCTAAGAAGCTCCTAACTGATTTGATAGAGTTGGGGAGAGGGTGATTGGAAATGACGGAAACTTTGGCTGGATCAACTTCGATGCCTGCACGAGAAATGCGATGACCTAACACTATGCCCTCAGTGACCATAAAATGACACTTTTCCCAATTTAAAACCAAGTTAGTGTCCTCACACCTCTTTAAAATTTTAGCAAGATTAGTCAAACATTCGTCAAACGTATCTCCATATACAAAGAAGTCATCCATGAAGACCTCAATGCATTTTTCGATAAATTCAGAGAATATAGACATCATGCATCTTTGAAAAGTAGCTGGTGCATTGCATAATCCAAAAGGCATGCGCCTATAGGCAAAAGTGTCATAGGGGCATGTAAAAGTAGTTTTTTCGTGATCCTCAATGGCGATCACTATTTGATTTTATCCAGAATAACCATCTAAAAAACAATAAAACGCCCTTCCCGCCAATCGTTCCAACATTTGATCGATGAAAGGTAAAGGGAAATGGTCCTTGCGAGTCGCCTCGTTCAACTTCCGGTAGTCTATGCAGACTCTTCATCCGGTGACTGGGCACGTGGCAATTTCCTCCCCTTGTTCATTCTGCGTAATGCACATCCCACCCTGCTTCGGAACAACCTACACAGGACTGACCCATTTGCTATCAGAAATCGGGTATATAATACCGGCGTCTAACAACTTGATCACTTCCTTTCTTACCACTTCTTGCATGGGTGGGTTCAATCTTCGTTGGGGCTGGCGAGAGGCCTTGAAATTCTCCTCAATTAAAATCCTGTGCATACAAACAGAAGGGCTTATTCCTTTGATATCAGAAATGGTCCAACCGATTGCACGCACATAATTTTTAAGCACTCCCACCAAAGCGCTTTCCTGAGCTTGTGTCAACTTGGCTGACACAATCACCGGTAATTTTTTATGTTATGCGAGAAACGCATACTTAAGGTGTTCCGGTAAGATTTTAAGTTCAAGCTCTGGTGGGCATTCCACTGAAGGGAGTAATTTGCGAGAATTAGATGGGAGAAGATCAGTTTTACCTTCTGGATCCTGCATCAGTACAGGATCCGCCTCCTCTTGGTCGGCGTCGTCATGGAAGTCTGTGCGGTCAAACTCCTCCAAATCCCATGTTTCGGGATCGGCAAAGTGAACGGCTTTGCATCCTTTGTGCTCCACGCCAGCAGGTCTCAGTACCTACTTTGATAGTTCATTCAGCATCATTTCATGATCAAATTCAGAGTCAAGCTCTCTCTCCTCACTCCTAACTATTACAGATTTTGATGAACAGAACCCGTCATCTGGGTATTTCTGTAACTGTGCCATGTCAAATGTAACTTCTTCCTCATCGACTCGCAGTGTTACTCGTCCAGCTTTTGCATCTATCAGTGCTCCGCCTGTTGCAAGGAATGGTCTCCCCAAGATCAATGGCATGTCCAGATCCTCCTCTATGTCTAGTATCACAAAATCAACTGGGAATAAGATATTCCCAGTCTTCACTATGATGTCCTTGAGGATGCCGACAGGCTTCGTGATGGATTTGTCTGCCAATTGGAGTCTCATCTTGATTGGCTCGATGTGTCCCAGCTTGAGGCGTTGCACCATTGCCAAAGGCATAACATTGATGCAAGAACCAAGATCACAGAGGCCCTTTCCTGCTTTGATTTTCCCGATTTGAATCGGCAACGTGCAACAGCCTGGATCTTCTTGCTTTTCCGGAAGCTTGCACTGGATGATAGCACTGCATGTATTGTTAAGAACTACCAGTTCTTCCTGCTCAATTCTCCTTTTTCCTGAAACTAATTCTTTCAGAAATTTAGCGTATGCTGGCATCTCAGCTATCATTTCGATGAGAGGAATGGTTATTTCTACTTTTTGTAGCCTTTTTAGAAATTTTTCAAATTTAAGGTCCTGTTACTGATTTTTAAGTCGGGCCGGGTATGCCACCCTTGGCATGAACATTTTATTATCAAATTGTTTTTGTGGTAAAGGGAAGGAAGCTGTACCTCCACCTGTACCCTTATTTGTTTCAGCCGTTTCAGGTGCAGCGTCAGTCCGCAGATTGGCTGTCTCTTTTTCGGCTTCCTTTTATTCATCCATTGCTTCCTCATCAGCATTTTCAACAGGATCATCTTTTCCTCATGAGTGTTTCCAGCATCCACTCCCCTTGGTCCAGCCAGTGTCTTCCCAGATTTCAAGGTTATTGCTTTGCATTGCGGGTTCTTTTCCGCAGTGCTCGGCAACGTTCCTTTATCCCTTTTCTGCATTTCATTAGCCATTTGAGTAACTTGGGTCTCCACATTTCTGATGGAAGCCTGCAGCTGAGTGTTAATCTCTTTCTGGCTACTAATAAAATCAGTCATCAAATTTTCCAGCCTTGAAGGGGGCTTTTGATTTTGATTCTGATTCTGGTTTTGGTTCCATTGGCCTTGGTTCGGGATGAATTGAGGCTGGAAGTTTTGGGGCTGAAAATTTTGGAAGTTCTGGGTAGGCTGTTGGAAATTTTGAGGGGGCCTCTGTTGGATCTGAGGTTGGAAACCTGGGTTCTGAAAGTTCTGTCCCCTGTTCTGATTGAATCCTTGGTTCTGCTGAGGATTGAATTGTTGCTGTTGTGGCTTGTTCAAGAGGTGAGAATTAAGGGCATTGTTGTTTGAGTATGACAAGTTTGGGTGACTGTTTGGGAAAGCCCCTGCAAAGTTACAGCTTTCAGCTGTAATCTGTTCGCATGTGTCAGTTGCGTGAGCACCTTGACACAGTCCACAGATTACATCTGTTTGCTGCCCTTGAGTGGAGCTCCCAGCCCCCTGATTAACAGACAATGCTGCCACCTGCTCTTGCAGCTTTTCAATATCTGATCTCTCTGTTATACCTACAGCACACAAACCACGAGGGGGAGGGGAATTAACATCATCAGTAAGAACAGATCTGTTTACACTCATTGCTTCAATCTTGGCCCAAGCTTGATCCATGGGAATGTATAGCAGGTGTTGACCGCCGGCAGCATCAAGCATGTTCTTCCATGCTGGGGTCAAACCGCTATAAAACTTTCTCAATTTCTCCCAGTCATGGAAACCATGCTGGGGGCATTTCCTGAGCAAGTTGAAGAACCGTTCCTTTGCATCATACAGGGACTCGTCTGGCTTCATCTTGAATTCCGCAATCTTAGAGCGGCATTCATCCACCTTGGATTCCGGGAAGTACTTTGTCAGGAAATTTCTGATCACGTCCTCCCATGTAGACTTCTGATTCACGGGCAGTGATTTGTACCATGTTCTTGCTCCGCTAGTCAGAGAAAAAGGAAACAACCTTAATCGAACGGTGTTAGCAGATACATTCTGGTTTTTGATGGTATCACACAGTTCTAGGAAAGTCTGCAGATGATCATGGGGATCTTCATGACTTGCCCCTGCGAACTGGTTGCTCTGAACAAGATTGATGAGGGCCGGCTTAAATTCGAAATTCCTGGCCAAGAATGGAGCTTGTCCAGGAATGTTCAAATATGGCTCCAAGATTGGCTGCATGTAATCAGCGGCTGCTGCTTGTTGATTGTTCTCGACCCCTCCTTGATACTGATGTGGGTAGTAGTTCTGATGCATATAGTAGTTCCTCAGATCATTGAAGTCATTAGGATTTGGGGGATTCCGATGAGGATTCTGGTACTGCTGATTTTGCTAGTTTTGGAAGTTTTGGTGGTTTTGGTTATTTGGTGGGTTTTGAGGGTTCGGGTTGGGAGGAGGTGCCTCGAAGTGTTGCTGTTCAATGTTTGGTGGGTTCCCGCCTCCTTGTATGATCTGAGGAGGGGGATCATCCAAATCATCGTTATCAGCATCTTCGGGATCTTCCTCGATGTTGTGAAGTGGTGGATTGGGTGGGATAATTGGGGGAAGGTCAGGGTTGGCCATATCAGAGATGTCGCTACTGGTGCTTGGTGAAAGTAGTGCCTGTCTTTCCCGTTCCCGTCTTCGTTTAGTCTCCGCCCTAAGACGTCGAGCTGTCTTTTCTATTTCTGCGTTATACGGGATTTCGGCTGGCATCTGCTTCCTCCTTTGCATAGAGCAACGGCTTCAATAATGACGGTACCTGCATATTCCCCAGGTTAGAATCGGTTTCGGGGTGAATATGTATATCTATATGTATAAGCTAACTAGGAGCAATGAGGAATGTAATTCTCTAATAAAACGGCGTTGCATCCTCCCCGGCAACGGCGCCATGAAACTTTTGACAATTTCCTACACGAGTATTTTCGAAATAATAAAACCCCGGTCTTGATTTTATTTAATGAAAATCATTTATGATTGCGGGGTTAGGATTAGGGATATATTTGTAGGTTGTCACGTTTTTATTACTCGTGTTAAGAAACTGTGGCCCGAAAGCGCACGGTGTCAAAAATTGCAGTAATTTATAGTAAGACCGGATCGTTCACTGGAGGATGTGCGATAGAAGCAGGGCCCACGTCGTTCTACTAGATTTTCCATTCGTGTTGCTCCAATTGGTTTGAAAAGTGATTACTATCCACTGACTAAATTTAAACTAAATTACCAAAGCGTTTTAAAGTGATAATGGCCAGAAATGACCATTATTTTCAATCCATTTCCGTGTCTGAAACGGGCATTTGATCGCATTCCGGTCTTATATTAAATAAGAAAGCAGTTGAATTGGACTGATTTATGCATAATTGTAAAAATATTGAGCTGGTATGAAAAATGCATAAATATGTAATTTTATTACATATTTATGTAAAAATTACATATTTATGTTAGAAAAATCCAAAAACATGAGAAAAAGAAAAAGAAAAGAAAAAGGATACAAAAAGATGGGCAAAAGAATAAACAAGCCCACAAAATACAAAAAGATGGGAAAAGATAGAAAAACCCACAAAAAGAACAACTTCGGCCCATCTGGCCCGTCCAGCTCAGTCTGGGAACATCCGGTCGAGGAACCCCGGTCGAGGACCATGGTTCCGCGACACATGAGGGATTAGCGACCCAGCGTGCAACGTAAAGAAGAGACCAGTCTGGGAACATCCAGTCGAGGAACCCCGGTCGAGGACCATGGTTCCGCGACACGATCAAGGTCCCGCGCCACCAACACCTTGGAGGTCAAGCCACGCCCCCAGTCGAGGAACCCCGGTCGCGATCCATGCTTTAGCGACACGGACATGGATAGCGACACAGACGCACCAATAGAGACACAAGACCCAGTCGAGAAGCCTTGCCACATGCAGCCCTGTCCCGAGACACAAAGGTGATTCCGCGACAAGTTGTGATGTGTGTGATGTCTTGAGACACAGTGGGCCTCAGATCAAGCCCATGGGCCTAGGGCTCCACTCCTATAAATATGAGAAGACCCCCATGAGCTCAGGGTTAGAAAATCATTCCCTTGAAGACACAGCTGGGCTCCACTCCTATAATCGTTCCCTTCTACAAAGCATATAACATCTATTCTAGAAAACGGGTAAAGTTATTCTAAGAATGCGATAAATACTATCTATAAAAGCAATGAAAATTTACACTATGCTAGCTATGAAGCTGAATCACAATGTAGACAGAAGGGACATGAAGAAAAGAATAAAAATTGGACAAGGTTTAGATAAGGTAATATTAAACTTCCATTTTTATACACAGATCTTTGTTTGGGATAATCCTATCAGATAGCTAATTTTCAAGCTCTCAGTACAGCGTTCCCTTTAGCAGACAGGTACTTACAGCGTGAGTTTACATGTTCTTAAGACCACAAATTCTAAGATACCACAGATTTGTAACTGCCCCGGCCAGGGTATGTTATTTCATCTGTGGTGGTTGAGCAACACCTGACACATCATTTATTGAAATGCTAAGTACTACTATCATTCTCCCATGTCACACCCAAAGATTCTAATCAAGCCTGAACTATCCCTTAACTATCAATCCTAGTAACAGTTACGCAACTCTCAATACAACCGAGTGACCTCTAATGAAAGCATTTAAAGAAAGCAGTAAAGAAAGCAGTTAGAATTCTATCACTCGGAGGTTTTGAAGGTCTGACCCTGGTAGTAAAAGACAGCTCCCCATCAGAATGAAGGGGTATGGATCAAGAATTCCCGGCTCTTGGTGAACTACTCGTGTGTTCACTTCCTTCCGGGTGGTTATGAGATACAAACTAATGAAACGAACTAATAAATTAGTTCGTTCCGGATGCACTCACTCAGAACTCAAAAATAGGCTTTGGCAGAAGAGGATAGCAGTTGAAAAAAACTCAACCCTATCTTAGAAAATAACCAAGGCCTGGATGATGTTCCTCTATGGTTATTTACTACACTGTATTTGAGTCCAAGTGGACCCCATCTCGGTGTAATATTTAATCTTAGATTCCCAATAAACAGCAATTTTGGAAAATAATGAATCTGAAAATCATTCCCTAAACAGGTACTAGATTCTCAATTAAAACACAAATCCTTTCAGTCTAGATGAGACCTAGTCGCTGACTCTGCTTCTAATTTCCCAAAATCAACCCTTGATAGAATATGAATTAATCATAACTGAAGAATTTATCCCTTACTTAGATCCGGATTTTATAAAGGGGTTTTTATCGGAAATTTAATATGCAATATCTGTTTCAGATCTAGACTTCTATTGTCCAAGGGAAGGATCCCAAAATATTATAGACCACAATAGTATGTAATATTATCGTGCATACGGATATATGGAAGTGTAAAATTAACTGACCCAAAATATAGGGGCGGGTCTAGACAGAAGGTGAGACACAATTATGAAATGGTCAGAGGACCAAAGTAATGGCAGAATAATCGGGTGGACTGTAAACATCTACTGTCCAATTTCCCAATTACTCGGATGAAACGAATTTAGACAGGTGAAACACTAAAATGGCAGTGTCGCTACCAGTTGGGCCCCTACTATCTGTGAATTCAGAGAAAAACCTACATGCTTCCTCTCTGCAGTACTTATCAGCTAATGTTGACAGACATTAGCAGAGTTATAATACAGACTGGAATTTGGGTTTGGAAATTAAGATAAATAAAATAAAACTGTATCTGGATAGGAGTCAGCTGAGCAGCTATTATAACCCCGGATGGGCGAACCGCCAAGGCTTCCACTGACTGCTATCCAGACCATGCAAAATAACATTTAGTAATTAATACCCAGAATACGAGCTAGTTATCCGTGAGGGAATACCCGCCAACATTAGTCTGATGTATTCTTTACCAACTGTTACACACAATACGCAAGGACAAAATAAAATGAAAGAGAGAGAAGGACTTGCATGAGAGACATTGGTTTCTCATGCGAAGTTATGGAATTAATCCATAATTGATGGCTTAAATAATCCCTCCTACCATAATTAATTACAGTCCGGATTATGTGCTTAAGGCATCATAATTTTGTTTATAGAAAAATATTTTAATGACAATTGAACAAAGGTCCTTTAATCACAACAATTAGTGATTTAATTATTGCTAATTAGAATCATTAATCATTAGTGACTAGAGGGTTCAATTAATTAACATGTGGGAAATGGAGAATCAAAATCTGCATGAAGATGCTGATTACGACACTAAACAGATGTTACGACGCTATCCTAGAATAGCGTCGTGAGGGTATCGTCGTCATGGGTTGGTGTAAGAGATAGTAAATTTTGGATTAAAAGAGTATGTACGACGCTATATACTAAGCTACGGCGCTATACCAGGATAGCGTCGTAGGTGTAGCGTCGTAGGTGGTTTGAGAAATAAGAAGTTTTTGGAAAAAGAAGGGATATTACGGCGCTAAACATTAAATGACGACGCTATCCTAGGATAGTGCCGTAGGTGGTTTCTGTGAGAAAAGAATTTTGGGGACCTACGACTCTAAACAAAAAATACGACGCTATCTGAGGATAGCGCCGTTGGTTTAGTGCCGTAGGGCAAGTTTTTGTTAAGTTCTGGGCAACTACGGCGCTAAACCTCACCTACGACGCTATCCAAGGATAGCGCCGTAGGGCGGTTAGCGTCGTAGCTAGCCCAGAAACATGTTGTTGTTCGGGTAATGCAATCTCTGCGATTGCAAGCCCTATTTTCAAGTTCATGGTTCATCAATGCAATGACAGTAGTGAAATAAGATGAAAACAGTAAACCAAAAAGCATAAAAACATAACAAAGCAAGATAAAAGCGTACACCCATGAACCACAAACCCAAATGAGGGTTTTCAACCATAAGAACATGCATAGGAACCCAAAAATGAGAAGAAAACAGAAAACCCACATTGTAAGAGAAAATAAAGTGACCAAATGGTCATTATACTAAAAATAAAGCAACAGAATCCATGGAATCATTTCCATTTCATGTTTTTGGGACACTTTCATGATTAACTTCCCATTTCATATTAAATGGTTTGATTATACCCATCATTTGGGTATTTCAAACCTAAATACAGGTTTAACAAAACTGTAAATAAGGAAAACAGTGGCTATCCTAAACTGGAAGTCTCAGATAAACACTAATCTAAAAGTATTTAAAGCTAACTAAGACATGGAATGTAAATAATACAAAAAGAAAACTAACTAACTAACTACCTCTACACTATTCTCAAGAACAGCTCCTGTTGCCTTCAAGTGTGGAATGTATGAAGTGACAAGACCAGGGAGTCAACACCTCTATATATAGGTGAGAAACCCTAGGCCCATGGGCCCCCAGGCCTTGAAATTTGAATTCTGGCAAGGCTTACGACGCTATAGGTGGCTTACGGCGCTATCCTACTACGGCGCTATAGGTCTAGCGTCGTAGTCTTCCATCCCAAAGACACTCTTGTTTCTGAATGGACAGCCTACGGCGATATCCCTGCCTACGGCGCTGTACTTGATCACGGCGCTATCCATGCTTAGCGTCGTCCACCCTTCTTCAAACTGTTGCTTTGGTTTCCTCCTACAGCGCTAGACCAAGCTACGGCGCTATACATGCTTAGCGTCGTAGATGTGTCTAGCGTCGTAATATCCTGTAAAATTCAACTTTTTGTGGGTTTTCATTTTTTTTCCATCTTTTCATTTCCGTTTTCTTTTCTTTTCTTTTTCTCATGTTTTTGGATTTTTCTAACATAAATGTGTAATAAAATTACATATTTATGTATTTTTCACACCAGCTCAATATTTTTACAATTGTGCATAAATCAGTCCAATTCCACTGCTTTCTTATTTAATATAAGACCGGAATGCGATCAAATGCCCGTTTCAGACACGGAAATGGATTGAAAATAATGGTCATTTCTGGCCATTATCATTCACTGCCACCACCACCTCTTCACTTGGATTGGCTAAAATTCGAACCACCGATACATTGCCTCCAGCCTCTACTGGGATCTTCTCCGGTATTTCAGCCCCGTCAAAGACCGCCACCAATATTCTAGCACGGTCAAATCTCTTTTTTTCTGTCACGTCCTTATCCACTATGACCAAATGTCCCCACCCTCTCACTAGGCTTCGGAGATTCTCAACACACCAAGCTGTAATCGGAATACCATAAACGTAAAACTATATCAAATGGTGGCGCACCACTTTACCCTTATCCCACCTTCTCTTCCATGCAACATGCATGCAATCACCTTGGTCTGCTAGATAGTCATTCCTTCCCTCCGGTTTGTCAAAAATCACCACCAACATGTGACCTCCGGCATACATTATCTCAAGGGGCTCTTCGTACTTCTTATCCAGCCAATCCTGGAACCACGTGAGGTCCTCCAGGTGTTTAAGCTCAACAAGCGCAGCCCGACTAAACTTCCGGACGTCCTCCTCCACCACTTTAAGTACCATCTCACCACCCTCCCGTCTCATTGTCTTATTACTATTATTTCCTAGCGTTCCTCGAATCACCTCCGCGTAGGTTCTTTCATCACGCCATGCATCCCCTCCCTTGGAGTCCGAACCTTTGCCATGAGAGGCAACCTCCGTGGCTCTACCTCTCCTGCCCAACCATGGCCTCCCATGGCCTGAATCTATTGTGCCAGTCCGCCCTCGGCTAGGATAAGCCTAGTTAACCCCAAGCCGCTTCCCCATCCATGTTCGGCCGTTGAACTGCTTGATAACCGATTCTGCTTCCATTCTGTTTTCGAAACGAAAAAAACCAAATTTGTATCCGTTTTCCGGCCACTTCCTCGGTGGAAAGAACCATTCTCGGACCTTCGACACCTTTTCCACTTCAAGGTATAGGCCTATGTTGCTTGCATCTACTGGAATATTCCCAAAGTACACTCCGAAGCTCCCTCTGCGTTCATTAGAGACTCTCCTGCTACCACCCCTCAGCATCCTATTCCCACCGCCGCTCCCATTCTGTCGATCACTTACTCTCTCCGGAAACCTAGGACCGTTACCCCCCTCCCTAACGCTCCCCATTCTCTATGTTAGTTGAGATTTAGTACGAGATTGAGTTATTTACGATAACAATACATAATAATCAAAATAAAATACCACATCCACTCATACATGGACCGAATGCACGGCATTCAACAGTAGCAATACATTTTAAGCATTTCTTGTTATACGCTCTATAATCCTTGTCCAGAAGACTATACTTCAGTGAAAATACGTGGTCACGTTCATCACAAAACATAATATAATCTCTATTAGCAAAAGGATTGGGGAAATCTTTCATCAGACTCAACCAATATCGAAGCACCTTATACCTTATAGAAAGCAGTTTATCCTTATCACTGCATATACGACTCAAAAGTTGTAATCCAACAGCTATATGCTGTTCATCTCGTAAGCTTAGCAACATAATCATCTTAACATAAATTGATGGCTTGTGATCTAACCCAATCCCATCATTCAGGAGCAAGAATGCTCTTTCAATATCACCAAGAAAGACGAATGCTTCCTATAAAAGGCAACAGATCTGTTAATTTTGTGAAAATAAATAACAAAACAGGAACATATAAAGAATATATCGAACATATATCACATGAATTAGTATGCCTGTAGTATAATACCAAAGAAAACGGCCCATTGGATTGTCAGGACTTACACCATATAATACAGGCCTAATTTTTATTTATTGGCACAAACTATTAAATGATATTTAAAATGACCCTTCAAGGAATCAAATCTTTCAAGTGGAACATTTTAATTAATTAATTGATTTTTTATTTAAAATTTCATATTATTTTAGGCATTGTAAAATAAAAATCGACATATAAAAATTTAGTTTTATTTTGCTATAAAATTGACAAATTTAATAGTGAGATAAATATTATAAGCACAATAGATAAAAATCCAAATGGGGTTTCTTACCATTAAGACTAAAACTTTACTCTGATTAATCGAATATTAAAAGGGTAGAAATAAATTCACAACGATGAAACCAGCTGCTGTAAATCGTCAAACTATAATAGACGGGTTCATGTAAAGTAAAAATGAACCATATTCAAAATCATTTAAGTGATATAAATCGACCGAAAAATAATACTAAAAATAATCTTGATAAAGTAGTACAATAATATATCATTTAATGTAAAGTAATTAATAGATTCATTGTTTTAATAGCGAAATACGAATAAACCATAATAATTTCAAATGCCATAAATACATAACATTGAAAATATATGAGCCGTATTAATACAATTTAATATAATAAGTATATACGAAGAGTTTAAGAATGTACATGAAAAGCCTATAATTTTTTTTAATATTTAATAGGAGCAACTTAGTGAGAAATACATTAAAGTTCATATCATTCCACGTTTGACTCCCTATATTCTATAACCAAAACTATCGATGTAACCTATGTAAATATATTTATTTGTTTATACATAATAATATGATCATTATTTCAAGTGAGGTTATATATGTTAGGTGTAATAATATGATTGAATGAGTACTTCCCTGTGGAATAAAAATTATGAAATTTTTTTATACAATTTAATATAATACTTTTTGTGTCACTGGTTTAGGAAGAATTGCCCAATAAATCCGTTTTCTTTACTTTAATCCCCAATCAGTCCGGTCCAAATTTTTGACCACTTTTGGCCCACTTCGTTTCTTAATCCAGCCCAGCTTAGTCCTGAGCCCACTAATGTTATTTGATTTCGTGACATGGCCACAATTAAACACAGACATTTGCCAATTCGGATTCCACATTGTCAAAGAGAGTGGAGCCGGAGGTTCCACATGGGTCCGACATATGACCCGAGTACTTGGAAGCAAATAAAATCGATTCGGACAAGGTTTATTGGAGAAACCCATTTCTTCTCATCCCAAAGCTCGCACCACTCCCTGTAAAGACGAAACCCTCGTTCCCGACACCAGAAACGAGTTTGAAGCTGGGGATTTCAATGGGGACATTTGGATCGACGCTGAGAGCCGCGTCCGAGAATCACCAGCCGCCTCCAGATTATGGTGAGTACAAATTGTGTTTTTGTTGTGGTCGAAGGTTGTACATTGTTTGGAAATGGTGAATATTGCTTTAATACATTTTCCACTTTGATTCCCTTTTGTCCGATTGTGTCAAAAGTAGATTCCATAGGCCCATTGTTTGCTTTAAATATTCTGAAGTTTGGTAGTTGGCACATTAGGGTTTCGGGAAGCATAATAAATGAGTGTGGTCCCTATCTTGTTTTGTTGTATTCTGCGAATCGGACATGAGCTAGGGTCCCTGTGTTTGGTCTCTGTGTTTGGTCTCTGTGTTTTATTGGTCCCTGTGTTTGGTCTCATTGTTGGGTGTTTTTTTGTAAGTCTTTGTTTTGCCTCGGGTAATAGCTAGGGTTGACAGCTTGCGAAGAGTACACACCTTGGTTGTTGGATTGTTTAAAGTAGTTGTTGGTTTTTTTCTAGCACTGTTTTGGTTGGAGATTTCATTTTAAGGAGATGGTTTTTATTTTCATTTGCCTCTTGCAGAACCAGATGGGGATAGTATTACCATTTCATTCCATCTTGGTGGCCATATAGAAGAAGGAGTCTATTTTGGAGAAGGTCCGGAAGTGAAGTGTTTGAAATACGACTATGTACCTGTGAAGATGTTAGGTGTTGGGGCTATGAGGTTGTTTGCAAGGAAACAATTAAATTCGGATGAATTTAATCTGTACTTGAAGGATAGGACTGGACTTACTTCACTCACAGAGGATAGGCAACTGTTTAGTGCTGTTGAGAAGTTGGAAAATGTGAGGGAGTGTTTAATTTGTATTGTGTTGAAATCTGCAATTAGAGGTGATGTTGGTGAAGTTGTGGAAAATACTGATGGGGATGATTCACTAAATGGAGTATCTGATTTTAGCGACTCGGACGAAGAATATGAATATGATATGGCAGAGAGTGAGGAATCAGATGAATCTTGGACGGAGAATGTTTTTCTAGAGGAAACAGCAACTACCGGTCAGTCCACTATGAGAAGAAGCAAAGGGAAAGAGAAAGTGAGCTACCATGGAGAGGTTGGAGCAGGAGCTCAACAAGAGTTGGATGATGATTCTGGTGATGATGAGTGTGTCAATGAAAGTGATGAAGATCTGAACACCGCTCGAGATTCGGATGATGAAAGCTACAACAGATTGAATTGCCAGACTTTCAATCAAGTTAATATGTTTCAGCCAAACATCTGTTTGGGGATGATTTTTACTAGCAAGAAGGAGTTGAAATTGGCCATCCAGTCTATGGAAATCAATGAGCAGAGGAATGTTAACTTCCCAAAAAATGACAACCAGAGATTGTGGGCTGAATGTGCAGTGAAAGAGTGTGAGTGGATGATCCGAGGTTTAAAATTGAAGAACGAGACGACATTTCAGATTTCAAAGTATGTAGAGCCTCACACATGTATGCCACAATTCATTGTGAAGAACGTGACTTCTACTTGGTTGGCAGACAAGTATCTGGAAATATTTAGGAATGATCCGAAGAGGGATCTAGATGCATTCAGAACAGAGACTATGAAAAACCTTAAGGTGAATATATCTGAGCACCAAATGATCAAGGCAAAAAGAAAAGCATTGACGATAATTGAAGGCAAACAAGACTCACAGTATGAGCTCCTGTACAGCTTTGTGGAGGAACTTAAAAGAAGCAATCCAGGATCTTCAATTGAGTTGGTAGTGGATGGCTCAGAGAGAAGAAGAATATTTGACAGACTATACATTTGCCTCAATGCATGCAAGAGTGGATTCAAAGAGGGATGTAGACCAGTACTTTGCTTTGATGGATGCTGGCTGAAGGGCATTACTGGAGGTTGCTTGTTGACAGCCGTTGGAATTGATGCAAACAATGGTTACCTTCCAATTGCATGGGCGGTGGTACCCAAAGAGTGCACGGAGACATGGTCATGGTTTTTTAGACATGTGAAGATGGATTTGCAAGTGGTCCAGACCAACTATTATACACTCATGTCAGACAAACAGAAAGGTAATGATGTTATATATTTATTTATACTTTCTGTTTGTCAATTCAAATTAACTCATGTATGCATTCTTGGTTGTTTTAAGGGTTAATCCAAGCGGAGATGGACGAATTCCCAGGGGCTGAGTACAGGTTCACAAAAAATTCCAACACATTTGAACATTTCAGATTGCTAACTCTTTAAATCTTCCACACTGTTACATATGGCTGTTGTGCCACTAATCCAATTGTCTATTTTTCAGATTTTGTGCAAGGCATCTCCTTGTGAACTTTCAAAATGCAGGTTTCAGGGGTGCGGAGCTGAAAAAATACTTTTGGACTGCTGCAAAGTCTACCACAATCAACAAGTTTGAAGCTGTGATGGATAAAATTCACAAGATTGAACCGAGGGCTGAGCAATGGTTGAGAGAGAGGCCACCAAGCCAGTGGTGTAGAGCCTTTTTCAGAGAATTTGCAAGTTGTGATATTCTCACGAACAACGCCTGTGAATTATTCAACGGGAATATAAGGAAAGCCAGAGAGAGGCCCATTGTCACTATGCTTGAGATGATCCATGAGCACATAATGAAGCGATTTGCAAAGAACAGAGATAAAGCAGAGAAATCAAAGAGATGGCAGGAAGTCCTTTGTCCAAAGATTCAAATGTTCATAGATCACCACACATGCAAGATGCAAGATTGGATTCCAATGAAAGCCGACAATGATAATTTCAGCATCAAAGGGATGTATGGAGGGCAATACCATGTGGATCTGAAGGCAGGTAGTTGTGCTTGTAAGAAGTGGCAATTGAGCGGTTATCCTTGCATCCATGCCCAGCGTGCAATCACCTTTCAACAGGCTGATGTTGAAAGGTTTACTCACAAATGTTATGAAGTATCAACATACAAGAAGATCTACAAGCACTGTGTGTATCCAATGAATTCAAGAGATGAATGGCCGCGGACATACATGCTGCCAATTGGGCCACCAACATATTTGAGGCGAAGAGCAGGCAGACCGGTGATTAGGAGAAGGTTGGATCAAGGAGAGATGCAATTGGGTGGTAGACAAAAGAAGCAAAAGCCACTGATTATAACCGGTTCATCTGGCCATAAGCAATTGAGAAGACAGGAAAGCTGTTCAAAGTGAAAAAGATGTGGCACGGCAGGACATAATGTGAGGACATGCAAGAATGCCACAACACCATCGCTTGGAAATTATGAAGAAGAAGACATAATTGATCTCACTGTTGGCAACATCCCTGCCGACACTCAAGACACACAACCTGATCAGGTATCTTTACATACACATGTTTCTTTGCTCCTCTGCCATATGCATTTATGAACCTCAATTCACTATGTATACACATTCCTTTAGATTGTTACAAATCCAGCGGAGCATGTGACTGTTAGTGTTGATGTTCAACCGTTAGAGGAATTGGTATGTGTTTTATGAAATGCAATTATATGCATCTGTTACAGTTTATTTTGCTTAGTCTAGCAAAGGTGATTTATGCTGTCCATTTCTTAATTCTTTAGGTGCAACCGGCCACAACAGGTGGATTGGAAGAACTCATTCATGAGCAGCACTATTACCATGCGCCACCAGACTTCTTGCAGTCCATGCTTCAAGAGAATCCAATCAATTTCACTGAAGTTCCTCTGCCAGCGACCACTTCAGACGCTAATGTATCTTCCAGTGAAGTGCCGATCATCACAAAGGGTGGAAAAAAATATATGACTTTGAAGAATGTTGTGGCAGGAGGGATGGATAAAGACAAGGGCCATTAGGCTTTGTAGTGATGTATTTTGTTTAATTAACTTGCTAAGCTACTCTTATTTGGTGTGATGCCCATGTGAGGCACATTTTGAGCACCTCATTAGCTGCTAAGATACTCTTATTTGGTGTGATGCCCATGTGAGGCACATTTTGAGCACCTCATTAGCTGCAAGCTTTTGTAAATCAACTGACTTGTCCTGTAAGTACTGATGAACAGGTTAACAGCTTTGTTTTGCATGGGTTTGTGTCCCCTTTGCTGTTGGTTTGCCAACACAAACCCATGGAAAATTAGTGGCTATAATATATGCCCATTTTGTAATGTGAAGTGCTTTCTATTGCCATTTGCCGTAAATCAATGCATCTTTTACAGGTTCCGAGTCACATTGCCATTACCTCTTACTTAAAACTCCTTTTTTTTCCTTCAGATAATGCAGAAAATAACACCAGTACCAAGCAACAAATTTATCAATAACATAAACTTGTGCTTGCGTTTTGTTTGTCTTCATTATGAAATCAGTCGAATTTTTGCAAAACATATCACTAGAAACCATCTTCACATTACATTGAAGCAACTTCAAAACACTACAACACACATCATCCTCAATTCATCAACACCTTCACTAGAACAAAATACATTACTACACTGCGTCAGTGCTACATTACTACTGCTACACAAAACACATAAGCACTACTACATCAGTGCTACACTACACACAACATTGCAAGATCCATTGTCTAACCCAAGCTTCCAATACCTACAACAACCAATGCATCATCTCACTACTATAAGTACCAACACCGCAAAAACCAACACCAAGCAACAAATTTTCCACCCAATGCCTGCGACTTCCGGCTGCTGCTCCAGTACAACATTCCCTACCTCCGGCTGCTGTTCCAAATCAACGCCCCCACCTCGGTGTACTTCATACCCAAAACCATCTTCACTCGGATGCCTAACACAGTCACCACTAGGTTCCCACGTTGCCCTAGATGGTGTTACCCACCCAACAAAACACCGACATCCATTCCTCTCACATGAGTAGAACAATTTACCTTCATTCCCATTCCTCGTACTGCCCACCACTCGAATCTCGGCCCTTTGTCCACACCGGCATACTGGAATCCTTGGGTAACGGAGGTCCAGTGACTCGCGCATAAAGGTCTGCCCTTTTCTGCCATCGGATTGCACGGATTCGCCACTGGATTGTGTCTCCTTCTTCAATGTTGACGCCATCTGCATTTCTTCAGACCTAGGGCTCCCTGTGTTCTCGAGAAGAAATGAAGGAATGAACGAGGTCTGCGTGGTCACGTGAGTTGATTCCCCTTTAAAACCAGTTGCCCAACTGTCGATTTTGGGACATGTGGAATCCGAGTTGGCGTATTCTTGCATTTAATTGTGGCCATGTCACCTAATCAAATACCATTAGCGGGCTCAGGACTAAGCTGGGCAGGATTAAGAAACGAAGTGGGCCAAAAGTGGTCAAAAATTTGGACCGGACGGATTGGGGATTAAAGTAAAGAAAACGGATTTATTGGGCAATTCTTCCCATTGGTTTAAATATCACTAACCTATTAGATGCTCCATCCGAGGCATGGGATTGTAAACACGTGTAATGCACCGTCAATTAGGGGTGCAATCGAATCGAATCGAAGCGAATATCGTTGTTTCGTATTCGTATTCGAAAAAATATTCGAATATTCGTATTCGTATTCGATTTTCAAACGAATAGTAAATAGCATTCGTATTCGATTCGTAAGTAATATTCGAATTATTCGAAACTATTCGAATATTCGATTCGAATATTTTAATATAATATTATTTTATTCGATTCGTTGTTTATATTCGCTTCGATTCGTAGTTATATGATTCGATTCAAAACTACCCGATTCGAAATTCGAATAAAACTTGTTTAAAAAAATAAAAATCCAAATGACATTCAATATTCCAGTCTGTTTCAAGACTTCAGTATTCAATATTCTAATGGCATATCAATTCAAATCACATTCCAATAACATATCAATTCAAATTGCCTCTAGATCCGGTCACCACCAGCTGCTGCTGTCTTTCTCGTTGTGTCTCACCTTGCAGCTGCTCCTGTCACAGCCATCTCCATCGGGCCTCTGCTCAAACCTCCAAAATGAACCATTTCAGGAACTCTCTATCACAGCCGGCCGCTGCCTGACTCCTCCTTTGTTAGCCCGGCTCTCATCTGTCTCTCGTCGCATCGCACCTTCTCCAGCGGAGCCTCCATTGCCGCTGCATCTGTCTAGCTCGCAACGCGCACTCCACCGTCGCCCTCTGCCTCGCCACTCCATACGGCTGTTGCGCTCTCTCCATCTCAGCGCCTCGCTCACTCAAAAACGTCGTTGTCTCCTCTATCTCAGCCCACAGCCGCTCGACACCACTCCATGACTGGCGCCTCTACTACCGACGCCATCTGATTTTGCCATGCTGCCCTCTCGCACTTTGTACAATGTCAAAGAAAAAGATGAAGAAAGAGAAAGAACAAAGAGAAGTGAAAGGGGAAGGAGCGTCGCCCACTCCCTAAACCTAAAAATTCTATCACTCAAAAATTGGGTAGGGTTTATATAATGGGTGATGGATTAGGAATTGAGATTGGGTTGGGCTTTAATAATTGAGTTAGAGTATTGGGCTGCATTTGTATTAAAAACTTTATACTTAGATACTAATTAATTAAATATTAGAGATAAACTTTGCAATTTCCATTTATTTGGAAAAAAATAATAGGATAATGTATATAAACATAATAATATATATTATTTTATTAAATATAATAAATATTTAATCGAATACGAACGAATATCGAATCGAATATTGAGATTTTGTATTCGTATTTGATTACTTATCGAATCGAATCGAATATGTTTTATTCGAATTCGAATCATAAAATTCCGAATACGAATAGTAAAATTTCCAATCGAATCACGAATCGAATGACGAATCGGTCGATTCTATTGCAACCCTACCGTCAATGGTAAATATTAGGAGTACTCCACAAAGATGACATAACTACCGGCAATATTACCGAATAGAGCAATAGAACCTCATGATGAAATTTCGAGTCACGATGTTGCATAGTGCAGATTAATATAATCCAAAATCGATCATTTAGAAAACAGTCATAATTAATGTAGTGTTTATTTTGCCAGATGCATTAATTATTTCGACGGTACAGCAGATTAAATTATCCTTTACATATACGTATAGTTTTATAAGAATTAAGAAATATTATAAGATCATTATTAAAACTAACATGATGTAATGAAATTAAAAATAAAAAAAATAAAATAACCATGGTACCTCTACAGAATAATTTACATCATTAATATGAATTTCCATGGTTAGTAAACTTCATAATCCAATTACAATTTTGGTGTCAATGTCTAAAAATATTTTATAATGAGAAATAAGAAAACGAACTGTTCAAACGTAATAAATGCGACTTAAATAACTATTGAGCATTAAACAGATTAGACGAACTCGGGAATGTAATTTGAATATGTTAACTATGGTTGATATCCTAAAACGTTTAATTATTTTAAAGTAACCGAAGATCATATCAATATGTTTAATTATTGTACAATTAAAGAAAATATAAGATTAATAGTCATAATTAAGTACACAATACCATCAAATGTAAAGAAATTAAAAGGAACAAATAATTAAGAGAACGTTCAAATTTACACAAATAAGCAAATAAATAATTAAAAGACCATAAGGACAATACAGAAAGAATAAAACGGGGAAATATATTAATGGTTATTATTATTCTAATAAAAATTATAGAAAAACCTATTTACTTTTATATAATATAATAATATATCAATGCATAGAGATTAAATAAAATAATGATGATAGAGAAAAACCTGTTTACTCTAACTTATTCAATGCTCGAAATTATTAATAAAATAATTATGACATGTTCAATAAATTTAATAAAAATAAATATATCATGCAGAAAAAATTAATATAAATAAATAATGATGATAGAGATTAAATAATTAAAGTGTATTTTCAAGGTAACTGATTTTTATTTTTTTCTCAAAGAACATAGCATGTGGTAAGATATGAACTAATTACATAAAAGTATTATATTAATATAATTCCTATCAATAAGCACACACATTAATTGTTTAAATTTTTGATTTTTTTTATTGTATCCATTGAATCACTATTGAAATGTAATAATCATTGTCCGTCACTTATACGGGAACTATAAAATGATTAATAATTCTATCTCTTAACTATAATTTGTTAAGACAATTATTTAAGCAATGCCATTTTTTATTAAGCACGAACATTTTTTTTTTCTTCTTAGACTCATACATAATTATATTCTTATTCATGATAAAGAATATGTCTCATAACATTATTGCACATAGAAAAGTATCTATTAAAAATAATAAAAAAATATTGTAAAGCATAATAACTTATTAATTCAAAATATAAATTTTAAACAGTTTACATAATTTTATGCCACACTATACAAATAAATTTAAATGTTGCAGACTGATAAAATTTAAAAAATCAATATTAATTTATAATCTCAATATAAAATTATAACTATAAATATTTTCTTCATACTAAAATACATTCATTAATTAAGAGGGTAATAATTGTAGTGATTCCACTTCCCAATACATAGAGAATAAGAAGCCCATTATAACAATATTTTGAATTTAATAATTCTTAAATGTAACGTGCATTGCATTTAACCATGACCATTGCCTATAACTTCAAAGTACAAATAGTGCATTAATTTAGATGAGATGAATAATGAATAGGGACTAAAATACACATTTAGTATCCCATAAAATAAATTAAAATTTTGACCCTACAAATAGTATTAAACAATTAGTAATTGATAAGAAAATAGTCTAACTCATACATACTTTCCCTCCAATCCTCATTCCCCTCACAATTAAATAATTCTTACACTCTCTCTCATAAATTAAATGATTTATCAAAGTGTCATTTTAATTTATTAAAATATCAATAATAATCTTTTTTAAATTCATTGTTCAATTCCCATGCATAATTAATGTCCCTTCCTCTATGATAAGAAACTACAATTTCCCCTCCTCATCCGTCCAACTCATTGTTCATTGTTCATTGTTCATATAATAGTTCATTAATTTTGTCAAAAGAATTAATGAACAATAAAACTACAAATAGTGGTTTATTAATTATGCAAAAAATTCATCTGTCCATTAGAAATGGGTTCGTGTCCAAAATTAATTACAACATTAATGAACAATTAAATGTTCATCCGTCCAACTACAATTTTGCATAATTAATTACAAATACTATTAAACAATTAATTCAAGAACTACAAATAGTATTAAACAATTAATTGATAAGAAAAAAATTCTAATATATAGATACAAAAAAAAAAACTCCAAAATTTCAGTTTTGGTATGATATATTCATAACATACATTATTTTCGTCATTTTTGTTGAATACAATTATATGAATCATATTGTTTGAATAAAGAATAAAGCCCGAAATACTTCGAAAGTAAAGTGGTACATAAAAAAAAAAAGATGTGAACCTTATCGTATAAAAATAATTAAAAAAAATAGCTCGAAGATTTGCCCAAAAAATACCCATATTACATCTTCAAGTCCACAAACAATATAGATCTCACACTGGCAAATGCAAGTGTAACACCCCGGTTTTTTATAACCCAGGTCGGGGTGTCACCGCCACACCTCCCTAGTAAGACACGGTTTCTCCGGCTTACTAAAGAGATGCAAGGCTAGGTATTGCAGTAGTTAAAACATTTAAAGCATTCAAAACAGCCCATACGATATAATTCGAAAATAATAATATCATAGCGCAGCGGAAATAATATTTAAGTATAGTATTGCAGCGGAAAATGTAAATAGGGCCGACATGGCCAAAACACGGATCAAACAGGTCCGTTCATAATATAGTCTAATGTACGAATTTAAAAACAAAATAATGTTTCCCAAAAGTAAAGTCCCCATGCATGAACGTGCTCATGTTCATTCTACGTACTCTGTAAGAAAGGAAAATAAAAATGGTTTGGTCAGCACAACTTGCTGAGTAAGTTAACACATGCATGATTGTAGGGTTTAAAAGCCATCAATTTAGGATTTAAATAAAGCATGGTAATAACATAAGTAATTCAGTCTAATTTAATCAACTATCCAATTTGCATAATCCAGTTCAGGGCTTCCTTTAACAGCACATTTCATATAATCTAGAAATAAAGCCATAATTTAAATAAGCATTTAAATAATTTAATTGGACAACAAAATATAATTTAATTTAATTTAAATTTCCCCTTACATCCCAGATTCAGTATTTCAAGTATTTCACGATTGCATCGCAATCTCAACAAGTTTAGTCGGTAGCCCGGCGGCCGCAACCGTATCAGCCATACCCAGTACCACTCCGGAGCCTCGGAAAACCCATGTGGATATTCTCGAGAGTGTAGGCTCTATATCTCATGCCGTTTTGGCAATATCATATCTCAAGTTTAGCGCGCGGGGTCACCATCGTCCATTCAGGCACGAAGTGAATCGTTAGGGGGCACCCTGCAGAGCACTCACCCCTAATTTTAATTTATCAAGATTGTAAGGGGATTTAATTTCAAAAATCTGATCTCAATTATTTTCATTTAAAAATAATATCTCAACTCATTTCAACCCTAAAGGTTAATTTCATGTTTCAACAAGATTTCAAGGTTTGACTTCCGGCAACCCACAGTTTACTCTAAAATTCGTCTAAAATCAGATTTAATTCTAAAAATTCCAAAATTTCATGACTGACTCAGAAACGTCGAGATCTACAACTTCTGTGTTTTAACTTTTTCAATCCGAGATGCCGAAATAGGTCAAAAACACCAATTTTCACAGAAGCACAATTCTGTCCGAATTTCATATGTCACAGTTTAAAGATTTCGATATCTACCATAGCAATTCAACTCCAAATTTGATGAAATTTTACAGAGACCATCTTAAGACATTTATCTACAACTTTCATGTTCGGCCAAAGATCTAAATCGGTCTGGAACCTATGTCAAAAACGTGATCAAGATCAGACCTAAGTTCTGTCAAGAATTTCAAGATCTAGATTCAAGCAGTTCGGTTTCGGTTGGTTTTCACATATCAAATCGTCTCTAAAAATTCTGAAAATTTTACAGTAGATAGATCTAATCCTTAAAAACGTTTTTTGTGTTTTAAGTTTTTCTGTTTGAAGTCGTTTTAAGGTTCGGAAAAATTCCTCAAAACTGTTGCGTCGGTAGAAAATATAAGTTGGCAGATTTACGATTTCTTGTTAAATCTTTTAGTTTCGAACGTTTTAATTCCTCCCAAAACCATGTAAGAGTTAACTTACAGAGTTGTAAATGTCCGGGATCGTCTATTTCGAAGGCGTGGCTTCCAGTCCACCGTTTCTCCTCTCCGTTCGTCGGGTTCTACGATCTAGATCCAATACGAGGTGTAGAAGGGAAAAGGAGAAGATTAGGATTCGTTTTCGAATCATATATTGAACATGGATTGGATCGGGACTTACCACAACGTTGGAGATCTTGAAATTTTCGTCCAACAGTCCAAGCTTTGGTTTCGTGCCTCCGATGACTCCGGAGGGTTTCGAATGTGTAGAGAGTTGTAGGGTTTTGTAAAAGTGTTCGGGGCTTCCAAGGGGGTTTATTTATAGATAGCTAGGACTTAGGGCGTCCAAAATCTGACCCTAAGGGTCTTGAGTCGAAAGACGTTCAACCGAAAGTCGAAAAATCCGCGTTCGGGCGAGAGATTCACGCAACGGGCGAATCTGTCGCGTGGCGCGGTCGTGGTGCGCCCAATGCCTATGGACCGCGCGGCCACCGTGCCGACTTTGCCTGGACTTCGGTCCGGGCGGGTCGTGCGATCCGTCGTGCTTTTCCTCCTCTCTTTCGGATTTCTATCCCTCTATGCTCCCGAATTCCGATTTCCGGGGTATCTTCGGGTTTACGAAAGTAGGAACCCCGTATAATTTATGTTTGGACTCGAATTCTCGAGTTCATTGGTGTCGGGTTTCGGTGTACAATTTACTTATCTTTAATCCATCTTTTTATTTAATTAAATTCCTTTAATTCCTTTTTAAGTAAAATCTCATTTCTCATTTCCTTATCTTTATTTATTTATTGGCTGGATTTATTTATTTATTTATGGTATTTATTTTATTTATTATTTATTTATTTAATTATTGTTTTATTTTATGTTGGAAAATTCTCGGGTATTACAGCAAGGCAAACCATATTTTTTATTTCTTTTTATAACCATTTTCTGCTATGACAAATTGAAATGGGATTATTGAAAGATTAATTATAAAATAATGGAAGCAAAGGAAAGAAAAAAAAAAAAAAGAATGATACAGTAATGAAAAAGGCATTGGTTAGGACAAATATATTCACAACCACAACAGAGAATCAACCACAACACAGAATCAAAATAATTTAGTTATAAGGCAATATCAAATGCAAAAATGGCAACAACCACAACAGAGAATCAACCTCTTATTCCAAAAATCCCCCTTAGTGATATACTTGTGATAATGCTAACTGTTATTATCTCTTTGTGTCCTTTTTCCACTTTTAGATTTGGTTTATGGGAAAATAACTAATATCAATAGGTTCACTGACAATGAGGAATATACTCAATATGCTTGACTGTAACTTGACTCCAGAGAATGGGAATCATTATGATCAGTTTTATTTTCAAAGATCAGTGTAAGTTTCTTTTTAGAATCCATTGCATTGACCATGTGAGCAAGTATTGAAATTTAAGTTAAAGGAAAATTGTCTGTTTTATTGTTGCATTCCTATGTTTGGCAAACTCACTATATGACTAAGGTACATAATAAAATCTAATATAAAGTTTCTGTTTGAGATTTTTATAACCTCTAAAGATTTGGAAGTTTATAAAAAAAAATTAATAAAAAAATTGTATACCTTGTATTTCACCATTTCTTTGAGTCATCTTCTTGCATTAAACTTAATGAAGAATGCATGGTTTCCCTTCCATTGTAATAATCTGTCAGTGGATAACCCCCTATTGAAATGCTACATTCTTTTTAGAATCCATTGCATTGACCATGTGAGGAAGTATTGACATTTAAGTTAAAGGAAAATTGTCTGTTTTATTGCTGCATCTCTATGTGTGACAAGCTCACATATGACTAAGGTACATAATAAAATCTAATTTAAAGTTTCTGTTTTACTTTGAGATTTTTATAACATCTAGAGATTTGGAAATTTATAAAAAAAAATTAAAAAAAAATTGTTACCTACTTTGTATTTCGCCATTTCTTTTTGTCCTCTTCTTGCATTAAACCTAATGAAGAATGCATGGTTAGTGGATAACCCCTATTGAAATGCTACATTATTAATGGGCATTTTGAGGGCTTCAGATAATTCCAAATTACCCATATTCCTTTCCGTTGCCAAATTCAGGATTGCTGAACTTCCTTCAATGCTAGCCTATGATGCTTGAGGGCAATTTTAAAAAGGATTGAGTGGTTAATCTTACAAAGGCAATTTCTTGAAAACCAGCTCCATTCTTATTTCATTTTCCCATTGACTTCATTTTCACTCATCTTTTGACCCAATTACAGACCGGAAAATCTCATTGTGATGTTTGTAATCCTTATGATAGGAAAGCAGTGAGATATACCTACTTCTACGCATCGTTTTTTGCTAATGTTCAATAATCAACACAGTGCTTAATAATGCACCCTTTCTGTATTTTTTGTTAGATTGGCTAATTTCTATGCCTATATGTTAATCCTTTGGTTCTATTATCGCATTTCAGGTTTTAATGCTTGGAATCACTCAAAATGCTTCACAGGATGACATTCACCATTTCCTTTCTGGTTGCCAGTATGATGCATCTAATATTCAGTCGATTTCCAGGTTAGTACACACTAATCTGGAACACACTAATCAATTAAATGTAACACCCCGGATTTGATAACCCAGGCCGAGGTGTCACCGCCGCACCTCCCTGGCAAGACACGGTTTCTCCGAGCTTGCTAAAGAGATGCAAGGCTATAAGTGTTGGAAAAAGTTTAAAAGCAAGTCCGGAATTACTTTAAAATAATAATGTAATATCATCCATACATGATTAAAATAATAAGTTGCAGCGGAAATTAAATACAGGGCCGACATGGCCAAAACTCGGGTTAACAAGCCCGTATGCAAGTCATGTAGAACAAATAATTAAATACCCAAAGTGATCCCCGATGCATGATCATGCTCCGTACTCTGTAATGGGAAAATGAACAACGGGGTTTATCAGTATATAAAATACTGAGTAAGTTAAGCCCTTACAAAGCAATTTAAGGGGTTACATGTGTTTAAATCCAAAGATTCACTTGTCATGCATTACTTTAAAAATCCATATTTTATTCGCAGCGGAAAATTATGATTAAAGAACTTAATTTAAAAAGCGACATTTAAAGCATAATTTAAGATGCATAAATTTTAAATACATAAATAAAGACAGGATAATTACGATTTAAGCATAATGAAACACTCACACGAGTCTTTTACTTTTCATCCCGTAAACTAAGAAGAGGACACCACACAAGAGAGATCACTAACGAGGCAATCTCAAAAATCATAATCAGTTAGCCGGTGAACCGGCGGCCGCAGCCATATCAGTACTGACTGCCGTTTTGGCTAGCCATGTATATCTACCGTCAATTTGACAGGCATGTATATCAACTGTCATTTGACAGGCCTTTCAAACGGTTTCACTACCACTCGGGCAGGCCGTGTATTTCCCACTGCCGATTTGGCAGGCCATGTGCACAACTGCCGTTTTGGCATAGTAAGGAGACCACTAACGAGGCAGTCTCAATAATCGTAGGACCACTAACGAGGCAGTCCAAATAAAAGGGAGACCACTAACGAGGCAGTCTCAAAAGATAGTATGAAGATCGGCTCAGCCTAGTGAACGGGATTTTTCGAAAGTTCGTATTTCAAAGTTATCAAATGGTCGATATCGCGTTTTCATAGTTCGAGTTTTCTCAAGTTCGAAAAATCCTATTCGAGGCAGTTCACGCCTTTCTTAATTTAAATTTCGTTTTTCCTCCAAAAATTCTGAAACTTGGCCAGTAATTCAAAAACACACACACGAACAACTTTCATGTTTTAAGTTTTTGGAAATAGGGTTCCGAAGTGAGTTAAAATTTGAGTTTATTGCAAAGAATAATTTACGTCTTAAAAACTGTTGTCGTCACAGGTTCGTGTAACGCCGATTAAAAATTCATTTCAAAACCAATCGATGTGAAATTTTTACAGTAACTACACGACACATTAAGGAACAACTTTCATGTTTTAAGTTTTTGGAAATAATGAATTCTTGGTACTCAAAAATCGAGTGCAACTCACTGCATACTCATGGCCCTTAAAACGAATTCAAAATAGTTCTAAAAACTTGGCCGATTGACATATCAAATGAACACCAAAATTCGTGAAATTTTGTAGGTATAATCTAGACACAATTATCTACAACTTTTGTTTAGAAATGCAAAGTTAAATCATTCGAAAAATGGGTGAAAAACATGCATCAAGTTGAATGAAGGAATCTGTCACATATTTGAATCGTTCGGTTTGATACAGAAAGTTCATGGCGAAAATTGGGATAGCAAAACTTAATGTCAATGGCTGAAATTTGAACACAAGATAGATAAAGGTGTTAGGAACAACTTTTATGTTGAAAAGTTTTCGGTTTGAATTCCCGAAGGTCGAGTTTTTGGCGAGTCTTTAAAATTGGACGAAAATAGGGTTTTTGAAAACCGATTTTTGTTACAAGCCTATATCTCGAGATTTAAACAACAAACAACCACGAAAATTTGTGAGTAAGGTTTTAACTTACAGATTTGGAGATTAGGGTCGCTGTAACAGGTTTCCGAACGTCCTAGGGTCGCGACGAGCGGCCAATCCTTCCGATCGCTTTTCGTTCGTTTTCCGGCGTGAAATCGTGGCAAAGAAAACGTGTTAGATTTTGAGTTTCTAAGCGATGGACGAACTAAAACAGTATTCTATGGCTTACCAAGAGTCTAGAAGTCAGGGCTTGTCCCGGTTGTCCCGTCGTCGCCGGAAAGCTCGCCGGGAAGTGGAGTCGAAGGAGGTTTGAACTTGGAGAGGAAGTTGAGGGAGTGTAGGGAGTGGTTTTCTAAAAAAAATTTAGGGTTTGGGGCGCCCCCAGCCGCCCCTAAGTCTCCCTCAAGGCTGGGATTTTGTTTCCCCTCGGAGGGAGATGTAAATTAGGCAAGAAAATCGCCATGGAAGGAAAGCTTACACTTTCAGCACCTCTGGCGCGCTGGTGGCGCGCACCCAAGCTTTTGTGCGCGCGGAGCACGCGCGACCAGCCTGGAGGCGCGACGCCCTTGGCCGCGCGGTGGCCGCACGGCGGCGCGCGGGCAGCGCGGGCCGGCCGGACCGGCCGGTTCGGCGGTTCGCTTGCTCCGTCGGGTCTTTCCTTCTTTTCTCGATCGGGTTTCTATCCCCTACGTTTTCGGTTCGACTTTTCGGGTCATTTCTGGGGTTACGATTCCTTTCTAAATTTTATTTTGACTCCAATGAATTTCATATTTGAAATCAAGAATTCATCGAGTTCGAATCCGTCGGCTTGAATTCGTCGTCCTGTGGCTCCCGTGCAATAATTTATCTAATTAAATTATTTCCGACTTCACGGGTTCTTGGAATTAAAATTCTTTTCCTTCTTGAATTTAATTCCAATTCTTTTGGGATTAATCTATGGAATATCTTCGGGCTTCCTTTCCCTCTTTCATTCCATTTCGACTTGACCAAAATTTGGGTTCGAATTCTTTGAATTTATCGGTCACGCCATTTCCGAGCAATAATTTATTGTAATAAATTATTTTCTTCTCGGAAATAAATTTTATTTCGTTTCTTTGGGCGTTGTAAAAAAACCCCGGGTATTACAGTCTACCCCCCTTAAGAATCAACTTCGTCCCCGAAGTTGCGCCCTCGCTTTCTTTTGGGCTCAATTTAATGTTGGGGTATTTCCATCTACTTTCCTTAAGGATAAACGTCTTCCACAAGAAATTTATTCCATTCCTTTGAACGTGAATTAAATTTCTTGGGTGTTACATCCTCTCCCCCTTAGGAATCAACTTCGTCCTCGAAGTTGGGCGTTAGCTCCTCGCGAGCTCGGACATTGTTTGGTTGCGTGATTGTATTAATGTGTGTTGTTGTCTGTTATTATTTGACTGAACCCAGAATTAAAATTTCCAAGTTGCCTACGTACCCTGTGAAGGGATCAAGTCATTACGTAGTTCAAAACAATTTGAACTTGTTTATTTTTGATTGGATACAATTCGTCGAATCGAACTTAAAATAAACGCAGTTATCGATGCTTGGAAACTTCTTACGGTTGCTTGGGCCGAGTGGTCACGTCCTCTCTCCTGTTTATGTTTTCTATTCGCGTCCGGCAGTCACGCAGCCGATGACCTTGTCGACCGCACCGAAGGCATGATCCAGGCTGAGGGCATCCTCTCGCATAGTGTGGTTTACCACACTTTGGACATGGTGGCGCATAGTCACCATGGTTGAAGACTATCCCCTTGTTTCGTCCGTTTTCGTTTTGATGTGGTCGGTTCGAGTTTCTACGGAAATGATCCTCATTCCTCTTGTATCGTCCTTGTGGTTCTTGGTTAATCCCATCTACCGGTTTCCGTTTCAGTCCTTGAACTCGTGCAACCGCTACTGCACGGTCATACACAGCTTGTAGGTTAGGGTAGTGCTCACCCGTGATCACCTCTCTAATAGATAGGTTCAGTCCTGTCTCGAACTTCTGTGCCTTCTCTACATCAGTTGGCACCAGTCTCGGCGCGAACCGCACCAACTCCTTGAAACGGTTATAGTATTCTTGGACCGTCTTTCCTCCTTGCCTCAGTGTCAGAAATTCCTCATACATAGCAGCCTTCATGCTCATGGGATAAAAATGATCCCTAAGCAGATCCGTGAATTCTGACCATGTGTAGGGCTCGTCGTACTCTGCACGTTTCCCTTGGGTGACTTGCCACCAATCATCCGCCTCGCCTCCTAGGTAGTATGAAGCTACGTGAACCTTTTCTCCTTCGGGACACTTTACGGCGTTCAACAGCTTGTCGAACGTCCGTATCCATTCCTCTAGCTGAGCCGGGTCCTCTTCGCCGGCGTAGTGGGGTGGTTGGTAAGGGTTTACCAAGGCTAAGTAGTTGACCCGGGTTACCGGTGGTGGTACACCCGCTTGTGCACGTTGCACTTCAGCATTTCCTAATACTACGAGAACTTCCTCGACAGTCCTTAGACGCTCATCCATATTGTTGGGAACATGAGGCACTCGCCCTCCTATGTCCTGAGGGATCTCATTATTGTTCGGTGTGTTGGGGAGGTCAGCGTTAGTGTTGTTTGGGATTTCCTTTCTCGATTTTCCCTTAGGTGCCATTCTCTGTTATCAACGCACGTGAAGATGAGTTTCTAATCTAAGGCAAGTTAGCGTTCAAGAAAATCTATAAGGTAGGATTGGAAAGAGGTAATAGATAGGAGAATGCTAAACTTAGGTGATCAAATTATAAGACTGAGGCAGAATCAGTTTAAAGCAAACGCTTCAAAGTCAAGGTCATGGCCAATTTGAAGGTAAGAGTTTTGACACTGTTAATTCACATAAAAAAAAAAATTAGCGCGATATTCATGTATGTATGTATGCGAATGCATGTATGCTTTATACAATGCTACCCCAACCCCGAAAAAAAATATTTCCGTGACTTTAAAAACTTGTTGGAAAAATTTCTATGCATAGGTAAATATTTCCCATGGGTTTAAAATAAATTTTGTTCCATGGAAATAAAACTTAAAATTTAAAAATAATAACAATGGTACTTAAAAATTTAAAAATAATATTAATATTTGTTTAAAAATCCTTGGCCTCTATATTGGCCAAAATAATAATAATTTAAAAATATAACCTGGCTCTGATACCACTCTGTAACACCCCGGATTTGATAACCCAGGCCGAGGTGTCACCGCCGCACCTCCCTGGCAAGACACGGTTTCTCCGAGCTTGCTAAAGAGATGCAAGGCTATAAGTGTTGGAAAAAGTTTAAAAGCAAGTCCGGAATTACTTAAAAACAATAATGTAATATCATCCATACATGATTAAAATAATAAGTTGCAGCGGAAATTAAATACAGGGCCGACATGGCCAAAACTCGGGTTAACAAGCCCGTATGCAAGTCATGTAGAACAAATAATTAAATACCCAAAGTGATCCCCGATGCATGATCATGCTCCGTACTCTGTAATGGGAAAATGAACAACGGGGTTTATCAGTATATAAAATACTGAGTAAGTTAAGCCCTTACAAAGCAATTTAAGGGGTTACATGTGTTTAAATCCAAAAATTCACTTGTCATGCATTACTTTAAAAATCCATATTTTATTCGCAGCGGAAAATTATGATTAAAGAACTTAATTTAAAAAGCGACATTTAAAGCATAATTTAAGATGCATAAATTTTAAATACATAAATAAAGACAGGATAATTACGATTTAAGCATAATGAAACACTCACACGAGTCTTTTACTTTTCATCCCGTAAACTAAGAAGAGGACACCACACAAGAGAGATCACTAACGAGGCAATCTCAAAAATCATAATCAGTTAGCCGGTGAACCGGCGGCCGCAGCCATATCAGTACTGACTGCCGTTTTGGCTAGCCATGTATATCTACCGTCAATTTGACAGGCATGTATATCAACTGTCATTTGACAGGCCTTTCAAACGGTTTCACTACCACTCGGGCAGGCCGTGTATTTCCCACTGCCGATTTGGCAGGCCATGTGCACAACTGCCGTTTTGGCATAGTAAGGAGACCACTAACGAGGCAGTCTCAATAATCGTAGGACCACTAACGAGGCAGTCCAAATAAAAGGGAGACCACTAACGAGGCAGTCTCAAAAGATAGTATGAAGATCGGCTCAGCCTAGTGAACGGGATTTTTCGAAAGTTCGTATTTCAAAGTTATCAAATGGTCGATATCGCGTTTTCATAGTTCGAGTTTTCTCAAGTTCGAAAAATCCTATTCGAGGCAGTTCACGCCTTTCTTAATTTAAATTTCGTTTTTCCTCCAAAAATTCTGAAACTTGGCCAGTAATTCAAAAACACACACACGAACAACTTTCATGTTTTAAGTTTTTGGAAATAGGGTTCCGAAGTGAGTTAAAATTTGAGTTTATTGCAAAGAATAATTTACGTCTTAAAAACTGTTGTCGTCACAGGTTCGTGTAACGCCGATTAAAAATTCATTTCAAAACCAATCGATGTGAAATTTTTACAGTAACTACACGACACATTAAGGAACAACTTTCATGTTTTAAGTTTTTGGAAATAATGAATTCTTGGTACTCAAAAATCGAGTGCAACTCACTGCATACTCATGGCCCTTAAAACGAATTCAAAACAGTTCTAAAAACTTGGCCGATTGACATATCAAATGAACACCAAAATTCGTGAAATTTTGTAGGTATAATCTAGACACAATTATCTACAACTTTTGTTTAGAAATTCAAAGTTAAATCATTCGAAAAATGGGTGAAAAACATGCATCAAGTTGAATGAGGGAATCTGTCACAGATTTGAATCGTTCGGTTTGATACAGAAAGTTCATGGCGAAAATTGGGATAGCAAAACTTAATGTCAATGGCTGAAATTTGGACACAAGATAGATAAAGGTGTTAGGAACAACTTTTATGTTGAAAAGTTTTCGGTTTGAATTCTCGAAGGTCGAGTTTTTGGCGAGTCTTTAAAATTGGACGAAAATAGGGTTTTTGAAAACCGATTTTTGTTACAAGCCTATATCTCGAGATTTAAACAACAAACAACCACGAAAATTTGTGAGTAAGGTTTTAACTTACAGATTTGGAGATTAGGGTCGCTGTAACAGGTTTCCGAACGTCCTAGGGTCGCGACGAGCGGCCAATCCTTCCGATCGCTTTTCGTTCGTTTTCCGGCGTGAAATCGTGGCAAAGAAAACGGGTTATATTTTGAGTTTCTAAGCGTATGGACGAACTAAAACAGTATTCTATGGCTTACCAAGAGTCTAGAAGTCAGGGCTTGTCCCGGTTGTCCCGTCGTCGCCGGAAAGCTCGCCGGGAAGTGGAGTCAAAGGAGGTTTGAACTTGGAGAGGAAGTTGAGGGAGTGTAGGGAGTGGTTTTCTAAAAAAAATTTAGGGTTTGGGGCGCCCCCAGCCGCCCCTAAGTCTCCCTCAAGGCTGGGATTTTGTTTCCCCTCGGAGGGAGATGTAAATTAGGCAAGAAAATCGCCATGGAAGGAAAGCTTACACTTTCAGCACCTCTGGCGCGCTGGTGGCGCGCACCCAAGCTTTTGTGCGCGCGGAGCACGCGCGACCAGCCTGGAGGCGCGACGCCCTTGGCCGCGCGGTGGCCGCGCGGCGGCGCGCGGGCAGCGCGGGCCGGCCGGACCGGCCGGTTCGGCGGTTCGCTTGCTCCGTCGGGTCTTTCCTTCTTTTCTCGATCGGGTTTCTATCCCCTACGTTTTCGGTTCGACTTTTCGGGTCATTTCTGGGGTTACGATTCCTTTCTAAATTTTATTTTGACTCCAATGAATTTCATATTTGAAATCAAGAATTCATCGAGTTCGAATCCGTCGGCTTGAATTCGTCGTCCTGTGGCTCCCGTGCAATAATTTATCTAATTAAATTATTTCCGACTTCACGGGTTCTTGGAATTAAAATTCTTTTCCTTCTTGAATTTAATTCCAATTCTTTTGGGATTAATCTATGGAATATCTTCGGGCTTCCTTTCCCTCTTTCATTCCATTTCGACTTGACCAAAATTTGGGTTCGAATTCTTTGAATTTATCGGTCACGCCATTTCCGAGCAATAATTTATTGTAATAAATTATTTTCTTCTCGGAAATAAATTTTATTTCGTTTCTTTGGGCGTTGTAAAAAAACCCCAGGTATTACATTAAAGAACAATGGAATTCCACTGTCAGTAAGTAGTTGATACTTGGATTTGGGTTATTTGCGATTCTTTTAAGATTTCGATTGCTTATTCATTTTGACATGATTCATGTGTATGTTCTAAATATATGATTTTGATTAAATAAACGTGCCCTTTGTGATATCTAAACATATAAAGATTGATTGCTATAGTTCTCAGTAACGATTGGCGGTGTGATATTTCACTTATGAGAGTCTGCATTTGAGTATTGTGATCTAAAATAAGCTGGAAGCCAGTTCTAATCATCCAGGGATGATCCAGGACATCCTTTCAGTCATGCCTCGGTAAGAAAAACTTCGAAAAAAGGATCAATGGCCCGCTGAATTTGGGTATTCTATATTATAATTCTTTTTCCACCTAAAACCTTGGGAATTTTTTCTGGTAGATTAAATTTTCAATTTCTTCTCTCAGATTCATGAAATAAATGAAAAGAAAGTAGGATACTCCACCGAATATTTGTTAGCAAAATTCTGTGGGAGAAAACACTGTATAACCATCCGAGGTATGCGAAACATCATTCAAGTTCAGTTTCATCTCAATACATCCTCTATTGCTTGATAAATCTCAATGTTGACCTTTTTCTTAATTTTTCAGGCATCTCTTTACAAGATGAGCAAAGGTATGTAATTATAATGGTGATCTAAAAAAGGGAAGATCACTTCTCATCATTCTGTTCTTGGACAACCTTTGGGTCATCCCTCAATGAAAAAGCTGTTAGCTCACACCTCATCATTAAGGATTCCTACAACTCATACAAAATTGTAAGTTTTCAATTCAATAAGAAAAACTTCGAAAAAAGGATCAATTCTATTTTGTTACTGCAAAAGAAATTGTCGACAATTACATATTTTACATATTAGGAATCAAAGTTTGGAAAGGCTCCTAAACCATAATGAGATCAAATATTGGTGTTCCTATTGAATATTGATTGAAGCATCTTATTATTTATTTATTTATGTATTTGATAATTCCATATTATTTAATACTCCGGCCTCTGATGCATAGAATTTACTTTGACAGCTTTATAATCAAACTGTTTATTGTTTAATAATCAATGTAAAATAATGGAATTCAAATGATTTCGAGCTGATTCATCAATCATCACACTCAAGTCTCAATCAAATGGAAATGTGGTGAAATTTCCATTGAAGCTGTATCTGCTAAGATTGATATTTTGCTATATTTCAGTATCTCTTAATTTATTGCCAGTGATCTACTACCGAACTTTTATGAATCAGTATCCTTACAGTATGGGCTTGAGAACCTGTTTAGTATGGTTTCGAGCTGGGCATGAAAACCTGCACTTCCTTGGTTTTTGTCGATATTGATGTTCTTGCTTACATGAACAATAATTGATGTGGATTGTTTGATTCCCAATATTGATGTTCTTGCTCTATTGTTTCTGCACTATTGTTCTCCACTGCTCATTCTGTGCTCCGGCTCTCAACTTTATAACATATAAACTAAGTGGAATCTGCACACACATAGTTTCTCGCCCATCTTTTCACCCCTCACAAGTCATTATTTTATTATTTTCTCTCTCACCCACTGCACAACCCTTACTTTATTAAAAAAATTGAAAATGACGTGGAAACTCACCGGCCCATCCCATTTACTCCATCTACCCCTGTTTAAAACCCTATTTCTACCTCAAGCTTCAAGCCATTTTTTTCATTTACGGAAGCAATATACGAGTTCCATTTCGTCTTCTCCCCAGGGATCACTTTCCTATTCTTCCGCTGCTTTTCTCCGCCGGCCCTCCGGCAAGCCCTAGCGGTAGCGTCTCTTGGCAAATGATCGAAGAAATCTGCCACAAAGGTAGAATAAGAATCTTTCCGTATTTATTTGCTCAGATTAATTTTTTCTTTCTTTGTTGGTGATTTGTGTTTTATATTCGATACTAGGGTTGGGTTCCGGATCTGCTCTGTTGTCGGTCATACCAATCGATTGTGTGAAGCTCCCGCTGTGTGAGGCCCAAGCCGACCCCGATGTTACAGGTATAACTTTTCATAAAATAAGTCTGTTTCTATTTGTGATTTTAGCTAGATTGTTCATTTTTAAATTTCCTTTTCGATTCGGCTATTTCCTTCTTGATTTGTTGTTTTTGTTTTTGTTTTGCAGATTCGTGTATTGTTGCTTTGTCTCCTCCTCCTCCTCGTGTTTTTTGAACTGATGTTGATGCCTACTTATAAGAAGCTATTTAGGTTTGTTCCCTTTTATGTTGTGATTTTTTGTTATTGGTGTTTGTTTTGGCTATTGGTTTCCGATTTGTGGTCCATGACAGGAACACATTGTGTTGGGGAAGAAATTTGTCACAGTAGTTTTCTTTTGACTGTTGAGTAATTCCTTGATCATCTAAGAGACTAAAACTGCATGTTTTGTATTATGTGCAGGCACCCCCTCCTATTCTACCAAGAAAGTCATTACAACCCGACAACAAGAAGCACCCTGATTAAGATGCTTGCTTAATTTCTCCACAGTATCCTCTATGTATATATGGCTCCTCTTCTATATAAGTATTCTATATTTGGTGTGTTCTTTACTGCTCATATTGCTTAATGTGATTTTCCTCAACTGTTTTAAAGAACTATGGCTTCAATAAGAAAGAACAAGTTGACTGTTGCCTCTGCCCCTGTCTTTAATAGCACCGAACATGCTGAGAGAAGAAAGAAGGTAACATCGAATCAAATTGCATTGCACTTCACAATTCTGCAGCAAGTTAATCTCAAGTTAAAAAGCGCTTTGGTATTTTGATCTATTCCAGTTCTTCACAAAACTAGAATAGAAGCATCAAGCATTGGAAGCTAAGAAAACTCAATATGAGGCAAGGATTAAGGTAACTGTGGCATTTGTAGATACTGTAAGTGAACATTTCCACGCTTCTTACATTGGCCAATTCACTAAATTAAGGACATCTTGAAATTGTTAGAGTTCTCTTAACATGCAAAGCACATTTTTACTTGATGCATTCATAGTCTATACTCATTTGTGGTTTAATTTGCTTGCTCAGTAAGAGATGGAAGCAACAATCAAGCAACTAAGGAAGAATTTGTTGTTCAAGACAAGTCCAATGCCAAGCTTCTACAAGGACGGACCCCCGCCCAAGATTGAGTTAAAGAAGGTATGGCATGTCAGCGTTGCTTCAAGGATATCATAATTTGCTGCAAAATTTTTCACTGCTATGGTGAAGTCATTATTTGTTGATTTATTGTTTCTTCTTTAGCCTCCAACTCGAGCAAAATCGCCAAAGCTTGGCAGAAGGAAGAGCTGCAGTGATGCAAGAGTTGTAGCCTATCAAAACATTGAAGCTCGCCATAGTTTTCCCATTTTCAGATACAACACCAGACTGAATGAGCCTGATTTGGGTTCACAGTGGAGCGGTCAGTACTCATTTTATGGAAGTGACGGTCGCGGCGCTGCAGATTACGTCTGATACATTTCAAGTTTCAATAAAATACTGAAGTAAAGTTTTTTTTGGGTGAACATGACACAAAGTGTCGGCTAAGGGAAAAACTAAAAACTCTACAGCAGGGGGGTTAAGGAAGAAGACAAGAAAATGAAAGCAATAACACACTAGGAAGTCTAGAGACGAGGCATCCAAACTCCCGCCAAATCTCGAGCAACAAGTGGCTTCACGTCATCAGGAGGAAAGGCCCACGTAGTGAAGAACTCTACAGAATGCACTCCCCTCTTAGCCATAGCATCCGCTACAAAATTCCCCTCTCTGTAAATATGGTGCCAATGAAATCCAGGAGACTGAAACAATAAGTCTCGAATATTACGAACCAAAGGAAACAAGCCATGTCCAGGAGGTACATCCAAGCGAATGTGGCGTAATGCCTCCATAGAATCGGAATAACAACAAGCAGACGTAACCCCTCTTGCACGGAGACATTTAAGACCTCGCCAAATACCATGCAATTCAGCCACAAGGATCGACGTAATGCCCATGAAGCCTGAGAAGCCGGACAACCAATGACCATCACTATCCCGAATAACACCACCAAAGCCTGCTAGGCCAGGATTCCCCAGACAACTACCATCAACATGCAAGATTGTGTTGGAGCAGCAATGGGGGTTCCAACTCACATACCGCGGCATCACCACACGCGGTTTCCTCAGGAAGACACGATCGAACCCTTCTCCCAAAAAATGAGCTCGCCGAACCAGAGCATACAAGGAAGGTGACTCCCCACGAATACAAGTAGCATTACGTGCACACCAGAGACCCCAGAGTAACGCCCAATGCTTACCTTTCCAGTGACGAGATGTCCGCTTCAGGAAGGCACCGAACGTTCCAGGAGCGGGTTGGCCACCTTGAAGAGAAAAACCTCCCATCACGCCCCAGGCAGTAGCTGCACGCGAGCATGTAAAAAAGAGGTGATAGAGGGATTCATCCTCTAAACCACAAATGCCGCAAGTTGGCGAAGCTGTCATGCACCGATTAAACCGAACACGATTAGTAGGAAGCGCCTCATGAGCTGCAAGCCAAAGCATGACACGAACCTTCTCCGCGGCAGCCACACGCCATACCCAAGAGACATTTAGGTCATTGGTGCACCCTCTATGTTGAAGAATCCACTCATAGCCACTCCGAGTAGTGTACTGCCCGGACGAGGACCCCTGCCATTGAATAGAATCAGTGGCAAGGCGATGGAACACCAACGGGCCAGTATTCATGATATCTTGTTTAACACACTCTGGGAGAACCGTGCAAAGTATGTTCCATTGCCAAGTATCATTAACAAATACATCCTTAATCCTGATGGCAGCATCCGAATTATGTACAAACGGGACACGTGAAGCTATGGGACCACCATGGAGCCATGCAGACTCCCAAAAATTACTCTCCCCCGATCCCACACACAGGCGGAAGCCAGCTACCAAAAGAGGCGCAGTTCGCACTAGTGCTCGGAAGACCGGAGATGCCCCCGGCCGAGACCGCAGGGCAGCGACACCACTGCCATATTTAGCAGTCAGAAGCTGGATACAAGGCAATGGTTTTTGCTGAAGGAAATTAGCGAGACATTTGCCTAGAAGTGCCACATTCATGTCACGACAGGTCCGGATACCCACCCCGCCCATTTTCCTCGGCAATGCTAATTTATTCCAGCTGACAAGGTGAATACCATGACCTTGCGAATCTTTCCAGATGAATGTACGAATAGCACGATCAACCCTAGCACAGGTTGACGAGGGGAGCCAAAATAGTTGCATTACATAGCTAGAAATTGTGGCCAACACGGATCGAGCAAGCGTTATTCTACCCGCTTTGTTGAGCAAACTACGCTTCCAAGTTCCAAGCCGAGCTTGAACACGTTCCACAAGAAATTCAAAGTGCTCCGCTCGTATAGGACCATGAGCAATCGGGAAGCCTAAGTAGCGACCCAAGCAGCCAGTAAACCGGATATTAAGGATTGAAGAGAGCTCATTGGAAAGAGTCGTGGGTACTCCCGAAGAGGCAAAAGCCAACGACTTTTGATTACTAATTTTCAGGCCGGCATGAAGAGCGAAGCTGGAAAGGACTCTATCAATGCTAGAAGCGCTATCCACCGTCGCTTGGGAAAAGAGTAGAAGGTCATCCGCAAAGATTAAATGTGACAAGGAAGCCGCACCTCTGCATAGCGAGATAGGTCGCCAATTGCCAGCATCAACTTCTGCAAGAATGGATCGGGATAATTTTTCCATAGCAATAATGAATAAATAAGGAGACAACGGGTCACCTTGGCGAATACCCTTAGCCGGCGTGAATGACGGCAAGGCGGAGCCATTCCATAGCAAGGAGTAAGTTGGCGATCGTACACAAAACATAATAGCAGTAACCAAGAAGTCCGGGATCAACATGTCACGCAAGCACCCCTCAAGAAAATCCCAAGAGAGGTTATCATAAGCTTTTTCCAAGTCAACTTTGAGGAGAAACTCACGGGCCCGTCTGTTGTTATTTTTAAAGGCAGTAACCACTTCTTGGAGAATAGCTGCGTTCCCCGAAGTCCCTCTGCCAGGTAAAAAAGCCGATTGATGAGGGCCGACATATGTCCGAAGCAAAGGCCGAAGGCGATTAACAATGACCTTAGTGAGGATTTTGTAACTGACATTGCAGAGACTAATAGGCCGAAATTGGCGAATCTCCCTCGGGACTTCAACCTTGGGAATGAGACAAATTAAAGTGGCCGCAATGGAAGGATCAAAATGGCCATCTCGAAGAGCATTCTTAACAAAATTGACAACTGAACCTCCAACAATATTCCAATAGGTTTTGTAGAAGATAGCAGGAAACCCGTCCGGGCCAGGGGCAGCGAATCCACGCATCTCCTTGACAGCAGAAGCAACTTCCTCATGCTTAACCACACTATTAAGAGTGGACGTATCCGCGAGGGGGGGCAGGGCGGCCAGCGGCGGCAAAGTTCTAGCAGGCGGCATGGAATGGGAGAAGACCCAGCTAAAATGCGATACTGCGTGCGCTTGAAGTGCAGCAGCATCAGTCACCCACTGACCATCCACATCCAGTCCAATAACACGAGCACGCTGTCTACGAATCCGAGTTTGAGTGTGAAAATAGTTGGTGTTGCGATCCCCGAGTTTAATATTCTTGTCCCTTGACTTTTGATACCACAAAATTTCCTCTTGTTTCAACGTATCATCCAATTCAGTCATAAGTTTGTCCTCTAAAAGGCGCCATTGCGCAGAGTCAACCCGAAGGAGGCAACGTCTCACTCCAGCTAGACGCTTGAGCAGCCGCTGTTTCCGTTTAAAGATGTTGCCAAAAGTGAATTTGTTGAAGAAAGTTGACGATTCTTGAACCTGGCGTAGGTGATTAGCCAAACCAGCATCACTCCAATTCCAAGCAGTATCCACAATGGTCTCATAATGGGAATGCGTCGACCAAGCATACTCCCACCGGAAAGGCCTATTCATAGAGCGACCAACTCTGGGGGAGCATCGAAGAAGAATGCCATTATGATCGGATAGACGTCGGGGTAAAACTTCCACACACCCATTTGGAAACGAGGCAAGCCACTCAGCATTGACTACTGCACGATCCAGCCTCTTTCGCGCCAGGGGGCCTCCCGAATTGTTCCGCTGCCAGGTGAATAAATCACCCACTGAATGTAACGTGCTCAACCCACAGTCACTAAGCATGTCGCGAAAACTTTGACACTGACTGAGGGAGGGAAGCATCCCCACTGCTTCTGACAGGAATTCAATCTCATTCCAGTCTCCAATAGCTAGCCAAGGCCCCTCAATTCTTGTAGCTAAGTCACGCATGACAACCCAGTCGGAAGCACGAAGACCCCGATTAGGGTTTGCATAAACCGCAGACAACGTCCAGCAGGCGTTGCCACATGCCACCGAAAGAGTAACAATGCGCGAGTGTATATCCAAAATAGAGAATGTAAAAGGCGTGCCTATGCGATAGAGAACCCAAAGTCCTCCAGCCCGGCCGATACTCTCTACAATATGAACAACATCATAACCAATACGGTAGAAGAAAACCCTAACACGGTCGAAAGGACCCTGCGGCTCCAGTAGAATAAAAACGGACGGCTTAAGGGAAGTAAGCACATCCGCAATGTGGCGTTGCGAATTCCGTCCCATGGTGCCACGCACATTCCATGAGAGGATTGAGCAGTCATTGAACCCAATCATTAAGAACCCTTTGGAGGTTCATCACGCGGCTTGTCACCGCCAGTGGCTATATCCATGTGTTGCGGCAGCCATTCCAAAGCGAGGAAAGAGTTACTGGTGGAGGCATGATTCGTATCACCAGACAACTGTGAGTGACGAGACCGCTTCACGCTCAACCGAGGTGACATGGGCGAGTCTACTGCAGAGGGGGGGCGATGACCAGGTTGTAGCTCAATTGACAGGCCCTTCCCACGGTCTTGAGTAGTAGGACCCTTAAGCTTCCGAACCGGCCCGGCCGGAGTACGCTGGGGCGCATGCATGGGGCGGTGAACTTGCTGAGGGTTATTAACATGAGATTGCTGGCCATCCGGAATAATCTCAGGGGGTTGGCTCGTCGGCTTTCCTTTCTTCTTGCTGGCTTTCGGCTTCCTCACCACCATAATCCAATCTCCATGAGTCGTCGAAGGAATGTCGGTTACCATATCTACTGAAGTCTGAGGCTCTTCACGCCGAACAACCTGTGGACATTGATCGTTGGCATGTACAGCCGCCCCCGGAGTATTAGAATTGTTAGTATCAACTGGAGCCTTAACGCCTTCCTTAGCAGGAGCCGCCGCCGCAACTTCCTCCGCCACCTGCAATGCGTGAGCTGTGCCAGCATGATCACAAGGGCCAACCCTATGGCGAAACTTCCCACATGTAGTACATATATGATGCAACCCCTCGTACGCAACCAAGAGCCATTCACCATCAACTCGAATCTTGCCCACAAGAGGTTTCATAAGGTCGACTTCAACCGAAACCCTAGCAAATTGCCCCCTGTTAATGCCCTTGGTAGTGGTATCAATCTTAACAAGTTTCCCAATCATATTGGCAATGATACCGAGTGAATTCTCATTGTAATAGACTGGGTCGAGATCCAAGACTCTCGCCCAAACCGTGGACTTGGCGATTTGCACAGAAAAAAATATTAGTAAATGCAGGATTAAATTTGAGGAGCCCAAAGATTTGAATTGTCTTGGGAACTTAGCCAAATTATGTCTATAATTAGCATAAACAAATTTAAAATATTAGTATTGTTCATTTTTGGATAAAATATTATAATTTCAAAAGAATTGCTCATTTGATCTGTTTGAATTTAAAAATCAACTGTAAGTTCAGTTTTTGAAAACCAAAAAATGACTATAGCCTATGTGTGCAATGGATACTAAATATTTAAATTGCATTGGAAACTTAGCCAAATAGATACTAATTAGCTAAACAAATTAAGTTTATATTGTATTTTCACCATTATAATTGAAAAAGTAACATACTCCAATCCCCGTATTCAATTTCTTGAGCTATCAAGGTTTTATTGTGATTTTCACTAATTTTAGATTAAGAGGGTGTTTGGATGTGCGTTTTAAAAAGTGCTGCAGCGTTTAGAAAACGGATAATCAGATAATTGCTGTAACAAAACGTGCGGTAGAAAATTAAGTGTTTGGATGAGCTTATGTGTAACACCCCGGTTTTTGGTCACCCAGGTCGGGATGTCACCGCCACATCCCCCTAGTAAGACACGGTTTCTCCGAGCTTACTAAAGGAATGCAAGGCTAGGTATTGCAGTATTTAAAACATTTAAAGCATTCAAAAGAGCCCATACAATATAGTTCGAAAATAATAATATCATAGCGCAGCGGAAATAATATTTAAGTATAGTATTGCAGCGGAAAATGTAAATAGGGCCGACATGGCCAAAACACGGGTTAAACAGGCCCGTTCATAATATAGTCTAATGTACGAAATTAAAACAAAATAATGTTCCCAAAATCCCATTGCATGAATCGTGCTCATACATGCTCATTCCACATACTCTGTAAGAAAAAAGGAATAAAAATGGTTTGGTCAGCACAACTTGCTGAGTAAGTTAACACAGACATGATCGTAGGGTTTAAAAGCCATTAATTTAATATTTAAATAAAAACATGATACTAAGCATAATAACTCAATTTAATCTAAACAACTATCCAATTGCATAATTTAATTCAGGGCTTTATTGAACAACGCATTTCACAAGATTTAAAATAAAAGGCATAATTTAAATAAAGCATTTAAATAATTTAATTGGACAACAACCCTAATTTAATTTAATTTAATTTAATTTCCCCATTACATCCCCGATTTAGTATTTCAGGTATTTCACGATTGCATCGCAATCTCAACAAGTCTAGTCGGTAGCCCGGCGGCCGCAACCGTATCAGCCATACCCAGTACCACTCCGGAGCATCGGAAAACCCATGTGGATATTCTCGAGAATGTAGGCTCTATATCTCATGCCGTTTTGGCAATATCATATCTCAATTTTAGCGCGCGGGGTCACAATCGTCCATTAAGGCACGAAGTGAATCGTTAGGGGGCACCCTGCAGAGCACTCACCCCTAATTTTAATTTATCAAGTTTGTAAGGGGATTTAACTTCAAAAATCTGATTTCAATTTTATTTAGTTAAACATAATATTTCAATTTATTTCAACCCTAAAGGTTAATTCCATGTTTCAACAAAATTTCAAGATTTGATTTCCGGTAAACCACAGTTTACCCTAAAATTCGTCTAAAATCAGATTTAATTCCAAAAATTCCGAAATTTCACCACTGACTCAGACACGTCGAGATCTACAACTTTCGTGTTTTAGCTTTTTCAATCCGAGATACCGAAATAGGTCAAAAACACCAGTTTTCACAGGAACACAAATCTGTCCGAATTTCGTATGTCACAGTTTAAAGATATTGAAATCTACCATAGCAAATCAACTCCAAATTTGATGAAATTTTACAGAGACCATTTTAAGACATTTATCTACAACTTTTATGTTCGACCAAAGATCTAAATCGGTCTAGAACTAATGTCAAAAACGTGATCAAGATCGGACCTAAGTTCTGTCAAGAATTTCAAGATCTAATTTCAAGCAGGTCGGTTTCGATTGGTTTTCACATATCAAATCGTCTCTAAAAATTCTAAACAATTTACAGTAGATAGATCTAAGCCTTAGGAACATTTTTCGTGTTTTACGTTTTTCCGTTTGAAGTCGTTTTAAGGTTCGGAAAAATTCGTCAAAACTGTTGCACCGGTAGAAATCATTCAATGACAGATTTTCGCAAGATTCGATTAAGCTTTTAGGTTTCGTGTTTTAATTACTCCCAGAACCATGTAAGTATTAACTTACAGAGTTGTGAACATCCGGGATCGTCTATTTCAAAGGCGTGGCTTCCAGTCCACCGTTTCTCCTCTCCGTTCGTCGGGTTCTACGATCTAGATCCAATTCGAGGTGTAGAAGAGAAAAGAAGAAGATTAGGATTCGCTTTGGAATCGTATATGGAACAAGGATTGGATCGAGACTTACCACGATTCTGGAGATCTTAGAATTTTCGTCCAACAGTATTCGCCTTGGTTTCGTGCCTCCGACGACTCCGGATTTCGGGTTTCGAATGTATAGAGAGAGTTGTAGGTTTTGTAAAAGTGTTCGGGGCTTCCAAGGGAGTTTATTTATAGATAGCTAAGGCCTACGGCGTCCAAGATCTGACCCTAAGGGTCTTGAGTCGAAAAACGTTCAACCGAAGTCGAAAAATCCGCGTTCGGCGCGAGAGATTCACGCAACAACCAAATCTGTGGGGTGGCGCGGCCGTGGCGCGCCCAATGCCTATTGACCGCGCGACCACCGCGCCGAACTCTCCTGGACTTCGGTCCGGCGGGTCGTGCGATCCGTCGTGCTTTTCCTCCTCTCTTTCGGATTTCTATCCCTCTATGCTCCCGAATTCTGAGTTCCGGGGTATCTCCGGGTTTCTACTTTCTCTCTAAATTTTTACTCGGGTCTAATTGGATGTTGGACTCAAATCCTCGAGTTCATTGGTGTCGGGATTCGGTGTACAATTTACTTACCTATAATAATTCCTTTTATTTAATTAAATTCCTCTAATTCCTTTTTAAGTTAAATCTCATTTCTCATTTCCTTATCTTTATTTATTTATTTATTTGCTGGATTTATTTATTTATTGTATTTATTTTATTTATTGTTTATTTATTTAATTATTGTTTTATTTTATATTGGAAAATTCTCGGGTATTACATTATGCTATTTCAAATCGCAACAATCAGATAATCATTAAAAAGTGTTTGGATTTGCGTTTTCAATTACCTCAAAAGGCAACAATATGGTAAAATCTATTTTTGGCTAAACGCAATTTTCTTGCAGCACCAAAATGTAGCTGCAAGAAAATAGCGTTTTCATTCCCTCAAAACGCAAATAATAGATTATTGGAAGTTAGTACACAAACAGGATTAACTGATTATTTGCATTTTGCAAACGCAATAATCAGATAATTTGTTCAAAAACGCACAAACAAACACCCTCTAAACATGTGATACTGGATCAAAATTAATAGACATTTATGGGTTTTTAAAATTAATCAATCAAAATTAACAGTCTCAAAAACATACCGTCCCATTTAACTTGTCTATTTGACTTTTGTACATAACCCAATGCATTTTTTTCAATCGTTAATATCTCAAAATATGTAAAATGAAAAATTATGTAAATTATATATTTTAAAACTACATAATCGTACGATCTAACAATACCCAACTCGACTATTTTTTCCAAACATATCATTGCAATAAAATTAAGTCAATGCTCAACAAAGAACAGTGTCAAAAAATCAAACAGGACACAATAGATGGGACGGAGGGAGTATAAAACTAGACTTAATTATTAAAATAATGCATTTAAATTATGAGGTTCCCAAACTAGCCAAAAATCGCTATGTGAAATGGCGATCTGTGGAAAATAATATTTTATCCCATCAACAGTTCTAATCGTTATTTGAGTTTGCGACTTATGAGATAAAAAATAAAATATTCATTCAACAGTTACAATCGCAATCCCAGACGGCGATTTGCGGAGAACAAAAAAATTAATTATTTAAAAGTAGAAATCGCAACCCCATGTAACGATCTAAAAAAAAAAACTAAATTGCCCTAGTCGCAATCCCAAGTATCGACTTAAGGAAAAAAAAAAACAAGTATTAGTCACAATCCCATGTTTTGGGGTTTGCTGGGCTATCCCAGGTAAAGTGGAAAATCTAACTGCATGGTGGCTCGATTTCGAGCCGAGAGCTAGACGAAGGGATTGTTGGAGGATGACAGCGTTGGCAGTCGTGTGGACTATCTGGAAGTGGAGAAATGATATTACTTTCAAGGGCTCCCTGTTGGACAGACGTATGATGGAGGAGGAAGTCAAGTGGAGAGTGGGGCTGTGGTGGAAGGCATTGAAGGAGGGGGAAAATGTCAATTTAACCTACTCAAGTATTTTATTTCCTAACGGATGGGAAATTTATAGGACACAGGTCCCGCGGGGTGCAAGGAGGGGGTTGGTGTGGAACCGTCCGGAGGTGGGGTGGTGGAAGATTCATACGGACGGCTCGTCGTTTGGTAATCCGGGGCATGCGGGAGTCGGTGGTGTCATACGTGATGAGACTGGGAAAATAATTTTCATACTTTCCGATTATCTTGGTGTTTTGGATTCTAGTACAGCAGAACTAATGACAATAAAGAGAGTGTGTGATGCTATTTTGAGAGATCAAGGATTCCCGTTACCGAAGTTAATGTTTGAAAGCGATTCAAGTAACGTGGTGGCGTGGCTCAAACAACCTGACAAGATCCCTTGGCGTTTTCATTTTCTGTTAAACACAATTCAGATAGTGTTTCATTTTGCAGGGTCGGTGAGAATTCAACATGTTATGAGGGAGCGAAATGAACTTGCTGATGAATGGGTCAAAAAGGGAGCGATGGGAGTAGGCTGTGTGGAAGAATGGTTCTGATCTGACCTTGATTCTCTTTATTTCCTATCATTGAATGTATCTGTTGTCTTATGTTTCATGTGTAAGAGGTAGTATGTTTCTGAGGATCTGCGCTGTCTGATGCTCCATTAGTTTGAGCAAGTAGGGATGTCAGGGGGGTTAAAATTGTTTGGTGGGATGTGGTGTAGTACAATGTATGCTGTTTGGAAAACCGTTTGTGTCCGGCCTTATTGGCAAGATGGAATGAAATTTTCAATTTCCCCTCAAAAAAAAAAAAAAAAAAAAAAAAATGCCGACTTTGACTTATCCACATCGATTAATTTTAATGAGTTGGCCTGCTTCGAGCATCCATTGGGCCATGGGGGCATGTGGGTCTTGCATTTGAACTTGTCCACATTGGTCCAACATAAAGGTCTATTTGGGTTGTTGGCTCCAAATATCCCGATAAATATTAAAAATTATTTCAAGCATTTAATTTATTTAAAATACCTAAAATACTTAAACTAATATTTTAAAATTATACGTGTCGCATTTTTAGTGGCGAACAAATTTCACGTGTCTACAGTCACTGACAGAAAACATTCTTGATTGCAATGAATAAAAATGAGTACAAGAATAATCCATGTACAATTAAGTACATGTATTGCACTATTTTTTTGTTATTATTGTTGCAATAGTATTTATCTATTAATGTTTATCAATAAATGAATTTCCTAGAAATGAATTTTATGTTGTTTTGACGTTTTTGTAGTTAGAAAAGTATATATACAATTATTAATTACAATAATAATAATACTATAAAAATAATTCACCATAATTATTATTACCACTATCAGTTTTTTTTAAAAAAAAGTAACAAAAATATAATAATATCATAAATGATACAAAAATAATAATAATAATAATAATAATAATAATAAAAATAATATAATAATAATAATAATAATAATAGTTTTTAATTATGTATAATTATTTTAAATGAACATTTGAATGTTTAATGATATAAGCATACATGAAGACAATATAGATAAAAATATTAAAAGTTTTGAAGAAGACAATGAAACAGTGGAATTTCTGTTTTTATATTAAAAATATTGGTGAACCCAATATTTTTTTCGGTGAACAATTGCAATTCATATTTCAATGCCTAGAGAAAGAAAAAACCAAGATGTAGGAGTATTTTACATTTTCTTCTTTTACTTTCAATTGGTTTTTACTATTAGATTATTAAATTTTGGAATGGTCTTTCGGTCACCATTTTAATCTGGTCATCTGTTTCTCACCCTTACATTTTTTGTCATATCAATTATTTGAGTTTTTAGGAAAAAAGGGAAAAGAAAGAAAAAAAAAAGAAAAAAAAAAAAGAAAGGGAACACACAGAGAATAGCTACATCCTAACTCCAAAAATTTAAGTTTTCCAACTAGGCACTAAATTGATCAATAAGTGGTTTCATACATCAAACAATAGTTGCAAATATAACAAATCTATTAATTAATTATATATAATGCAAATAAAATACGGATGGACATCATGGGTTGAGAGCTGAACAAAAGCAAATAATTATCGCAGTAATACACATGATACAAAATTTATATTCCTAAAATATATGATACAAAATTTTTGTTGCTAAAATATTTTTATTTACATTGATAAATTTATGCACCAACATTTCACTTATGATATAACACATCCAAATTAACAATATTTCCAAACACATATCAAACATTAAACATTTCTAACCACATATCAAACTCTAATATCAAACACATACATACACAACAACTACATATCAAATTAATTAATTAATTAATTAATTAATTGTACTTACCCATATAATTTGATCATTCTTTTTGGATGTGCTTGAACTTTGGAAATTAAAATTTTTAGTCTAACAACTCCACACCTTCCCACTGCTCACTTGCATGCTTCTTCTCCTTGGATGCTCGTACTGAAAAATAAAGAGATAAGAGAGAGATTGAAAGTGGAGATGGTACCAAGAATGAGAGGTATGTGATAATGAAATACTATACAATGAACTACAGTGTATTAATGAAGAATTTGGATATAGTGGAATGTGTCATGGAATTTTTATTCAAATACTAACAAACAGAACAGATTCACACACTACCCAACAAATCATGCTACCAGCTTTAAGCTTCACAGCTTCACTTGTAAAGGTCATTGATCAAATTGAATGCATCTGTCCATCTTCAAGCTTTCCATGTGAATGAGAGAAGGAATGAGAAAACCCTAAAATACTTACAAACACTATCGATCCATTTTTTTATATAAATATTATTTTTTTTATGAATCCCAAATGGGTATTTCAAATATTTAGTTTTTTTAAAAATAAAAAAATCATTGCCAATTATTTACTTATTAATTTGTTTGGATACAAGTAGCCATCTGATCAAGAGGCCATTGGAGCAAAATGCATCATGACAATTTTTTGTAATCGCAATCAGGCAATTTTTTTTTTTAATCGCTATCTCAGACTGCGACTTTTTTTTTATAAAAATTACTTTTTACATTTTTTTTATTTTTTACACACATCCCCATCCCAAATTGCGAGTTATACTGTAGAGTGAATATTTTATATATCCATTTTCACTTGGATCGCAAATACACATATCGATTTGTACTGTTGGGAAGCTTAAAATATTATTTAACCAAATTGCTATCTGAGATAGCGATTTTGTGTCATTTTGGGAACTGCTGAATTTATATGTATTATTTTAATAATTAAGCCTATAAAACTACCAATTAATTGGCAAGAACTATGATAGTCCGTCATGTAGACACATAATCAAAAAATAATAGTATTGTATACTTCATCCGTCTCATTTTGATTGTCACATTTGACTTTTTGCCACTATTCACTGTTTAAATGTGATTTGTATTTTTATCATGGTTATGTAAAAAAAAAACATAGTCAACTGAGATCTTGTTAGATTCGTCTAATTTTGTAGTTTTAGAATATCAAATTTTTATAATTTTTTGTTGTATACAATTTAAGTTATCAACTGTGAAACCTGTGTATCGGCATACATATCAGGTGGGTCTGTGACGATTATAATGAAAAGGAGGTAGTATTTTATTAAAAATATTGAATTAATTTAATGCAAATTTGACATTTACGACATGTCAATGCATATACGAAAAAAAAAATGTTACTCCATAACTAATGTCTTTGTAAATGATTCCATAAATTTTTTTCTGCGGGGTAATTAATGATTCCATTATAGATATTTGTGCAAAAGTCTAAAATGACAAGGGTGTGATTTAGCTTACGTACATGTTTTTTGTAAATTAATAATTTAAATATTACTTCTACGTACTTCACATATGATTAGACAAATCTATATAATAAATCTGAATAATTTTTGGCATGTTCAGACTATATTGTCCTTATTGAATCTTATATTTTTATCTTAAATTTTATTAAAAAATATAAAATCAAGGTTACATCTGTACATCATTATAAAACATCATAAAATATATCTACGGTTATTATCACGACACATCATAAACGCCATCATACTCTCAAAAATACCAGATGCTGACATGTGGCATCTATAAAATAATCTTGAATTAATTTAATATATTTTAAATATTCTTCAAAAATATCTTTCTAAGATTTCATCTATATTTAGAAAATAAATCTATATATTAATATAAAAGATCTTTTTTAGGTGAATACCAGGGTATCCTCAGACCACATTGGACCCAAGACTAATCCCTCGAGGATCTGCAAGGGCAATTAAGGGCGCCTCTCCCAAAGCAGTTTTCTGCATACACAAGGCTCGAACCCGAGACCTTGCTTAAGCGACTAGAGCCCCCATCCACTCAAGCCAACTGCTGTTGGTTAATATAAAAGATCTTGAGAAAATCTTTCTATGTATTTTAAAAAAATCTAAATTAAAAATAAATTAAATTACATAATTATATTCTATATTTGCAAATACATAATTAAAATTATATATTATAAATTCTTTAACTTTATGTATAATATTATTAAATGAATTTTTATTATAATTATATTAAAAAAAAAATTTTGAGGATAAACATTTGATTTCCATAAATTGATCAAGATAGTTGTGGGAACAATACATAACAGTTCTTCTGCCACTGAATACAACTCCTCCATCACCTACCAACTAGAGTACCCAACCAGCATTATAATTTCACATCATTACAAAATTCTCATCCTCAGTCCTGTCCAAGTCGCTCCTGCTTCCGCCATTCTCCATATTCAGCATCCTACAAAACCTTTCTGCAATCATGACTCAAACCCAGCTCCATTACACAGACACATTTTCTTCTACTACCGTCAAAAACCATAAACCTCTCGCCATCTAATACACCATACCAGCTCCCTTCACTCCTCACTATCAGTATCTTACCCCATCAGCAACACCAACATTCCAATGACCCCTGCAGAAACACATACACACCAACATCTACTTCTGTCCACACCTATTACACCAAACTTTATCATCCCTGCACCCTCAAAACCACATTTCAGTCGATTCATTCCCTTCAGCCCCCTTTTTAGCCCATACATCCGCCAATGAGTTCCTTTCCCTAAGAATGTGTGTAAATCGAACTTCCCCTGTGCATTCCTTGATAATAGCAATGGGTCCAATGTACCTGTGAAAGCGCCATGGGACTTTATCCAGCTCAGCTAACCACGAAACAACATTACTTGAGTCGCATCCAAACAATAGTCGTGGCAAAGGGAGACCTTGATCGCGAAACAAAGCATCACACACGATAATAGCAGCAAATTCAGCCTCCGTAGAGTCCGTCACGCCAATTGAATCTGATAAAATATAAATTACCTCTTCTTTATCATTCCTAATAACTCCACCTACACCCGCAGGCCCCAGATTACCCAATGAAGATCCGTCAGTATTTATCTTCCACCAACTTATATCTGGTCTAATCCACACTAATCCCCTCCTCGGACCAACAACTCTCTCTCTGACTGACTCGATCATCCCAACTGGAAACAGCCTCTCTATATCCCTCAACCCATAACCTCTATCCAGCCCTGCCACCTTCCGCCACAGACATGCCCTCCACTTTAATTCCTCAGCCGCCACCCCAAACTCTACAACTTTACCTTTAAACACTACCTCATTCCGAAATTTCCATATTGTCCAATTATAGACATTCCTAAGATCGCCCAACCTTCCCACCAACGATAACTCGGACAACCAAACAACCACCACTCTATTACCCCCTTCACCCTGCCCGGCATAGCCCACCTAACCCCAAACAACCCCACCCCATAATACCACAAAAATCTAGCAAACTCACAAGTACAAAACAAATGATCAGTCGATTCTTCTCCCTGTATGAACAGCACGGACAAAATGCATTTTCAGCCGTGATACAACCCCTTCGAAGAAGACTTGCCCTCACTGGCAGGCCCCCATGAACCAGCTTCCAAACTAGCAACTTCGCTTGGAACTTTTATTTCCAATATTTCCTCCATTGCCACTCAGACCCTATCCCAACAGCCCCGCTCTCTCTCGCCCAACACGACCTTGAAGAAAACACTCCACTCCCTTCCCTCACCCAAACAACCCTATCCTTTATAAACCGATTCAAATGGACACTTTCCAAGATCGTCACAAAGCTCTCCCAAAGTTCTAACTCCCAATCAAATAAACTACGTCTAAGCTTAATATCCCAATCCCACTCATTCCCTACCCACTGCCCAAACTCTCCAACCATACCCCCTTTATTAATTGCCAAGGCATATATTCTTGGAAACAATACCCTCAATTCCCTCCCTTCCCCAACCCAAACATCATCCCAGAACCTAGTCCCTTCCCCATTCCCAACTAGAATTTTGAAACCAGACCCCTGCTGTCCCCCCTCCCATTCCCCCCAAGCCTTACAAATATTGCCCCAAATAGATCTACTAACCTTCATATCCGGCACCAATGGAGTTTTCTTGCCATAGTACTTTTCATCAACGACCTTCTTCCAAAGAAATGATTCGTTTCCAAATCTCCACTTCCATTTAAGCAACAACGCTGTATTAAGCTTCTGAACATTCCATATCCCCAAACCGCCGTCCTCCTTGTGTCGACAAATTTGTTCCCAACAAATAGTATGTAGCTTCCTGCTTCCACCCTCCTCATTCCAAAAGAAACTTCTCTTTACTTTCTCCAGCCTTTCCGCCACCGCACTTGGAATTTTGAACAAAGACAGGAAATACACCGGTAACGAATTTAAGACACTCCTGATTAAGCATGTGCGGCCAGCTTGCGAAAGAAGCCTCCCCTGCCACCCCGCCAGTCTATGCTCCACTTTTTCCAACACTGGATTCCATATCCACATCCCGTTGAGCCTTCCCCCAACTGGAATTCCCGAGTAGGTCATTGGCCAACTCCCAACCTCACATCCAAATAATCCTGCTGCCTCCACCACCAATGGATCCGGACAATTAATACTATAAATTCTACATTTTCCATAATTGATTCTCAATCCTGTAGTTAGAGTAAGGCACCTCAGAATACGTTTGATCATCAAAACTTGACTCATCTCACCCTCACAAAATATTAACGTGTCATCCGCAAACTGAAGGTGAGTTATCTCCAACCCCCCTGCTCCCACTCGCATGCCCTTCACCAAACCCAACCCCTTAGCTTTTGTCAACATTTTGTTCAAAATCTCTACCACCAATACAAACAAATACGGGGATAGTGGATCCCCTTGTCTCAAACCTTTTTCCAACTTGAAGAATTCTGTTGACGCTCCATTTATCATAAATGCCGCCGAGGCCGATGTAACACACTCCATAATCCAATCAGTCCACCTGTCCCCAAAGCCTGCTACCTTCATAACCCGATTAAGTGTTCCTCATGATACGTTATCGTATGCTTTTGCAAAATCAACTTTAATTGCAAAACCACATCGCCCTGCTTGATTTGTTGAATGGATTATTTCGGCCGCAATAAGAGCTCCATCTAAAATTTGCCTCCCCGCAACAAATGCCATCTGCGTTGGCCCCACAATCTTGCCCATCACAGTCTTCATCCTTCTCGCCAATGTCTTTGCTATGATTTTGTACACGCTTCCCACTAGAGATATCGGCCGGAAATGACAAAACTCTGTTGGATCATTAATCTTTGGAATAAGGAAAATAAAAGACCCACCAACATCCTTAGGAATTTTAGCCTCCCTTTCAAACCTCTGGAAGACCTCCAACACATCCCCTTTTAATATCCCCCAAAATTTCTTATAGAATCCTATATTAAACCCATCCGGTCCCGGGGCCTTATTGCTATCACAACACCATACAGCCCCCTTTATCTCTTCCTCAGTAAACCCACGCTCCAGCCATACTCTATCTCGATCGCTAATACCATCTATCTCAAGTGCCCCAATATCAAACAACTCTTCCTCCTGCTTAGCAAATGCATCTTTGAAGTGAGCCACTGAAAGCCACTGCCAACTTTCTAATCTCATCAGGATCTTCTACCACCTGTCCCTCTCTACGAATAAAGCCAATGTAACCTCTCCGTCTATTTAGAGCAGTCACAGCATGAAAATATCTCGTATTGTTATCTCCTTCTTTCAGCCATTTAATGCGCGATTTCTGAGCCCATCTCCTCTCCTCATTTAGTACAAGCCTACTTAATTCCCCTTTTTTCTTCCCCCACACAATCAACGACGTATCACCCTCATTACCATCTTGAAGACAGCCTTCTAACTCCCTCACCTCAGCCATAATCTCCTGGATCCTTTTTTCTAGAGCCCCCCCACTATAACCCTCCCACTGCCTAATCCTCCTCTTCAACTCCCTCAGCCTACTACACAGCTTAGATCCTCTACTCCCCTCTCTGCCCGAGCCATCCACCTCCCAAACCCCTCGAACTATTTCTAAGAAACCCTTCTCCTCTAACCAATAATTATAGAACCTAAACGACTTTGGACCCCACGACCGCTCTCCGGTTTCCAAAACTACGGGATAATGATCCGACAACACCGTGTCCCCTCTCTTTTGAACAATACCCCCATTTATGCTTAGCCACTCCGGCGTCAAAAGAAACCTATCTAATCTACTACATGAACGCCCTCCCCTCCCATACCACGTAAACATGCCCCCCTCCATCGGGACATCCACCAATCCCAACCTATCCATCATACTTCTAAACTCCCGGATCGATCCATTATCAACACTATCCCCTACCCTTTCCCCCTTCGAGGCCACTGCGTTAAAATCCCCATTAAGACACCACAACTCCCCATTCGAAGTGTTGAACCTTTGACATAGCAAATCCCAAAAAACCGCTCTCTCCCCTCTATTATTTGGCGCATGGACTGAAATAATATTGACAATTCCCTTAACCCCTCGGAAGCTCCCTTTAATCCAAATATAATTGTGACACGTCTCCACTACACGGAACTCGCACCTATCAATGTCCCAGACTAGCATGATCCCCCCAGCATTTCCCATGGCCGCTTGCACACAAGACTTACAACTTCTTGAACCCCAAATTCGCCAAATCAATCTTTCTTGTATCGTCCTCATTTTGGTTTCTTGACAACAAAGCACAATTGGTTTTGCTTTCTTACAAAGCCTCATCAACGCTCTTCTCCTAACACCCCAATTTAGACCCCTTAAGTTACAAGTGATAATCCGCATTCAGAACATTTCTTCCACAACAGCGTCGCCCTCTGAATCCGACCAGACTCATCTCTCCTTTCCTATCACCTCCAACACCCTCTCCATAGCCTTTTTCCTGTCCCCCAAACACTTTAATCCCATGGCTTCCGCAAGTTCAATAGTAGCGCTTGCCTCCGACAAATCCACTAACCTTACCCCCTTGCTAGATCTCACCCTTGTGAATTGCAGAGTAGCAAACTCCGAATTCCCATCCTTGCTCCTAACTTTCCCATTATCCTTTCCACTTGTTTCCCCCAACATCCCATTTCGACCCCTACGCCGCTGCCTACGCTTCATCCCCTTCCTTCCCCCAATTACATCTGCCAACACTGATTCCACCCTCTCAATGTCTGGATGAGACTCCCCTCTCCATCTCATACATTCCCCAAGCAACTTTGATTGGTCCCCAACCCCTACATCATTCTCAGAACCCTGCTCTTCTAGACCCCCCACTTCCTCTTCCTCCTCCGTTCCAGAAAAAGCAATCCCCTCCAACCCAGTTTTAGCTATACCCAATCTACCCCTCTCTGATCTACTTCCTCCAGCTCCGATTTGCTCGACACTACGCCCAACAGCCTTTGCCCCGCAATCCACCCCCCTCCACTCTCATAGCCTTGCCAAACCTCTCCCACCTCATTTGACCCCCCTGCCGCCCCCGATACTGATTCTCCCACCATCTTAGCCCCCAATGGCACCTCAACCCCCAAATCTACCACTGGCCCATCGTCCAATTGCCAACTTTCAGTCCCTACCTCCCCCACTTTGATAACTGGACTAATTTCCTTTGGCCCATCTTTATTGGGCCCATTTCTAGTCAGTCCATCAGACTTATCTTTAACTTGCAAAATAGACTCCAACATTTGCCCATCCTCCTTACGTCCTTCGCTAGAACTCTCCCCCGCTTCATTACTCCACATCAACTTTTCCCTCGAGCTGCTGTAACCTTCTTGGGACTCCCCATCGTCTGCGCCCTTAGTGAATTCATGCGGGCCTGCCACCTTCTTTAATAAGCACAGTTCCCCACACCCCGCCACCTTTGCCCTTTCCACTCCTCCACACCTCGGGGACCTGGACTTCGTCTCCTCCTCCATCGTCGGCGACTTTTCCCCCTCGCCTGAATCTCTGCTCCTTCCGGTAACAGCACCTTCGTTACCCTTCCCATCCTCACACTCAACCACCACCGGTTCAGCATAGTTCACCCAAACTCTAACCCAAACTGACATGTTTCCAACCTGCACTTTCATTGATTCTGGCACCTTTGCATGATCATGTAGTGCTACTAACAACCGTGCTCTATCCAATCTCCTCCTATGAATTGTATCTCTTTCCACACTAACCACCGTTCCCCAACCCAAAGTTAATCGCTTAAAATTTTCCTCACCCCACACCGAATATGGAAGGCCAAAGATATAGGTCCAGGCTAATTGTTTCCGAACTATGTTCCCATGCGCCCACCTCCGTTTCCAACAGACATATCCCTTATCCCTCCGATCTGCTAGGTACTTATCCCTGTCTTCTTCACTATCAAACACCACCACCATAATCAGACCACCTCCGTAAATGATCTCACTAGTCCTTGGATGCATATTAAAGGTCCAGTCCTGATATTCCATTAAGGACTCAAAATCCAGTAATTGAACAATCACAGACCGTCGGAGCTTTTCAACATCCTCATGCACTACTTGGAGTTTCACCCCATCTGGCTCTATCCTCCACTGATCCCTCCCCTTAACACTATTGCTATTACCCCCACGTGTCACCTCCGCATATGAACGTTCATCCCGCCACGCCTCGGTTCCCAACTGTCCTCCGACCACTCGCCTGTTCTCCCTTGAAACAGCTCTAACTGTATCCCCATCCCTATTCATCATGACATCCATGCAAGCCTTCCCCCATTCTCTCCTTTTCCTACTTGGTAAGGCCCATCTCACCCATAACTTTCTTCCCATGAACGTCCGACCATTGCATGTCCCTATCACCTTTTCCGCATCCCCTTTACTTCCGAACCTAAGGAACCCAAACTTGTAGCCCTTCTCCGGCCATCTCCTTTCTGGGAAGAACCACACACGTACTTTCGCTACCCTATCCACCTCTCGGAAGATATCTCTAAAATCAACCTTAGTCGGGATATTCCCTACAAAGACCCCTACCAGCTCATTCTTCCCCTTGTCGTTACCTCCCCTTTGGTTAAATCCTGAGCCGCCACCCTCCACTCCATTCAGCCAAGCTTGGTCTCGTCCTCTCTTTTCTCCCTTGCCACCATCAGATGTAACTATCCCATTTACACCTCTCCTGGCTTTCCAAACTTGACTCCTCCGCCTGTGCCTCCGCGCTTAGCTCCGCCAGCTGAGAAAACCCTAGTCGCCATTCCAACTTTGAAAAATATAATTATATTAAAATTTGAACCTAAAATATTAACGGAAATCAATAAACTAAAATTTTTTTAATTAGTAATAATCAGTCAATTGATCAAAAAAGTATATATATTTAGTATTAAATATAAATTTATGGGTGTTACAAAATATAATATAATGCATAACAAAACATTTTTTTTTTCTAAAAAGTAGGGCGAAAATAAAAACATTAAAAATTTGATGAGTGTTAAAATGATATTTCCAAGGGAAATGTGGTGATTGATTGTTTTTGCTAATATTATAAAGTTGGGTCTTTTTTTTGCCAAAAAAAAATTAGTTCAAGTACTAATTTTAGAATTTTTTAATTGGAGTATATCTTTTGGAAATTTCTTTTTTTGTTCCCCTTAAAAAATGAAAAGATAACGAAAAAATATATATATAGATAGTATTCTTTAAAAGTTTTAGGGATAATAGTCAAAATGGACAACATATTGGGGAGTCAAATGATATTTTTAGAACCTTAATAATGAAAACATATAATTTATTCAAAAAATATTTGGGTGAGTAACCGGGTATCCCCATGTCACATTGGACTCAAGACTAATCCATCTAGGATCTGTATGGGCAATTAACAACACCTCTCCCATGTCGGGTAGCATGGCCTATTCCCATCCCTAACCTGATGTAATCCAAAAAATTATATTCTCATTTTACAAACTCATATAAGTTTAACACCAGTGCGCATATAAGTTTAACACCCATGTGCAGTGGCAGACGCAGAGTGTCTGAGGCGGGGGCGAGGATGCGACTAAATAACTTTGCTTTATTTCATCTTTAATTTCCATAGAATAATTATCAATTTATTTTCGTTTATTTTGGATTGCTAATGATGTCACTCTCTTCATCTAACTTTACCTCAGCCTATATCTTTAAAGAATATATAACCCTATATTAAAAAGCTAACTAACAATAAACATGCTGTATTCTTTTCCTCTTCTTCCCCGTAAATTATTGAAAAATAATTTTAATATAATTAAATTTAACAACTGTATAAAATATTAATGCCGAGGTCTGAGTTTGAGGGGACAGAATTATATAAAAAGAACTTATGATATAGCTAAAATAACAATATAAAACTTAACAGACAAATTTCGAACTCGGGGGGACGGCCCCCCAAGTCCCCATGTAATTCGCCACTGCCCGTGCGCAGCGGACGAAAAAATCTAGTATTATATATATATATATATATATATATATATATATATATATATATATACACATATGATTTGAGGTATTAAAAAGATATTAAGGTGCAAAATTATACCTCCGTTCTTTTTAAATTATCACGAACCCATATTTCATGCAATCCAATACACATTTTTAATCCTCAATAACTCAAATTACATACAATAAAAGTTATAAAAATTTGATATTTAAAATCTATACGTTTAGACGAATCGAACAACATCACATTTGACTATATTTTATGTTATATAATTGTATTAAAAACTCCGAATCAAAGTTACTCATTTATTAAAGAACGGAGGAAGTATTATTTTATGGTTCCCAATACACGCACCACGACTTGGACCACCCTTCTTAGACAATCTATATCCATAACCACCCCAACCACCCAATCATCCGACCATCTCATTATTTAATTAATTTCTCTCTCCTCCAACTCATCAATATTCATCCCAACCCAACCAACCACAATATTATATATAATTATTTTAATTTATACAATTTAAAATATGAAAAAATAATTGTATCAAAATATAAATATTTTAATCTTACTTGTAAAGAATAAAAAAATCATCTAAAATATTAATATATTTTTTATTTATTTTTATTTTCTGTAAATTTTAAAATGGATTAAATATATCAAAATCGATATATTATGTATTTAACAAAAATATAGCAAGAGTGGTCTCTATTTGTAGATAATAAAAAATTATAAAATATGGTGTATTTTTTATTTATTTTTATTTTAAAATATAAAAAATATAATTGTTTTAATATAATTTATTTAAAATTTTGATTGACCAATGGGAATGAGACAAATGTTCCCATCCCATTGGCCAATGGAGATGAGACCAAGTGGTCTCATTTGGTGTTTGGTCGACCATGGAGATGAGACCACACCCCATTTAATCTTTTTTTTTTAAATAATGATGTGGCATGGTTGGGTCTCCCCTTGGTGGTCATGGATAAACTTAGTCTTAGAAAACGTTACGGTTGGAAATTCCACAAGATGAAACAAGGAACACAATCTATGCCACACTTTGCTAAAGACCTCTCGTCTCTCTGGACTGAATTTTACTCTAGGATCGAATGGCGCCTTGGCGATGGTAAGTCTATTTACTTTTGGAAGGATAAATGGCTCACAAAGGACCTTATCTTGCAGGATTATATCACTAAGCACCTTACGGAGATGGAGTTGAACCGGACGGTCGCTTCCTATCACTGCAATGGCACTTGGAACTTTGCGTAAATCCTCAACACCCTCCCATGGGGATTGTTTCAGACAGTCTTACAAATCCCGCTCAAGCCGAATTATCCTGATCGACCACTTTGGGGGCCATCGCCCGAGGGCCTCTTCACAGTTCGGAGTGCACGTTTGTCTTTTGAAGTTCACCCGAATGATCGCCCTCAATTTAGTAGCACTTGGAAAGCCATTTGGAGATGGCCATGTAACCAAAGAGCTCGAGCCTTTCTTTGGTTATGTTACAACGGGCGCCTCCTTACGGTGGAAGAACGTCAGAAGCGTAACATGCTATCCGATGGGACCTGTTGGAAGTGTGGATTGTCTGAGACCATCATCCACGCCCTCCGGGATTGTCCAGATTCAGTGCTAGTTTGGACACGCTTGGGAATTCTCCATCAATGATTGGATCCATTCTAGACTCCTGACAAGGGTTGGTGTTGAAGAAGCTTCCATCTTTGCATTTGGTAGCCCGCTGTAAGGAGCTATATTGCAATAAAAATATCTGCTGGGGTAACCTTCATGCATTGATCCTCAGACTCAGGCACCAGTTCGCCACCTCCCAAGAGATCTCCAAGACCTTAGGCAGAGTTGCCCGGTGCGAGCAGAGAGTTAGATGGGATCCCCCCCCCCAAGTCGGATGGGCCAAAGCCAATTGTGACGGCAGCTTTAATACTCCTTACAGTCGATGTGGTGGTGTTATCCGCGATGATAAAGGTGATTGGCTTGGGGGTATTAGAGTTAGAAAAGTTGCTACTGTTCCCATGCAGATTGAAGCCTGGGCAGTCCTCTATTGCCTACAAGAAGCTTGGGAGCTTGGTATCAAAACATTGATAGTTGAGACTGATAACGCCCAGGTGGCTGATTTAATCAATGAAGATGTGGATGTTGTTGGCGAGTCAGATTTTATTTTTGCCAAGATCCGGGATATTAAACAATGGCCCTGGGACCTGAAGTTTTCTTTTGTTCCTAGAGAAACAAAACTAGCTACTGATCTCTTGCTTAGGGATAGACATTTCATTTTTGGTGTTGATCACCTTCCCCGCCCCCCGGATTGTATTGCCAGTGCGCTTGCATATGATGTAATCGGCTTGTATCATTCGCGGCAAGTCCTCCAATAATAGGCTTCGGCCCTCCCTTCTTCCCAAAAGAAAATGTGAATTATATTGCGTGAAAACATTAATGAATGTTAAAATTTTTTAAATACGGAGGAAGTTTTGTTTTTTGTAGAAATTAAGTGATTCATAAAATTTAGTAAAAATTAAAACTTTACAAAATTTGGTACGACTGTAAGAGGTAAGAATTAGTAGTGCTTAACATATTGTGGGGGCAAAAGCGTAAAACGGAGTATGGTAAAAGGTAAGGGTGAGAATAGATCAAGCTATCCGACAGGGGCCTGCGGCCTAGTCTACCGAAGGCCAGGCTAGGCCAGACTTTTTTAATAAAAACAGGTTAGGCTCGAGCTATTTCGAAAGCCTATTTAGCTACCCAGACCATGCTTTGTAGAAAGCCTATTAGGCCTACCAGACCGACATATTTATCATGATTATTATTGTATTTATGTTTACTGCAGGAGGGCAGTGGCTAGGCTATGTAAAAGATTGAGGCCGGTAATGTTGAGTTGCCAGGAGACCAAGATGTGTAATATTCAAGAAAGGTTGGTATGGAAAATATGGGGTTCGAAGGGCTGCCAGTTTTGCTTCCAACCGGCTGATGGTAACGCGGGTGGAATCTTAGTGGTTTGGGATGAGAATCGGTGCTCGTTTGCTGAAGTTGAGAAGGGGCATAATTTTGTGTGGGTTAGGGGCGGCATTCAGGGAGTCCAGGGGGTGGTGAACATGACTTCTATTCATGCTCCCAACAATAGGAGAGAAAGAGCGGATTTTTGGGATTTCCTTGTTCAAAAACTTCACAGAGGAGATGGGGACCTATGGTGCATCAATGGGGATTTTAATGCAGTTGCCTTAGAGGGGGAAAGAGTTGGGGAGAGTGCGGACAGGGGTTCTACGAGGGAGTTTAGGAGTTTCATTGATCGACTGGGGCTTGTTGATATCCCGATGGAGGGGGGCTACTTCACTTGGTTTGGGAGGGGGGGGGGGGGGAGAGCCTGTAGTAGATTAGATCAATTCCTTGTTTCCCCGGGATGGTTGTGCTTAAATGGCGGCATAGTTCAAAGGAGAGGTGATTCGGTCCTCTCGGATCACTACCCAGTGTGCCTTGAAACAGGAGAGGTGTCATGGGGTCCTAAACCCTTCCGGTTCTATAATTATTGGATGGACGAGAAAGATTTTCCCGGTATGGTTGATGAGGTTTGGGGCGGTGAGGGTGCTGAGGAGGGTCGAACACGGCCTGGGGACATTTTTCAGAGGTTTAAGGCATTGAAAGGCAAGATCCGGCAATGGGAAGGGTATGGTGCAGCCGACTTGGAGAAACGGATTCAAGCTCTTATGGCAGACATTGTGAATATTGAAGGGCAATTCCAAAAACAGGACGTGGATAAGTCGGTTAGTAATGAGTGGAGGTTAAAAAAGGGTGAACTTAGCAGGCTATTCTTAGCGGAGGAAAGAAGGTGGCACCAAAAATCGAGGATCAAATGGCTCAAAGATGGTGATCAAAATACTCGTTTTTCCCATGTCGTGACTGCTACTCACAGGTTCAGGGGTTTTATAGGAGCTGTAAAAAGAAATGGTGTTATAGTGGACGATCCTAGAGACATCAAGGAGGCGGCTTTTATGCACTTCAAGGATATATTTTCGGTGAAAAGAGATGTTGTGTTTGAGATTGGAAACCTAGATGTTCCCAGGATTGGAGATCATGAAAGGGCTTGGTTGGAAAGAGATTTTGTTGAGGAGGAAATTCGGGCAGCTATATGGGAATGTGATGGTAATCGCGCACCGGGACCAGACGGGTTCAATATTGCATTTTTTAGAAGGTTCTGGATTAAGATCAAGAAAGATGTTCTGGGATTTTTTCAGAAGTTTGCCCGTGATAGAAAGATTCCAGGAGAGGCCGGGGGTTCGTTCATCACCTTAATTCAATGGAGTTTGGAGATTATCGTCCGATATCAGTTATCGGGAGTATGTATAAGATACTGTCCAAAGTATTAGCGAGAAGGTTGCAAGGTGTTCTGGACCGGTTAGTGGGTGAATCACAGATGGCTTTTGTGGGGGGGAGACAGATCCTAGATGGAGTCCTCATTGCGGCTGAAGTGATCAATCGCTAGGGCGGAGTGGATTCGTGATCAAATTGGATTTAGCAAAGGCCTACGAAAACATTTCATGGAGTGCGCTGTTTGATGTATTGGGAGCTATGGAATTCGGTCCAAAATGGGTAGAGTGGCTAAGAGAGTGTGTTTGCAAGGCTTCAGCCGCTGTTTTGATTAATGGGACGCCAACAAAATTCTTTCAATTGGAGAAAGGTCTTCGCCTAGGAGATCCGTTATCGCCATACCTGTTCGTGTTGGTAGTGGAGTTGTTGAACATGTTGATGAATAAAGCGGCTGAGAGAAGTCTGATTAAAGGACTTGAATCGGGAAAGGGTGGACCTGTGATATCTCACCTACAGTATGCCGATGACACGGTTATTTTATGTGAGGGAAATGTTGATCAGGTGATTTGGATTAAAAGGGTTCTCAAATGTTTCTCCTTGGCGACGGGTCTCAACATTAATTTCCGGAAGAGTAGTATTTTCGGAATTAATTGCTCTCAATCAGAAGTGGACGAAGCTGCATCCATTCTTAACTGTGAAGTGGGAGCGTGGCCGTTGAAATATCTTGGTGTGCCCATTGGTGGCAGGCTGAATGGGACATCATTATGCCAACCAATCTTAGAGATGATGGAGAATAAGCTTGCTGGATGGAAAGGCAGGCTTCTTTCACAGGGAGGTAGACTCTGTTTAATCAAAGCTATTCTGTGTTCATTACCAGTATACTTCTTGTCCATTTTTAAGGTTCCGAAGGGGGTGGCGGATAGGCTTGAAAGATTAAAGAGGGGTTTCTTTTGGAATGAGTTGGTCGGGGTAAGAAAAATGCATACATTATGTTGGGAGAAGATTTGCAGCCATAAAGAGGTGGGAGGGTTGAGTGTATGGGATACCATTAGATTTAATAAGGCGCTACTTCTCAAGTGGAAATGGAGGTTTGGTAAGGAAAATTCTCTTTGGAAGAGAGTGATTAACGATAAATACTATGGGGGTACTAGCCCATTAGTACCACAGGTGCAAAAGAGCAATTCTCTGTGGGGGAATATTTGCAAAGCATGGGGCACGTGAAGTGAAGAAGGGCAGATGCGAGGGTTTAAAATCATTGTTGGCAATGGTCGTGCTATCCAGTTTTGGCATGACAGTTGGGTTGAGGTGGGGAGGCCGCTAAGTGAATTATTCCCTCGTATTTTTACCTTGGCGACTAACAAGGACGGTAGGGTGGCTGAATTTGGTAGATGGCAGGGGTTACAATGGGAGTGGGACATTCAACTTAGAAGACCGGTCTTCGATTGGGAGAGAGGGATTTGGGATGCATTTTTACTGGTTATTCAAAAGATGCAAATGAGTCGATTTGTGGAGGATAGGTTGGTGTGGTTGAAAGAGAGCAATGGTGTTTTTAAAACGAGCTCCTGTTGGGACAAAGGGGCTGGCAGCGGGTTGAATAAAAGAAAGCAGTTCTAGAAGTCCCTTTGGAGTGTTAAGGCACCTATGAAAGCAAATTTGGTCGCATGGAAGGTGTATCATCACGGGATGCCAGTTCGGGAGGAGCTGGCAAAACGGGGATGTTTATCGAATTTGAATATTTCCTGTGCTCTTTGCGATACCGAGGTGGAATCTATTGATCATCTATTTTGTCAGTGTGCGGTGGCAAGTTCATTATGGTATTCTGGTATTGGGTGGTTTGACTTGAAATGGGCGTTGCCGGGCAAGATTGAAGGGCTGTTGGAATGGTGGATAGATTGTAATATCAATCCTGGGGAGAAGGAAATTTGGTTGATAACAGGATTGGCTATCACATCCACAATTTGGAAGCTCCGGAATGATGTAGTGTTTAATGACAAGAGGAGTGTAATTTCTGTAGCCATACAAGATGTTAAGTGGCAGGTGTGGCTATGGTGTAGGGCTGCTTGGAGTGGGGTGAACATTAATCAATCCAACTTAGATTCTTTATTGATTGATGGCCCTTCTCGTTCAGTCAGTTATCGGGTGAAGCTACCTCGGCAAGGATTAACCTGGCAACGTCCAAAGAAGGGTTGGTGGAAGATCAACTCGGATGGATCGTCGTTAGGCAACCCGGGTCCGGCCGGAATTGGTGGGATCATTCGAGATGATGAAGGTAAAGTTATCTTCCTGCTATCAGATTCTATTGGATGGGCAGACTCTTCTTTGGCAGAAATAACAGCTTTGAGTCGTGTTTGTCAAGCTCTCATCCGGGATCAAGGATTCCCAATGCCTAGGTTGGTCTTCGAATGTGATTCCCTTAATGTAGTAAGGTGGTTAGGAGATTTGGGAAAGGTTCCTTGGAGATATACAGATCTCATCGGTCCTATTGTCTCTATTCTTCGACTCTCTGGTGAGGTGAGGATCAACCATATTTGGCGTGAACGTAATTCCCTAGCTGATTACTGGGCGAAACAAGGGGCTGGCGGAAATGGCAGAACCGAGAGCTGGTTTTAAGTTGTATTTGGAGTTATCAGTTGTTGAGGTTTGTATGTTGGTGTACGTGGTGTTGATTTTAGATGGGAACTGATGCTATGCGTTGAGGCTGATGATGGCCTATGTTTGTTGAAGTCACTCCTGTTCTATGTTGCGGAATTTGTTGGAGGGTGTTTTGCTGCATCACATCTTTGCTACAAGAGGAATCCTTGAAGCAGACTGAATAGAGTATAGAGACTATTGGGAGCAGACATAGTGTTTCGGTCTTTGCTCGGTGCAAGACGGGGGCACTGTCCTTGTATATTGTCCTGGTTACTATTGTGTTTGTGTTGGTTATGTTTTGCAGGTTAATCTTCAAGCGGGTCTGGTAGGGATTTTGGAGGACTACAAATTTTGGTGAGGTGCCGAGTTCGATGACATCAATTGTTAATGAAAGTTGAGTGGAGATTGCTGCTGTTGCTGCCGAGGCGGGACATTGGAGAACGGGCAAAACTCTGTGTTGGAACGACTCTTGTTTAAGTGGTATTGTTGCTTCATCCACCTGGGAGGATGTAAGAACTTTGTGACATGAATCTCACCAAGGCAATTGAGAAGGTGTGTGCTGAGCTTTTAGCTTTCTAAGAAAGGAATTTTGTGATTCTCATCTGGACATTCATGATTTCGCTTTAGCATTCATATCGACCTTGCATTTGCTCACTTCGGTGTATCGAGTTTCATTAGGACAATAGGGCTCTATCCTTTTTGGTTTTACCAGACTATACTCATCCTCTCATCCCTAGTCAACCTACATCGAGCCTAACTGATCCTCATTGTTTAGCTCATACTTTGTCGCCTGAAATTCTTGCTTTCCCCTAATTTAGACATCCAGGTTTTCACTTTCAGTTTGCAGCTGTGGTACTGTCCTAGATTTTCATATGAATTCCTCTTGTGTTGCAAAGTTTTAGTTGGGAACTCAGGGGTTGGTTGACCATTATTAGCGCGAGGATATAACCCAGTCTCATTTGATGTGGGGATACATTAGAGCCTAGGATGCAGTAAGATAGATTAATTGTTGCTCTGGTTTGTTTACCTTTATTTTTTCTTTTTATTGTTTGGAAACCCTCTGAAAAAAACAAAAAAAAAAAAAAGTGTCGTAGTGTAAATGCAGCATAGTGAAAGATTGATTTTCCACACATGATTGATGAAGAAAAAAAATTAAAAAATTATGGTGTAGTTAAAATTAAAAAAAAAAAAAAAAAAAAAAAAAAAAAAAAAGATAGTTGAGGTGCTGTGATCCTTCCAGACGGGGCTGTCACTTGGTAATTGGCGCTGGGTAGAGAGATTTGGAGGCTGTTTGAATGCCATTTATTGGCCTTACCCATGAGGCCTATTTGAGCTGTCTAGGCTGACTTCTCTCATTTGCAACACGACTGGAATCTCATGTGAACTCTGTTGGATGGTATCTCAACTCGCATGAACCTTTCATCCTTGTTTCTCACCTTTTAGCTTTGGTCCTGCCATTCAGCATCCCCGTCCGTTCGAACCTTTTCGAACCTTTCCACCCCCTTTCTCTTCCTGCAGGTTTGGCCATGTATTACCCTTTCATCGCCTTTTGATTCGATACATTTGATTTGAGTACTTTTGTAATGCCCCAAAAATTTTTAAACCAATTTTTGTGACGTCACTGCCGTGTTACCTCCCTTAAACTGTTGGCCAGTCAATTTAAGTTTGATAACACGAAGCCTGGTAATCAGAAAATCCAACACATCATAATATCAGAGTAACAGAGTAAGCAACAGAAACAAGTCCATCATCTAATCATAACAACTCGGCTACAAGCCTCATACAGTACCTCACCTCGGTACTCACGTCTACCTGTCCAAAATATCAAGTATAAGGAGGAATAACAAATGATTGGTTCACAGACCAATTCCAATTCACAGTAATACTCAGAAATATCAGACAAGTCACATAAAGATAACGTATGGTCTAATACAGCATATTAGTCAACAACATAATAATGCAGTCCTATTAGATCACTCAGTCCCAAACCCGTCACCATGATCATGCTCTGCGTCCTCCTCGGGAGTATCTATAAGAAAGACAAAATGCAAGGTGTCAGTACATAAAGTACTGAGCAAGAGTAGAACTAGCTGGGAAACAGGGAACAAGATTTTAAAGGGTTATTAACAATTTATATAATTGCATAATTAAATTAATAATTAAACATCACACCGTCCCATACCGGTGCTTCAACCACGTCATACACTGCGAAACAATAATAAGATGAATGATGGATGATGAGATGAAAGGTATGACCTAAAGTGTCTATCTATCCTAAATGCAGCACATAAGTATGTCTAGCGTGTATCCTAATACCATGGCCGGCATTCTTCCCCATTAAGGCTCCACCTCACCTTAATGGTCGGAAGAGATACCTACAGTGCCCCCGCCGCGAGCACTACATGCATAAATGGTCAAGTGGACTTACGGAGTGGCATCCCCAATGATCGAACCACATCTAGCGGGTATTGGCCCAGAGCATCTCGCTCTCGAAAGCCTACATGCCCAGAACATAGTCCTCGAAAGCATAACCAACAATCATCACAATAAACATGTCCTGGATAATCAAATAATCAAGCTTGCCCAATTAACACTCGAAAGCATAGACATGATATTTGTATCCTCGAAAGCATAAAGTCACAAATCATAATAATGTCAAACACATGCCCTATCTCATGACTCGGAAGCATAAATTGTATAATTCCCATAATCATAATTCACATGCCCAATCACTAGATTCGAAAGCATACTAAATTAATTCCCAAGTCCAACGACTAAGTTCAGCATTCGGGTCGCCAACCCCACATATTGGCTAGCATATTCTATATGACTCACCGTCATCAAATTAGGAGAAATGCAAGATCTCATCCTAAGCTAAGGCATGGTAGATCTATCAAATCTGACATTAATAACCACGAATTGTGTTCCAAAAATTCTTAAACAAGTTATAAACATTTTCCGATGCTTAAAAACGAGTAAGAAACGATAAAATACGAAAGGGGAATGAAAAACGGAAGAAAACAGCAAATCGGGCGCGCATGTGACACCCCGGGCTATGAATTCCAATTTTTGACTTTTTAAAAAGTCAATATCTCTGAAATCTGATTACATATTTGAAATCCTCGTTTCGAGTAGGGTTAGATTCATATATGATTTGCGAAAATCGGATGAGAAACGAGTAAGTTAGAGCCGATTCAAGTTTGTGAGTTTTTGGGTGCACAGGAGGCGCCAATTGTGGCGCTTAAGCCTATTTCTAGGCGCCACACAGGCAATGTGGCGCCTGTACTGAAGGCTCTGTGGTCCGGGGCGCCGAAGTGGCGCTCCAGGCCACATTTGGGCGCCGCAAGCGCCTCTGAAGCACCAAACAGGGGCAGAATCCGCGATTTTCACCCCTTTCTTCCAATTTTCCCCCACTTTGAGCTAAATCCTACTCTTGCCTTGGACTTTTGGTGTCCCAATACTTCAATTAATAGCTCCCCAAGCTTCCAAACACCAAGAATGAGCTGCATTACAAGAATCAAAACCAAACTTAACAAAAATCCACCAAGAACCAAAGTTCTTCAACATGCAAGAGTTCTTGAGCTTAACCCATCAAAAAGTCCAACCAAAAATCAACATAAAACTTACCCAAGCTCTCAAATCAGTCACCACAAGCTCCCCAAGGAAAATGACAAGCTCCACCAAGCTCAAATCTACATTTGAACCAAAAATCCCCAAATTTTCGTCACCATGGTGGACAGCCCCAAAATCACCTCAAGAACTCATCAAAAATGGAGAATAAGGTGGGGAAATTACTTACCCAAGTATGTATAATCAATCCCCTAGCTTCCTTTGAGCTCAAACTTGCTAAAACTCTCTCAAAGACTCCATTTTTGCACAAATGCTCTCAAAAACGGGAAAGCCCTAGTTTTTTAGTGTTGAGACACCAAACGAAGCTTATGGCAGATTTTTGGGGGGTCTTCTTTGGGTGTGGTTCAACCCGGGTCAGACACGGGTTGGGTCGGAAGGTGAGTTAACGGGTTGGTTCACTTGTCTTGAGCCATTCTTATCATATTGCACTCACTGAGCACTTGAGCACTTATTCTCTTGTGGGTTTGAACCCACTTATTCTTCCACTTCATTAAAATCATACCTACAAAATATCCATATAATAAATCCTTTATTAATTAACCACAATTAATTAAATTAATCATGTGTTAATTAAATTCGGGTGTTACAACTTTTGCATGGAAGATGTGCATATGTCTGTCATTGTGATTATTTATGTGTGAGTCATTTTGAAAGCTCACCTATGTGGGCAACCTTGGCGAGACCAATTGGATTGAATTCTTCAAGTAAAAGACTGGCAGCGCGTTTGAAGTGATTCTGGTTGAATATTGGAAGGGTTTCTGCGCAACGGGGTATTTTATACCGATCAAGGACGTCATTGCAGTCCTTCGAAAATAGACAATGCTTGCCGCTTTTCAGTTTGAGACGCCATGAGTTGATGGCTGACTGTTGCTTATGTTGCTTATGTGTTTTGAAATCATTTTGTAGTTTGTCTGCTGGGAATCCCCCTTTTTTTGATTCTATGGACATTCTGTACTTCACACTACGGTTTTGAATGAAATAAATGTCGTTCCCTCAAAAAAAAAAAAATGTTTACTGCAGAGGAATATGTGGTATTATCATTATTATTTTATTATTTTATGTAGAAGTAATTACTAGTTTGATCTTATATAGGTTTTTAAAATATTTATAAGTTTTTTGTCGTATATAAATAGTTGTAGATAACGACTTGCCCAAGTGCATAAATTTATATCTTCAAACCTTATGATTACATCCGTACATATATAAAGAATTTTAGCTTAATTATAAATTGGCTTAATCGGGATTTATAAAAGGCTTAAAAACTGACATATTTAAATAAATAAGCCAGACTTAGACCTATTAAATGGGCCTATCAATGATAATAAGCCAGACCCGAACCTTAAAAACTTGACGGAGGTCTAGGCAGTTCAAGCCTAAGCCTAGCTCGGCCTAGCCTATTTCAATGTTACTTGGGGATGATAGATTTGGATTTTGGAATAACAATAGAGTTAAATATTTTTTAGGCCACTACAAGGAGTCATTTCCGTTTTTAGGCCATCAATTATTCCTATTTATGATTTTCGGCCATGACAGGGCATTTGGGCCGAATTTATGGCCAATTTGACCAAGTCAACGCCCCAACGGGCCGTGGGTGTTGCACTCGCCACGCGATGGCCTAAATGTGGAAATGCTCTCATTCTAATGGCCAATTTTAGTGTTTTTTTTGTTGGCGTCTGATACTTCATCCCGTTATTTATGTCTTATTTTTCTTTTTATCCACCCTAACATTTTTGTCTCAGTTTCATTATAAGAAATAATTAAATATTAATCACCAAACATGCACTATCACATAACATTAATAAATTCTAATCAACAACAGTCGGCTTGAGTAGATTGAGGCTCTAGTCGCTCAAGCAAGATCTCAGATCGAGCCTTGTGTATGCAAAGAAACTGCTTTGGAAGAGAGACTAGACTATCCGACATAGGCCTATTACCTAGTCTACCGAAGGTCAGACCAGGCCATGCTTTTTTTTTATAAACAGGTCAGGCTCAAGCTATTTTGAAACCCTATTTAGCTAAATGGGCTCAGAGTAAGCCTACCAGCCCGGCCTATTTAACATTATTATTAATCTATTTATGTTTACTACATATGAATATATGTTATTATTATTATTATTATTATTATTATTATTATTATTATTATTATTATTATTATTATTTTTATATATAAGTAATTATTAACTTGATCTTATATAGATTTTAAGAATATTTATAAATTTTTTCCCGTATATAAATAGTTGTAGATAACGACTTGTCCAAGTGCACAAATTTATGATTTCAAACCTTATGATTACATCCAGAAATATACTAAAAGAATTTTAACTTATTTTTTCATTAGTCTTAATCAGGCTTTTAAAAAAAATTGGCCTATTTAAAATAGGCCAGGTTTAAGCCTATAAGACAGGCCTATTACAGGTAATAGGCCTGCCTCGGGCCATAAAAAATCGACGCGGGCCTAGGCCGTTCGAGCCTAAGCCTAGTCCGACCTAGTCTATTTCCACCCCTACTTATAATGAAAATGAGACAAAAATATTATGGTGGATAAAAAGGAAAGTGAGACATAAGTAATGGGATGAAATATCAATTACGAAAAAAAAAAAAAAAAAAAAAAAAAAAAAAAAAAAAAAAAAACTAAGATTGGCTATTAGAAGGAGAACATTTCCATATTTATTCCAACACCTGGAGAGTGTAACACACGCGGCCCGTCGGGGGCGTTGACTTGATCAAATAAGCCATAAATTCAGCCCAAATACTCTGTGATGGCCGAAAACCATAATAAACAATTAATAACCTAAAAAAGAAATGACTCTTCTAGTCTATATATATTAAAGCATTAGTGAACAACCAATCCTACATTTAATGTGGTGTCTCCATTTCAATTTTCTAATTTTTATAAATTTTTGCATTTTTTTATTTATCAATTTTAGATTTTCATATTTATTTATTTATTTATTTATTATAGATTTTCAGTTTTTGAAATATATGAAATTCCTACAATATTCACTTTTAAAAAGATTTGAAAGATTTGAAATTTGAAATTTTGCATATCTTATTTTTTCTATATTAATTTTTCATTTTTTAATTTACTAATTTTAGATTTTTCCATTTATTTATTTATTCAACATAGATTTTAGTCCATCGTGTATAAAATATATCATTTACTTATAAATTCATACTATATCATCCTATCGTGTCACTATATATTTATTTTTAAAAAGATTTAAAAGATAAAATTTGACATTTCAATTTTCTAATTTTTATAAACTTTTGCATTTTTTAATTTATCAATTTTAGATTTTCACATTTATTTATTTATTAATTATAGATTTTTAGTTTTTGAAATATATGGAATTCCTACAATATTCACTTTTAAAAGGATTTGAAAGATTTGAAATTCGAAATTTTGTATATCTTATTTTATCTATATTAATTTGCACTTTTTCATTTACTAATTTTAGATTTTTTTTCATTTATTTATTTATTGAACATCGATTTTAGTCCATCGTGTATAAAATCTATCATTTACTTAGAAATTCATACTCTATCATCCTATCGTGTCACTACCTCTATCATCCTATCGTATCACTATATATTTATTTCCAAAAAGATTCGAAAGATAAAATTTGAAATTTTACACTTTTTATTTTATCTATGTTGCATTTTATTTATTTGCATTTTTTAATTTTATCTATTATAGATTTTATTATTTTGCATTATTATTTTTATTTATTTTAAATTTTATTATTGTATTTAGTATTTATTTATAGGTTTTCAGTTTTTACATCAATGTTATTATGACGAAGTTGCACTGGCAACAAAGAATTATGTTGCATTTATGTTTCAATATGGTGAATATATTCTAATACCGGTAATTTTGTGTAGATTTAGTCTCAAGTTTGGTTATGTTTTTTTGTATGGTGAATGATGTAATCAAAATATACATTGCACATCATATTTATTTATTCATGTTAAAGATATATAGAAATCACAATTTTTGGTTCTTAAAAGATACTAGTATTACCCGCCCGCGCGATGCGCGGGAAGAAAAGTTTCTAAAATATCAAAAAAAAATTATTTAGAGATTCAACAAAAGAATAAATTGTCCTCACGATTGAATGAAAGAAAATGTATAACGTAAAATAGTTGATGATCAAAGCAATGAATAAGAAATTGATCAAGATTAAAGGAATGAAAGTTTTAACTGTAAAACTGACGTTTAATTGTCAAGGTTGAAGGAATATCAAAGTTTTCCTATTTATTTTTTTTGCTCCGGCTCCTCTAAAGAAAATAATTTATACATGCGTAAAAGTAATAAATATGACAAAACAATTTTTTTTCTAAAAAAGGAAAAAATATTCTAATAACGTCCTACATTCCTTTATAGTATTTCTAAAATTAATGAATTGCTTGATAATTTTATGTCACTAATCACAGGAATAAAATTGCCCTTATCGTTACCAGCATGTTAAAAACAAAATATAGCTTATTTAAAACTGGCGATTGTTAATTCCATCGAATACAGATTATGGAATAAATATGTTTTTAAATACAATTAAATTTTTTTGAAAATAAAATACAATTAAATTTTAAATCAGCAAGTAAGATCATAAAAAAAAACAGTTTCATAGCCCATAGGTTTTATAAATTGGATTATCTAGAATAGATCAGTCACAACGAATATGTAAGCCTGGATCAAAAATCAATATAAAGCTATACCATATACAGGACCACTAATTCAATAATATCAATTATAAAGTTTACTTTTATTTATATGAAAAATGAAATAAGTATCATTTTTCAAATTCAGTGTGCACGATATGATTTCTTTAATTTTAACCCCATTTAAATTCTTAAAATTTATAACTTTTTTTTAAAAAAAAAACCTAAGAATAAATATAATAATGCACTTACCATTCCTGTATATTTATTGGCATCGCGACAATCAAGTATAAGATTCATTTTAAAACAACTAATATTTAGGGAATCAAACAATGCTTCATTGAAAAAGATAAATAATAAAGCGGTTAATAAAATTCATCAAACAGTATGTAATCATCCGGATCATAGAGCAAAACTTCGATTCAAACATTCGTATTAACAAATCCATCATACTTGAAGATTTTGATACATCAATGACGATTAAATTTATTAGCCAGTCCGATAAGACCATTCCTAATATCAGAGAACCAAACCTTGTCAAACTTCATCAACAAAGGTTTCGCAACAAACTTCCTCAATAAAGGTTTCGCAGCACAGAAATAGTTACCCTTCATATACTAAAAAAAATGTCCATTTGGGCTACAATACATTCAAGCATAGCATTTAGAACGGCTAGGAAAGTTACATTGTCCAGTCATGCCTCATTTGTTCAATATCTTATCATTATCATTGGATAAAATTCTCTGGTCTTTATGTATATGTTTAATAAATGCAGCATTTATATTTTGAAGGAGAATGAAAGTATAGACAGAGTATTTCTACTTGCAATTTTTTCCAGATAGGGGTTCGAGGGGATGACCAAGAATTTTGTTAATAACTTGAGCAAATCCAGATGAAATAGAGCCAACCACATTCCCCGTTGATGTCAGGATATAAATTTTTCATGTGCTTGTAGTGATTAGTCTTCTGTTTGTCACAGGATTCTGCAAAATGGCAATTATATATGATTAAGATTCAGTTCATAACTGCAGTAAACATGGAAATAAAACTAAAGAAACAAAACAATTGATTAAAAAAATCATCACCTACACGCCTTAATTTTCAAGTGAAAATTAAGCCTATGTCGCATACTTCCATTCCATTTTCTAAATTAAAGCCCAAACTTCAAGCTATGTTCAAAGCCAAAATTAAAGTTAAGAAATTCATTTAAGTAGGATAAACTCCATGGCATTGGTACTTTATTCAATATCCATATCGAGATAATCTTGGAAGTTTATGCAAAATCAAAATACTTTGTGCGAAATAGCCTTGCTCCTTTTTGTGCAATGGGATAACCTGAATTCATTTCAGACATATGTATCGAATTCTTGTTAGTTATTAGCCAATGTATACATCTAATTCATGTTAGTTATTAAAACCCTAAATATTGTATTTCCCTCCATCATCCCCATTGTAAAAATTCTGCATCTGTTTTCCCCATCACCGCAAATCTCATTTGAACAAATAAATAATTAATACATATTACATACATATTTTATTACCATCATGATTTATCCATCATGATTTTATTACCATATAATTAATAATACATATTTTTGCTAAATTAGATTTAATCCGTACTATATTTTTGGCATATTAATTTTCCCATCATCCTTTTATATTATTAATTAATCCAAAGAATTATGCACTTAAATTGAGCAGCCGGGATCTATTTCCAAATTATTCAAGGTGCCCAATATGGTAATAAATTATTTGATATATACATAATAAAATAAATTTTCGATGATTAACATAAATATCAACCATCTTCATAAAATATATTGGATTCAATAATTTATCTATAACCTCTTTTAATTTGATAGAAATAACACTTAAATGGTAATAGATTTTTAATAAAGTTTATAATTAGTTGTCTAATATTATAAGATCTACCAAACGATACATAGTAAATATACAAAATTAAAGTAGATTACAATTTTTGACATGATTTTTATCCATCCAATTAGGAATAATGTTTTCCACATTACACCCTTTAATTATGGGATCATTTCATTCTCTATTAGTGTACTGGATTTAAATATTTATGATTTTGGATCTAATAAAATAACACACATTTTTTAAAATTTAAAACCGCATATTTAGAATGGTTTATTTAAAAAATACATATTTTAATATTTATTTTTTATTTTTTATTTAATATTTAGTTTCAAAAATACGGATATATTTATATGGAAAGATTTAGTTGCCAATATAAATAAAATAATTTTAAAATACGGATATACTTATATGAAAAGATTTAGTTGCCAATACAAATAAAACGGTCCTAAAATACGAATATATTTAAATAACTTGATCTAATGTTAAATCATCACAATATATCTATAACTAAAACGAATCACAATAAATTGATTCTAAAACGATATGTTAAACGATTCCATTTCAAAACGTAGTATCTTCACAATATTTTTTCCAAAGTTAATATTATAATAAACTTATTGCTATAATTAACCAATTGCTATAATACAAATTTTTTTAGAAATGAAAGATGATATTTTATATTAAAGCAATGATGATTTAACATTTTCATATTTAACTTGTAAGGACCAATAAATGTTATAATGAAACTTAGTGTTAATAAAAAAGTCAATTAAAATTAATGACATAATAAACTCATGGTTGAAATCATTTCATTATTTATTTATATTAAACATTTCCTTTTTGTGAAATTGAGAATACAATCCTATAAATCTAAAATTGAAGGAATTATTTTAGTATAGAGTTAATTTCACTTTTTGAGATTATTAACTAAAAATTAGGCTAGTGGTTTTAGGCTGGAAACTTTTGCATATAATTTTAGGTTAATCCATGGATTTAAGTGTAAATTGAATATTATTTATATAGATAAATAAATTCCTAATATGGATTCATTATTCACCACAAATAAATAAAATATCATATTTGTAAAAATTATAATAATAGTTGAAGGGCTAAATTACATTAATTTTTCGTATTTAAGGGGTAATTTATTTATTTCCATTGATCATCTCATCTTTTACGATTATTCTTTGCTCTTTCCATAATCATTTCATTGTCTATGGTCAACATTTCATTTTTGTTTATCCAATGGAATCAATTTAATAATGTAAATTAATTCAATCAATGTAATCAATATAATTAATGGAAATCAATTACCCTATTATATTTGCTTTATTTATGGGGTAATACTTAGTTTCTATTTTTTTTTATTTGATATTGTATTTTCAAAATACGGATAAATTTATAAGGAAAGATTTTGTTGCAATATAATTAAAAATTATTTCATAGACAAATTATATTCAATATCTTAAATATTTTATTTCCCCCCATCATCCCCATTGTAAAAACATCTACTTTCCCCATCACCACAAATCTCATTTGCAGAAATAAATAATTAATACATATTACATACATATTTTATTAACATCATGATTTTATTACCATATAATTAATAATACATAGTTTATTTTTCTAGTTAAATTAGATTTAATGCGTGCTATATTTTTGGCATATTAACTTCCCCATCCATAAATAAATTCCTAATATGGATTCGTTATTCACCATAAATAAATAAAATATCGTATTTGTAAAAATTATAGTAATAGTTGAAGGGCTAAATTACATTAATTATTCTTTATTTAAGGGATAATTTATTTATTTACATTGATCATCTCATCTTTTACGATTATTCTTTGCTCTTTCCATTATCATTTTATTGTCTATAGTCAACATTTCATTTTTGTTTATCCAATGGAAATCAGTTTAATCAATATAAATTAATTTAATCAATGTAATCAATATAATCAATGGAAATCAATAACCCCATCATCTTTGCTTTATTTATGGGATAATACATAGTTTCCATTTTTTATTTTATATTGTGTTTTCAAAATACGGATAAATTTATAAGGAAATATTTAGTTGCCAATATAAATAAAAATCATTTGATAGATAAATTATATTCAATATCCTAAATATTTTATTTTCCTCCATCATCCCCATTGTAAAAATTCTGCATCTGCTTTCCCCATCACCGCAAATCTCATTTGCACAAATAAAATAATTAATACATATTACATACATATTTTTTTATTATCATGATTTCTCCATCATGATTTTATTACCATATAATTAATAATACATATTTTATTTTTTTGGTTAAATTAGATTTAAACCGTACTATAGTTTTGGCATATTAATTTTTTCATCATCATTTTTTATTTATTATTAAATCCCAAAAATTGTGCACTTAAATTGAGCAGCCGGAATCTCTTTCCAAATTATTCAAGGTGGCCAATATTGTAAAAAAATTATTTATATATACATAATAAAATAAATTTGCGATTATTAACATAAATGTCAACAATATCTTCATAAAATATATCGGATTCAATAATTTATTATCTATAACCTCTTTTAATTTGATATTAATAGCACCTAAATGGTAACAAATTTTCAATAAAGTTTATAATTAGTTATCTAATATTATAAGATCTACCAAACGATACATAGTATATATACTAAATTAAAGTAAATTATCATTTTGACATGATTTTTAACCATCCAATTAGTAATAATGTTTCCCAAATTACACCCTATAATTATGGGATCATTTCATTCTCTATTAGTGTACATGATTTAAATATTTATGATTTTTGGATCTAATAAAGTAACACATATTTTTTAAAATTTAAAACCGCGTATTTAGAATGATTTATTTTTTTAAAAAAAATACATATTCTAATATTTAGTTTTAATTTTTTATTTAATTAATATTTAGTTTCCAAAATATGGATATATTTAGTTGCCAATATAAATAAAATGATTCTAAAATATGGATATACTTATATAAAAACATTTAGTTGCCAGTATAATTAAAACGATTCTAAAATAAGAATATATTTAAATAACTATCTAATGTTAAATCATCACAATATATCTATAACTAAAATAAATCACAATAAATTGATTCTAAAATGATATGTTCAATGATTCCATTTAAAAACCTAGTATCTATATTAAATCATCACAATATTTTTTCCAAAATTAATATTATAATAAACTTATTATTGCTATATTTAGCCAATTGCTATAATATAATTTTTTTAGAATTTAAATATAATATTTTAATTTAAAGCAATGATGATTTAACATTGTCATATTTAACTTGGCTAACTTATTATTGTCATATTTAACATTGTCATATTTTAATTCCATTTAGCCAATTGCTCCTCCTCTTTATTTAAGGGGTAATTTATTTATTTCCATTGATCATCTCATCTTTTACGATTATTCTTTGCTCTTTCCATAATCATTTCATTGTCTATAGTCAACATTTTATTTTTGTTTATCCAATGGAAATCAATTTAATCAATATAAATCAATTACCCCATCATCTTTACTTTATTTATGGGATAATACTTAGTTTTCATTTTTTTATTTGATATTGTGTTTTTCAAAATACGGATAAATTTATAAGTAAAGATTTAGTTGCAATTCAATAAAAATCATTTCATAGAAAAATTATATTCAATATTCTAAATATTTTATTTCCCTCCATCATCCCCATCTGCTTTATTTATCTTAAAAATACATATTTAGAAATGGTTTATTTTAAAAATACATATTCTAATATTTAGTTTTCATTTTTTATTTAATATTTAGTTTCCAATATATGGATATATTTTAGTGGAAAGATTTAGTTGCCAACATAGATAAAATCCATTTCAAAACGTAGTATCTATATTAAGTCATGACAATATTTTTTCCAAAGTTAATACTATAATTAATAAACTTATTGCTATAATTAGCCAAATGATATAATAAAAAAATTTGTTAGAATTTAAATATAATCTTTTAATTTAAAGCAATGATAATTCAACACTGTCATATTTAACTTGAGAATAGAATTAATTTGATATTAATCAATCATTGAATGTTAATTTTTGGAATATTAATTTTTTCATCATCATTTTTCATTATTAATTCATCCATTCAAAAATTTTATAATTAGTTATCTAATATTATAAGATCTACCAATTAAAGTAAACTATCATTTTTAACTATCAAATTAGCAATGATGATTTCCAAATTACATCCTTTAATTATGAGATCATTTCATTCTCTATTAGTGTACATGATTTAAATATTTATGATTTTTGGATCTAACAAAGTAAAATACATTTTTAAAATTAAAAAACACATATTTAGAATGGCTTATTTTAAAAATACATATTCTAATATTTAGTTTTTATTTTTTATTTAATATTTAGTTTCCAATATATGGATATATTTGAATGGAAAGATTTAGTTGCCAATATAGATAAAATCCATTTCAAAACGTAGTACCTATATTAAATCATCACAATATTTTTTCCAAAGTTAATATTATAATTAATAAACTTATTGCTATAATTAGCCAAATGATATAATAAAAAATTTGTTAGAATTTAAATATAATCTTTTAATTTAAAGCAATGATAATTCAACACTGTCATATTTAACTTGAGAATAGAATTAATTTGATATTAATCAATCATTGAATGCTAATTTTTGGCATATTAATTTTTTCATCGTCATTTTCCATTATTAATTCATCCATTCAAAAATTTTATAATTAGTTATCTAATATTATAATATCTACCAATTAAAGTAAACTATCATTTTTAACTATCAAATTAGCAATGATGATTTCCAAATTACATCCTTTAATTATGGGATCATTTCATTCTCTATTAGTGTACAATGATTTAATTATTTATGATTTTTGGATCTAATAACCTAAAATACATTTTTAAAATTAAAAAACACATATTTAGAATGGTTTATTTTAAAAATACATATTCTAATATTTAATTTTCATTTTTTATTTAATATTTAGTTTCCAATATATGGATATATTTAAATGGAAAGATTTAGTTGCCAATATAGATAAAATCCATTTCAAAACGTAGTATCTATATTAAATCATCACAATATTTTTTCCAAAGTTAATATGATAATTAATAAACTTATTGCTAAAATTAGCCAATTGATATAATAAAAAATTTGTTAGAATTTAAATATAATCTTTTAATTTAATTTAAAGCAATGATAATTCAACATTGTCATATTTAACTTGAGAATATAATTAATTTGATATTAATCAATCATTGAATGCTAATTTTTGGCATATTAATTTTTTCATCATAATTTTCCATTATTAATTCATCCATTCAAAAATTTTATAATTAGTTATCTAATATTATAAGATCTACCCATTAAAGTAAACTATCATTTTTAGCTATCAAATTAGCAATGATGATTTCAGAATTACATCCTTTAATTATGGGATCATTTCATTTTAATTTAATTAAAGCAACGATAATTCAATATTGTCATATTTAACTTGAGAATAGAATTGATTTGATATTAATCAATCATTGAATGGAGTAATTGAGAATAGAACATGGATAAAAATGATATGGACAAATTCGAAACTCTCTTATTGAATAAAATACAAAAGATTCTGAGAAAATAATGCTATAACTAATACACTCATCCAATTATTTACACTCGGTGGAACAAATCTTTCCACAAAAAGAACAACCAAACAATTGATTTATTCTTTTATGATTATGAATATTCCTTAGCTCTTCATCCATTCAAAATGCTCTTCGTCATTTGAGTCTGTACTATCGTTGTTCCAATATCTGTCACCAAAACAACAACAAAAGAAAATAAAAATATTAGCAAAAAAGGGAGAAAGAGGCATGGAATTGAATCATAAAAGCTATAAAATGGCGGAGAGATGTATTTGTCATAGAAGAAGATGTCACAACAATTGATTTAATCTTTTATGATTATGAATATTCCTTAGCTCTTCATCCATTCAAAATGTTATTCGTCACTTGAGTTTGTACTCTCGTTGTTCCAATAACTGTCACCAAAACAATAACAAAAGAAAACAAAGATATTAGCAAAAGAGGGAGAAAGAAACATGAAATTGAATAAGAAAAGCTATAAAATGGTGGGAGATGTAATTGTTAAATGGAATAAAGGCTATAATATTGAGAGAAATGTTAGATGAAGATGTAAGGATATGATTTTGAGGTGGGTTATAATACACATATTTATAGGAGGAAGGGAATAAATGAGATGCATGTTTAATATAGAAATTGGAGCACGGTCCATGGTATATTTGTAATTATCATCGATATGGAGCACGGTCCGGTGGCAGAACTGTAAATAAGTTAGTGTGTGAGAGAGAGTGTAAAAAAATGGATTTTGTGAGGGGAAAATATTTGGGGGGGAAAGTGTGTGTGTGTGTTAGACTATTTTGTTTTAGATTATTATATAGATTTAATTTCCAATTTATATGGAGTTCCCACAATTTTACTTTTATTTTAAAAAAATTAAATTTCAAATTTAAATGGAATTTTTAGTGTATATATAGAACTTATATTATTAAAAGATACATTAATAAATATATAAAAAATATTTATATATATTAATTAATGTATATATAGACCATGATTTTACAAAAATATGTCACTTATCTTAAACATAATATGTAATTATATAGTTGTGAATGTGTTCATCAATAAATAAAGAAGGAAAATGTAATTTTTTTTAATCTTCTCTCTCTATCCCATTATTTATGTGTAACATCACGAATAATTAATTCATAGTTAAATTAATTTAATCATGGTTAATTAACTAAGTTGGCTTAATTAATTAAATTGGTGCTTGATCAATTATATAGATAACCCAATGAGACAAATTAAGAGCCCAACTCATTAAAACAATTATTGAAAGAAGAAGCCCACCAAAATGGCCCAAGCCCACAACCCCTTTCTTGCTTAAATTATTGAAAGAAATTGGGGGTATTTTTCCATTCTTCAATTCCAGTCACTTGAGGAGGAATAATTAGAGATTTTTGGGCAGCCAACTAGCGATTGAAGGAGAAGAAGAGGAGGATGCCCACCATTGCTGGAAGCTCGGAGCTTGAAAGAGAGTAAGAAGCTGAGGTAATGGATTGCATTTTTCAATTTTCCACATTTTCCTTTCTCCCGTTTCCTCTTCCCTTTTCTATGCCGGAGTTCGATCGGTGGCGGGGCTGGTGGTGTCGCCGCTGCGGTGGCGACGAGGAGGGCCAGGGCCGATGGCCCTGGCCATGGCGAGGCCGGAGGCAGCGCCTCCGGCGGTGGCAATGCCACAGCGTGGTGGTGCGCTGTGGCTGTGAGCAGCGGCTGCTGCCGCTGCTTCTGTGGGGGCGACGCCGGCCTACCGGCGGCGGCGGCGTGGAGGTGAAGGCTGTGCATGGTGGTTGTGGGCAGCCAGGGTGGTGTTGGGGTGTTTTGGTATTTTGATTATGTTATTGGGATTTCACATTCTTGTGTGGTTAATTGTTTGGAATTATGCTAATTGCTCCTAGTTGTGTATTTGATAGCTTGCTAATGATTCAAGGAGTCAAATTTTGAGAATGATTTTTATGGGCATTCTTGAATCCTAGTGCATATGGACTTTTGTGAAGTTGTAAGGAGTTCTTGATTTAATTTGGTATCCATTGAAAATGGTGGCTTGAATTATTAAAGTATGTGGATTTATTTCATATGGAGTCTTGGCCTGATAATCGGTAGTGTTGGAAGAATGATAATGTACAATTCTTGAATTGGGAGGTTGTTGATTTTGCATTTAAGTGTGGAATTGTTTTATAGATGTTATTGCATTCTTGTATAAAGGTACTTGAATTGGGTATTCATGAACTTAATTTCTAAAAAGAGGCCTTGATTAGCAAGCTTTGAAGTTAGGGTTGGTCTTGAATAATAAGACTGATAATCATGTGTATTGATACTTTCTTGGTAATTATTGAAAGAAAAAATGTTAGAATTGGAATTACTAGTAATGGTGACTTAGGGAATTGCTAGTTGATTTGTCTTTATGGATTAATTTGGAGGTTGGATAGAATTAGTTTAATTATAGTTGAATTTTGAATTGGAAATTTTTATTCCTTGATAAGTGACTTAAAAATATACTTTGGATGCTGGTTTTTACTTTTACCTTTGAAGCCTAAAAATTGGGGAATTGGCTATGTTTTGATTAATTGCGGGTACTTCATGAATTGATTAAATTAGATTACTTGCTTAGATGAAGGGGAGTTTAATTGGAAGAATAGTGAAAAGGTGTTGAAGGTGATTGTTGGAGCTGGTGGTTGGAATTGATGACGTTGATGTTGTAAAGGTTATTTTAATGCTTGTGATTTGCATCTTTGTATAGGGAACAACCGAGAGTTCGTGTCGAGGCCATTGGGAGGCTGAAGATGTTCAAGGGACTTGGATCACAACTCAAGAGTTTACTTCGACTTGAGCTTCGGGAAAGGAACTTGACGACGGTGTAATGGGAAGCTTTGAAGACCGTTTATTAAGGCAAGGTTTAGTTAATAATATGTAGATTAGGGGGTTAGGCCGAGATGACTAGCTAGTATTGATTTATAAATCGTATAACTCTTGGCATGTTAACCTAGACGTTTAGGATATGATCCTAATTAGGTTGTGCTTTAGATATAGGGGCGTCTATAACTTGACTGTTTCCCTAGGAAGTGATTAACCGTTAAGGTGGACGTAGACATATGATGAACTTAGACGCTTCTTGAGAATTATATGAAATGCCTTAGAATCTCAATGTGCGATTATTGTGAAGTTATCTTATTATGAGATTGGAACGAAATTGAATTGGAACTGAGTTCCATTTCTGAAATTGATTTGGGACTAGTTCCCTTATGTGTTGACTTTGGGACGTGTTCCCTGACTTTGAGATATATTCTCTGGCTTTGGGACGAGTTCCCTGGATTTGGGATTATTCCCTGGATTTGGGATTTATTCCCTGGACTGGATTTGGGCTGCAAACCCTTATCTATTTGATTCGAGACGAGTTCTCTTATCTGGAACCATGGACTAGGATGCGCATTAGGAGTTTATTTATTCATTTAGGATATATAGGCACTTAGGGCATAACATTTCATCTCATCATTTATCATGCATAATGATTGCAGTGCATCTTGTGATTGAAGCACCGGTATGGGACGGTGTGATGTTTAAATATTGTATTTAATTCATGTTATTAATATATTTATATTGATATTATGTCATTTAACTCTCGTACTGTCTAATCTACTTATTACTGCTATTACCTTGCCAGTACAATGTACTGACACCTTTTTGTTGTCTGTTTTATAGATCTTCCTACGGATAGCGCAGAGCACAATGAGGGGGGTTTCGGGTTGAGCGGACTAGCTAGGCTGCATCCATTATATTTATTGTTTAGAATAAATATTATATGCTCTTGCCTGATCTTTGATGAGAATATTTGTGTATTTCTTAAATGTGATCAGTGTCACATATGATTTATCTATTGGGTATTTCTGGCATTGGATTTGTGAGCATGTTGTTGTTTCATTTCAGGGCTTGAAGCCCGGATATGCCATGTTATGTTCCTGGGAATATATATTGTTTTATATATTATTTTATTGGCATCTGATACTGTGATATATGTTTCTGTTTATACCTCGCTTCGTATTGGCTGTCTAAGCTGAGTGATCAATAGTTTAGAACAGTTAATACGGCGGTGACGTCACGAAAATGGTTTTAAATTTTCGGGGCGTTACATTATGTCTCAAAACTTTTGGACACATTGTCGAATACATTTATTTAAAATTTAATATCTTAAAATATACATATGTAAAAATTATGTAAAAATATATTCTAAAACTAAAAGTGTAATACCCCGAGAGAGTGTATGGAAGAATAGCTTAAAAGGATTGAAAAATCTACTCATGTCAACAAGGTGCACCTTTCTTTTCTGGTGACCGTCCCATAAGAACTCCACAGTTAAGTGTGCTTGCAGTGGAGTAGTCTTAAGGATGGGTGACCTCCTGGGAAGTCTCCCAGGGTGTGCGCGAGTGAGGCCAAAGCGTACTAGAAAGAGTTCTGTTGACCTGTGGGGCCAGACTTCAATTCCGAAAGAAAGCTCGAAAGCACATCCGGCTCCATAGCGGGCCGGGGTGTTACAGAATGGTATCAGAGCCGCGCGCTGTGCTGGGAGTACCAGTCAGGCGTCTAGCGGGGCAAAGATCCTGAGGGACTTTGATTAGGCGATCGAGGCGCAACGAGGACGTTGCGTTCTCAAGTGGGGGAGATTGTAATACCCCGAGAGAGTGTATGGAAGAATAGCTTAAAAGGATTGAAAAATCTACTCATGTCAACAAGGTGCACCTTTCTTTTCTGGTGACCGTCCCATAAGAACTCCACAGTTAAGTGTGCTTGCAGTGGAGTAGTCTTAAGGATGGGTGACCTCCTGGGAAGTCTCCCAGGGTGTGCGCGAGTGAGGCCAAAGCGTACTAGAAAGAGTTCTGTTGACCTGTGGGGCCAGACTTCAATTCCGAAAGAAAGCTCGAAAGCACATCCGGCTCCATAGCGGGCCGGGGTGTTACAAAAAGATTAGACAAATCTAACAAGACCGAATTTGACTATATTTTTCATATATAATTACGATAACATTAGGTCAAAGTTGATCAATAAACAGTGTTGAAAAGTCAAAATGAGACACTTTGAGTGTGACGGTAGGAATCTTTTTTAAGAAATAGTCCCTCCGTTTTATAATAGGAATTCGTTAGGGTGCGACTATGGGATTTGACATGATGTACTGCGGCGTTTTCCTACCGTTGATTAACTTTTTAAATCAACGGTTGAGATGAACTGGAATAGTAAAAAGGTAATTTTGTCATATTACTCCAAAATATATTTTAATACATTTCAGCGACAATGTATGTATTTTTCAACGATTTTGTTGATTAGTATATTGTTTTCAGAGACATGCATATTGTTTTCAGCGCGCTTTCCGTGCATTATCAGCGACGGAGTATAGTATATTTCAGCGACTCACTATAGTATATTTCAGCGACAAGCTATAATATTTTTCAGCGACTTGATATCGTGCATTTCAGCAACTTCGTAAAAGTTGAAACCTTAATTCTTTGATTTAATATATTTCAGCGACGGAGTATAGTATATTTCAGCGACGCACTATAGTATATTTCAGCGATAAGCTGTGTGCATTTCAACGATATTCATAGTGTTCTTCAGCAATGACCTTATGTATTTTTCAGCGACTTGACATTAAAAAAAATTTGGACAATTTTACTCTTTTACATTTTGGACCGTTGGATCTTAAACGAACGGTTGGGATTGGTGCCTTGATGTGCTGCGGGTTTTTGTGATTGCACCGTAACCAATCCCTTTATAATAAGTGTAACACTAGGAAATGACACAAGATTTAAGGTAAGTTAATAAATTTATTTAGTTGAAGTAATTAAATAAATAAAATAAGTAATATTTGGCTTTATTCTTTTTAGTTTTATTTATATGAATACAAAAAAAAATTAATAATTTGAATATAATTCGTAATAACTATTGACCTTCAAATTATTTCAAAGATGGTAATGTAACACTTATTTCCAAACACCCAAAAAGAGAAATGTAACACTTAAAAACGGATTATATAATTCATTAATCTATATTTTAACAGATTTGCAATTGACGAAACACAAATATAAATATAGCTTTGTTAGAAAATTGCGATTATGAATAATCAAAGTAAGTTCATATTGAATGACTAATTGCTGCAAATTCTATAAGTTTGAAAATTTTCTCTAGAATGCCGGTACTGAATGAAGTTTTAACGTTTGAAACAAATAATATATTGATAGTAGAAGAGACGTATTATAATAAGGAAGAAATGAAAGCAGGTCATGCTAAGTTATTACCTTTGTTGATTGGTGATGAGAAGAATGATTATAATAAAATAATGTCTGTAGTTGATAGTGATGGGTGTTGATTCATTTTTCTTTACGTGGTGAAACTGATAAGTGACAAGACATTTATCGATAATTTATCTAGAAAATATTTTGTTTAGCCCTTCATGGTAGATGTAATATTATGCTGCCTGTAGCATCCAATGGAATAGCACTCTTACTCATTCCAAGAGGTAAGACTGCACATTCTAGATTTGGTATTCCACTAGATAGTGACGAGAATTCTATCTGCAAAAAACTTATCTCTGAAAATTATTTAACCTCTCTTCTCTCTAAAACAAAACTCAATATTTGGGATGAAAATTCTTGATTGGTAGAATGATTATGAGCCCGTCTGAATTAACCAAATTCTCCATTCGACTTCAGAGGAAAAAATTTCACTCGCAGTTTGTTTTACTATGACTATAAGAAACAACAAAAAAAAGTAGATGTCAACCTTTAAAGAAGGTTAGACTCTATCTTCAAAAATCAGTTTTTACCCATATCAGTGATATGTTGCAATATCTCGTGTCACTGTAAAGAGGGGACTCGAAGTATTAATTAATACTATATAATTAAGATGGATTAACTTAAGATACTATAAAAAATGTTATCTACAATGAAAATTATATATGGCAAAAATTTGCACATTAATATTTCATGTACGTGATGGTAATTGGTAAACATGGTATTTAATGTTGAAGATGTACAATTAGACGTGACATTTCCAGATGACAATTTTATAAACTTTTTGAGAGATTTTATAGCGGCAATTGTTGAGAGTCTTATACAAATATAAATTGCACAACTTCAAATCCAAACATTTTTACTATATATTAACACCTACCAATGAGATTGTTGTTACAATCAATAATTACATCATGGAACGTATGTCTGTAAATAAAAATGTATATATATATATATATATCAGTTTTAACAATTTTTGTCAAAATGATGAAAGCATAGATAATGCCAATGAATTATTTTCACTGGAATGTTAAACACGATCAATTGTTCTGGATTACCGAATCATGATATAAAGTTGAATGAAGGTCGTATAGTCATGCTTCTTAGGAATATATATCCATCAAATAAATTATGTAATGGAAGTAGGTTAATAGTAACCAAGATGCGGAACTAAATAGTTGAGGTTAAACTAATTTTTGGGAAACCATGAAAGTAGAAAATTCTTAATTGGTAGAATGATTATGAGCCTCTTTGATTTAACCAAATTTTTTATTAGATATGAGATGAGAAAATTCTCACTCACATTTTGTTTTGCTATGATTATAAACATAAGTCAATGTCAATATTTAAAGAATGTCGGATTTTATCTTCCAAAATCAATTTTTAGCCATAAACAGTTATTGTAACATACCACATCGGTTGGAGAGGGAAACGAAGCATGCTTTTATTTGGATGTGAACACCTCTCCCTTGTAGACGCGTTTTAAAGCCGTGAGGGGGAGTTAGCCCAGAGCGCACAATTTATACAAGTGGGTGTGACTGAGACGTTACAGTTATGTTGTAATATTTCTGTGTCACTAACAAGATGTGGCTAAAAGTATTAATATACAATAAAGAGTGATTAACTCAAGATAGCACAAGAAATTTTGTTTACAATTTTATATATGACAGAAAATTTGTAAAATGTATGATGTAGATGATGGTAAAGGGGGTATTGATATTGGAGGTGTACAATTAGATGTGACATTTTCGGATGATATTTTTATAAACTCTACGGATGATCCTATAGCGGTAATTTTTAAAGTACATATACAAATATAAACTGCACCACTTCAAATTCTAATATTTTATAAAGATAGTGTTATACTAACCCTTATCAATGAGATTTTACCAATGAAATTTTAAGCAAATTATTAGGAAAATTTTCATACTATGCTTCATACTTATTTTTAAATTTTATTTTATCTTGATCTAAATTTTCAAATCAAATAAAAATATTATTTTAATAATTTTTTATTGATATGCTAGGTTTGTATCGGACAAGCCGCAGAAGCTAAAAAATACAGTATAATATGATTTCTTTGTTAGTTTTAAAAATAATTAAATTGTATTATCATATACATCCTCTTTTAAATATATAAAAAAACATTACATATTTTTCATTACTCAAAATATAATTTAATTATATTATATAAAATATATAGTTATGCCCGTCTCGACGGGTTATCTACTAGTTGACTAAAAAATACTTCCTCCGTTCCTTTTAATTGACACGGACCTCACGCAATCCAATACACATTTTCAATCTTCAATAACTCAAATTGCGTACAAGTAAAAATTATGAAAACTTTGATATTCTAAATCTATGCTATTAGACGAATCTAACAAGATCTCAATTGACTATTTTTTATTATATATAACTATGTTAAAAAGTCGAATCAAAGTTGTAGAATGAACAGTAACAAAACTCCTACCGTGTCAAATAAAAAGTAACGGATGTACTATTTAACTCATGACAATATGTTAAAAAGCCCACAGGCCACAGGGGAGAAAAGACTAATAATGAGGGGCCTCGCCTCCACTATCATCAATTCATCATTCATCAGCCCCAAGGAACATCATCGAATGAGGGTTACAGTGATTTGGGATTTCTCTAGGGTGGTTGCCCATCGCTGTTCTCCCTGTGATTTCCATCATTCTCCTTGCTAACGCCCAACAGCCCTTCTAGAAAACGAAAACAACAAACCAACACTAATTCATTTCCTCCATGGATATATCCATGGTTGAATGCTTGCATGAAATCCAAAATTATTGTCTGTTGTCTGTTGTCTGTTGTCTGATCTCTGCTGTTTAACGGGGCTGTGATGATTACATTTCTCAAATCCTTAGTTCCTGGGCTGGTGAATCGGGAGGGGGAAAACTCGGCACGTATCTTGGCGGGGCGACCCGGATGGCCTGCGATTCAGTACATATCGCTTGCAACCGGTGATTTTCGCAGCCATGGCGTGGCCCATTTCTCTCTGCCGTTTTCTAAACCTACAGATCTGAGCCTCCGTTGTGCTAATTTTACATGTTATTTGTTAAATTTCTTTTGTTTGTGTGTTTCAGGATTTGATTTGGGAATTTAGGGTTGGGAAATTACAGTTGGGTCATTTTCTTTGGTATGACGCAAACCTGTAGTAGTAAATGGGACATTTGTTTTGGATGGTTGATTGGGGTTTATCTAAAAGAATTTTCATATAGGTTTCAATATGCATTGATATTAGGGCTGGAAATTATTTTAATTACTTATGATTGAGGTCTGAGGAGGTTTTGACTTTTGATTCCTGAGAGCATCTCCACCCGTACTGCAAAACGAAAAATGGAAATGGGTAGAAAAACTGCTCCAACCGAGCTGCAAAATTGAACCCAAATTGCGTTTCCGGTGGAGAAAACGGAGAGAGGAACGCATTTATGCGTTTCACTGTAGATGACTGCAAAAACTTTTCAATATTGCAATTAAGTCCTTTTGTTTCCTCTCTTTTTATTTTTTATCTTTCATTTATTGATGTGTTTTAATATTAATTCTATTTTTTAATTCTCTTTTTTTAATCTTTTTTTAATCTAAACTTTAATTCTTGTCTTTTTATTTGATTGATGTGTTTTAATATTAATTTTTATATTTATAATTTAACTAAAATTTGATATTTATAATACAACAAAATTTATTAAAAATACTAAAATTCCATTAAAAGTGCTAAAATAAAGTAAAATTATTATTAATATTGAAAATAATCTGTAATTTAACATTTTTTACAATTTATATTATTCTTATTAAATTATTATTTTTATTAATTAATTTTGTTTAAATTTAACATAGGGGTTAACTTGTAAATTTGATAAATACATTGGTGATATATGAAAAGTGTATAAAATAGTAAAAAGAGAATATTTTGTGGAATATTCTTTTGGGTTTGAGTTTAGTGTTTTCGGTTGGAGATGAAACATTGTTTGATGTGACATTTACTGCATTTTTGGTTTGAGTTTGGTGTTTTCGGTTGGAGATGGTCTGAAACTGAATAGAGCAGAGATAGATATCCATGGTGGAAGAGTGAACATGTAACATGTTATAGGAGTACAAAGTATAGCAGAATAACCAATTGTGTAGCTATTCAGCTACATGGGTTACAAATTACTAATTGAGATCATGATCAGAAGTAAAAAAAGCTGCTCCAAGCAAGATACCCTATGCACCAATTGTTTTCAGAACAGTTAAAGAAGCTGAGATCTTTGAGTATTTGAGATGGAATTGAAGTTGGAGTACTATTTGTTGTTTCATTAGGTTTATAATAGTATATGCATATCCATTGGTTGTACAAGAATACAAGATGATCCTGCAACAATAACACAGCTTTTGAAATTTCATGTTTTTGTTACAGAAAAATAGCGATGACAGTGTGCTCTAATTTTGGACTTGAATTTGGCAACGTTGGTTATAAGAATCTATATTATTAGTATAAAACAAAATACTTTTCTACACACACATTCCCGCCTAAACTATTTTTCCTCCCACAAAATTACTTCAATGTTTACTCTCTCACACACACTTAATAATTTAGAAACTTACCATTCTATATTATTTTATTCCCTTTATTAGAGGTATGCACCGCACGCGTTTATTGCTCTACCAAAATTCTCTATCTATTCCCTTTTACACGGATTCTTCATTTATTGTTCCCCCATATTTCCGTCTCCGATTCCTATTCACCCACCCTCAATATCATTGGCGGAGGTTACCTGTGTCCTCCACCCAACGCCCGCTGTCTGTCCTCCACCCTCTGCAACCACCCTCTATGTCGCCCGTCGGACGTTGCCCTTCGTTGTGCCGCCACCTACCGTTGAGGAAAGGCGCTACGACATCTCTCACCCATTTCGCCCTTCTGATTCACCCGCCTCCGTCTCTATCTTCAAACTTCCGATTAGGTAAGTGGTAGAAAAACCCCAATTGTCGATTGATATAACCTGCAAGCCATGTTGTTTATTTAATCTTCTGATTGAATATGTTTCAACTCCCCAAAAGTTTCAATTTGCTAATTGTTTTGGGTTTATTACTTAATTTAGACATGGAAACTATGTTCTCATAAGTTTTTGTCTAATTTATTGCATAATATGTTTAAGTTTTCAATAGCTTTGTGCTACAGATAATTCTTCATACGTCTGTCATGGATAATGGATAAGGTATTAGAGCATTACATATTTACCACTGCTCCTGTGTACTCTCCTATTTGAAGTTGTGTTTTATTGGACCTAATGATGGATTCCCGAATCTTTCAATTCTAAATCTTTTAGTTCTTTGAGTTATTTTGATACAAGCAGAAACTTTATACTTTGTGAATTGTGACTGTTGTTATTTTGGAATTAAAATCAGGAAGAAATGAGGTGGATTCAACAAGATACACCATCCAACAATCTTAGACATCCACCAGGTGATCTTGCTTTCATCAATGTGCAAACATGTATAGTTAGTTATATATCTATTGTTTACATTTTTTAATAATGTTAATTTACAGGATTTGTTCCTATGGTTTAATTCCCCCTTGAACCTCTCTTTGAAGCTGGTATAGATAATTTTCCTCCTCACCCTTGCAGTGACTTTACAAAGTATGTATTCAGTTGTAATTCTTCATCGGAAGATATCTTGGATGGTTACATTAATCACATCAACTAGGATGTTGACTTTACCAAGCAATGAAAAAAAACCTGCTCTTACGGACATTCTCTTCAGTCATAAAATCAAAGTCATGGACTGTATATCTGTATTCGTCAGCTAGAATACTACCAGTGAAATCATCATAAGAATCAGTTGGTTCGCCTTTTCCAATTAAGCCACTGACAATTTTTTTTTTTTTTTTTTTTTTAAGTTGTGATATTAATGTAAATTTCTTTATCCTTTTATTTAAATGGATTCAGTTGAACTGCTTGCTAATGACTGTTTGTTGCAGGTCATGGTTTAATAGAGGAAGATCCAGAACCAAGTCCATAAGTCAATTGAGTTGTGTTGCTTTATTAATTTGCTTAGAATGAAATTTATTTTCTGTTTATTTTCTTATGTGGTGATATGTGTTTTATATTCGTTTCCAAATGGATTCATTTGAAGTTATATGAGTTTATGTTTAAGTGGTATCTCTCTGACTGTTTGTTGTTATCCTTTCCGACAAATTTGTGGTTATTTACTCTAACTCTGCTGAATGCTGATTGATTACTCCTTATGTGGTTTTGTTTTATCATTATTAACCATGTGCCTGCTTTGTATCTTTTATTTACATTTTTTAAATAATGTTAATTTACAGAGTTGTTCATGTGGTTTAATTCCCTCTTGAACTTCTCCATGGTTCTGGCAGATATGAGTTTATCTTTTTCTTTTCAATTTGAGTCAATGGCCGGGTATAGCTTTTCTGTGTAGTTATGGTCATCAGTTTCAAGGTTTGCTTTGTTGTATTTGCATATATTTCTTATTTTGGTGGAATTTCACTTCTCATTCTTACTAGAGTCACACTTTGACCATGTCGGGTAGTGTTGCCATGGACGCCATGACCGAGGAAGACATACAATGCAGTAGACTTATACAATCGCCATTGACTCAGAAGCCACTGACCATTTTTTATTTTTTTAAAAGGTGTGATAAATTTCTTTATCACACCATACCAAATGGGAGTGTAGATTGTATATGGGAGTGTTGATTGTTTAATTGTTCCATGTTGTTGTCGAGATATTTCTACACAAATGGTTGTAATTTAAGTTGTTGATTTCGAATGTTTCTTTTTTTACTGCAGTAATATGAAGGCAGAAGATGCACTAATTTACTCTTATAAGAGGAACTTAAATGGTTTTGCTGCACTTATTGATGGAAGAGGCCGCAGAGATCAGAAGTATGTATTCCAAACCTATTTGCTCTATACTATTTTATTTATTTATTTATTTATTTTTTTTTTTGTCATTTGGTTGCCTGTATTCGACTTTCCTAATTTGTTCTTGCTGTCCAAAAACACAGAAAATCCTGTTGTGGTGTCTGTGTTCGAAGATAAACCCAAGAAATTCCGCACATCACACTCATGGGAGTTTATGCTGCTAGAAAAGAATGGTGTCCGTCTCCCTACTTCATTGTGGAAACAGGCTAAGTTTGGTGAACGTGTCATCATAGCTAATATTGATACTGGTGAATATTATATATCCGCATATATTTTATCCGGCTTCCTTTTAGGGTTCATAGTCACTAATTGAATACACCACCCCATATCCAATCCTAACATAAATTTTGATGTTTTGGGCCTTCTTTGTTTGCAAAAAGCAAAAATTGTAAACCGTTGGTGTCTTAATTAAATTGATTAACTCTTTGTTTTGCTCCCAAGTGCAATGAATCTGGTGCTTTTTGTTGAATAGGTGTCTGGCCAGAATCAAAGAGTTTTGAAGACAATGGCTGTGGTCCTGTTCCAGCAAAGTGGAAGGGATCCTGTGACTTGAACGAAAACCATAAAAAGTCCTTTTGCAATAGGTATTCCACTCCATTCTTCCAAAGTCATAGTCTTTGTACTACTCTATTTGTGTAAGTACCGTGACAAAAACTATTCCAGTCACAAATTTGATCACATACAAATTTTCAGTCCTCACCCAAATATTTATAACTATATTTTATTACTAAAATTTTTAAAAATTTTTCAGTGTACGTCTCCATTTTGTCACTCATTTTTTTTTTTTTATAGAATTACAAAGAATATGATGCTAAATTTAAAGAAAATCACAATTCAAATTGCATATTATAAGTAGGAATTAGTAATAAATATAACTTGAACAGTATAGCAAGTACCATGATTACACAAAAATATTGAAAATTTCTCTGGGTCCGTTTGGATTGGCTTTTAAAAAAAGCAGAAGCATAAGTGAAAGCCAAAAGCAAAAGCATGTAACTTTTGTGTTTGGATGAAATGTTTGAAAAGCAGTTTTTTTTCAAAAGTGTGTTTGGATGTGTAAAAGTGAAAAGTGTATTTGAAATGTGTAAATTACGAAAAAGGATATGCTATTTATATATAATAGTATATATTTATAGTGTGATTAAAATAAATTAATAGGGGCATTTAAGACTCTGCACACATTACTAGGTGCTTTTGGCTTCTGCTTTTCGAAGAAGTACCCCTGGGCTGCTTCTTCCAGAAGCACTTTTTCAGCTTTTCGAGATGTTTTTGCTTTTTTTAAAAAGCCAAAACAAACATTCTTTTTTCTTCAAAAGTGCTTTTGGCAGAAGCAAAAGCCAAAAATATTTGAAAAAAGCCAATCCAAACAGGCTCTCAATGAAAGGCAAAATTTAGTCACGGTATTTAATTGGCACAGCTTTTGAACACATCAAGACCCAATTCTCTGTTGGATCAGTGCTGGCAGCTCTATTTGAATTCCGTGTGTAATTCCCTTTTGAACCTCTGTTTGGAGCCATGGAAGCCATCATTTTGCTCCTTACCCTTGCAGTGACCTTACAACGTATGTATTCAATTGGTTATCTCCATGGGAAGATATCTTGGATGGTTACATTACTCACAGCACTAGGATGGAAAATTTACCAAGTAATGAAAAAAATCCTGCTCTTAGGGACATTCTCTTCAGTCACAAAATCAAAGTCATAGACTGCATATCTGTATTTATCAGCTAGAAGACTAGCTAGAAGACTACCAACGAAATCGTTATAAGAATCAGTTGGTTCACCAAGTTTTTCCACAATAAACTGCTTTCAATTATTAATTCATAGCATTCTACTTTAACTTGACTGATAATTTACTATATATCTTTTAATATATCTACTATTTATAATATTAAAATTTGTTTTTCAATAAAATATAAAAATTTATTTGCATTCCTAATTTCTAATATAATAAGAAAAAAAAATTAAACTTAAAAAACCAATACCAATAAGATAAATAAATAGGAAAATACTAAAATATACTAACTATTTGTAAAGTACTAAAATACAATTTGCAACCAAAGATAATGGTTTAAATGTTTGGTGATGTACTAGACATTCAATTTTTGAAACATTATTAAGTAATATTCAATCGATGGGATCTTAAATGGGTTAGTCGGCGGGCAGCGGCCTGCAGACTGACCCATTTAGGGCCACATCTAATAATAAAAATTATAAATATTATATACATGAAAAATTTACTATATATAAATTTATTTTCTTTCACTGACATATATAAAAAATTTACAATAAATTTTTTTGTAAACAAATAAAATGTAAGATTATTTTTCTTACTATTATTATGTTAGTTCATTTATATACATATACATGTTCTCACAATGAGAATAACATAATTTTTTTTCATTATATATATATTAATAATTTAAGTGATATGATTTTCAATCGGCAATTTCAATTTATTATCATATACAATTTTTCCCACACAAGATTATAATCTGAGCCCGGCGCATGGCGCGGGCGGGTAGTTCTAGTATTTATTATAGTATATAGGAATCACTTTAATGCGCAATGTGCTAAATACGTCCTTGGAAAGAAATTTGCAGTATAGCTGGACAGGAACTAAACCATGGACATGTCTAGAAGCAAAGGTGTCGAGCTTGAGGTAGGGATTTGAAAAGTAATCAGATATCGAATTCTCTAATTCATTCTTCAGATTTCAATTGTATACTGATGTTAGCAGCTTGTAGTGTTATCTCTTAACCTGTTTGCTCCGGGACATCACTGGTGGTTTCCTTGAGGTACAACACCTTCTCTGGCGTGGAATCGGATCCATGTCGTATCTTGGATTGTCTTCAAACTTTAAGAGCATTATTGTCTTGTCATCTGACAGGATCAAAATTGCTCTGTTTGTAGAGTGATGTTTTTTAAGGGGCTTTAGCCACAATGTCCAGATCCTTGAGTGCCAGGAATGCAGCATTCTGCAGAAAATTGGTGCTTAAGAATATTAGTGAAATAATGGCATTAAGAAAAGGTGTTGGTGTTGAGTTACATTTGTGGATGAATACTCGGGCGCCCCCCTTGGATGATGGCCTTACCATGTTAGATGATGTTTGTTTTTGTAAGAAGAAAATTTAGCCTTACCCTTGAAAGATTAAATACACTAATGTTCAGAAAACCAACCCTTTTGAGGATGCTGGCTAGATTTGCATATTATCAGATATATCGTGTAGAAGATTAGCATGATGAATACCTGGGTGGCGTTTTAGATTATTGTAATGCTTTTGCAGGATTTGAAATTTCTAAAGGATTTGGATTTAATATGATTTTCTTTTATTTTACCTATTTGTTTTGATTTGCTTGATTTCAAATTCAAAGATTTGCAAAATCCTACTTTATGTTTTTCATTCTTTTTTTTTTTTAATTTTTATTTATAATTCTTAAATCAAGCATTTGAAGGATTTTGAAATACTATGAAAGTGAAGAATTTTAAAATACCAAAGGATTGGCAGTTCTTTCTACTTAAACCAAAAAAAAAATCATGTAGGAATGATCTACAAATATAGTAGTAATATACATCCTCCCAAATCCGACAAACCAATCCGGTTACGGTGCAACCTTTTTTTTTAAAAAAAGGGCTGCATCTGCAGACATTACAAAATACAAACGTGGCATCACAAAACTCATTTCTTCCATCATATTCTTTTGCATCACACAAGACATTTCTTCCATTACACAAAACACATCAGTTCATCCCTCACACTACACAACTCCCACATCACAAACATGATGGCTGCACATGCAATCACCTGCACACAATCCATTCCCCAAACCAACCCTTTATAATCACTTTTTGTATTTATGTTTTGTCAAAGTACTTTTTACTTAAATTCAAAATAATTAATCAATGATTATGTGTTGCGCGGGCACAATACTAGTTTGTGCATATACTCCATCCGTTTCGTAATTTAATGATGTTAATAGATATTTCATGTTTTCATGCATTCCAATGCAAATGTTTCACCATTAATATGTCAAATTGTATCAACGTAAAAATTATAAAAGTTTAATATTCTAAAATATGTGATTAGATGAATCTAACAACATCTCACTTGACTATATTTTATCTTATGTAACTGTGTTAAAATGTCGAATCAAAGTTACTCAATTAATAATGTTTACTATGCAAATGTTAACACCATTAAATTATAGAGGGAGTATTTATAGTACTCTGATTCGTACGAAATATTTCAATGTGTGTATTTTTTTAAATAGAATAATCAATTTTATATATTTACAATTTATAATTTATTTAATACAAGTGATAATATTAAAATAAATTTTAATATAAAATAAAAAATAATAAAAATCATGCATCACGCAAATTTGTGTTGTTATATATTTGTAATTTTTTAAAAATAAATTATTTTTTAATTAAATGACTTTAAAATGATATATCCAGCCTTTGATCTTCCAATTTGATTACTATTTTTTATTTGAGAAAACATTTATTAGCTTTTTTCCTACTAAAATATTTTTTTCGGTAAACATTGACACTCATGTGTTGACAAAGGTGTATGGGAGCCCAATCAATACAAAATATAAAGGGAATAAATGGAAAGGATAAGGGCCGGGTGGAGAATCGAACTCCTAACCTATAAGCTGGGAGTCAAGGGAATTGACCAATAACGTAAGTCCCATCCCTTTCCTATTAAAATATTAATACTACTCGTCTACTACTCTTTCCGTCCTAATAATACTTTTAAATATTATACAATTTATATAAATGAAAATCATATAAAGGCTGCGTCTGGTAACAAACGCTAGCGATTAGTGTTTAGCTTTTAAAATACATACTAAAAATAGTTTGAAATCCTATATATATATAGTAAACACTAATTACAGTAACCGTCAAATTTTAATCTCTAAACTCTTAACGCTCATCTAGACTCTAAACTCTAATTTAAAATTGCATTACCAAACACCATTATTCGAATTTATAACTATTTTCACCATTAATTTCAAAACTCCAGACTCTAAACACCAGGCGCTAAACTCTAATTATTTCTCAAACATACCCAAAATATATTCTAAAATAATACAAATAAATAATGCGCTTGCCATAACATTGACTTAACATTAAATCACAAACAATATTCACTCTATCCCAACTAAAATGTCGTATTTATTATTCCCTTCGTCCCGCTACTTGTGTCCCATTTTGACTTTTTACACTGTTCATAGTGCTTGTTTGACCTAACTTAGTTTTACAATTATATAAGAAAAAATATAGTCAAGTGAGATCTTGTTGGATCCGTCTTTTTGCATAGTTTTAGAATATATATTTTATAGAATTTTTACTTTTATACTTCCTCCGTTCTTGAATATTTGCAACATTGCATAAGTTGCTACTGTTCATACACATACTTTGACTTAAATTTTTATCATAGTTATACAAGTTAAAATATTTCCAAGTGAGATCTTGTTAGATTCGTCTCGTCGTGTAGTTTTTAAATATTAAACGTTTAGAATTTTTACTTGTACCGAACTTGAGTTATTAATGATTTAACATGTGCATTGGAGTGCGTGAAATTTGGGTCCGCAGCAAATAATAAAAAGCAGAGGAAGTATATTTTAAATTTTAAGATATTAACTGTTAAACAGATGCATTGGACGGTGTGTCCAAAAATTTTGAAACAGAATTAATAGGACAGAGAAAGTATTTTTTTAATGTCCCATCGGTCATTATAAATGTCTTTTTTTTATAAATAAAAATAAATTTTCTCTCTAATAACTATGTGGACTCCATCATATACTTGCAAATCAATTATACATTAATTCATGTGCCCAACAATAACAATACTTCATACTTCCTCCGTTTTTTAAAGATAGCAACATGGGGTAAAACGACACTATTCATACAATCACTTTAACTTGAAGTTTTATCATAGTTATACAAGTTAAAATATAGCCAAATGAGATATTGTTAGATTCATCTTGTCTTATAGTTTTTAAATATAAAACTTTTAAAATTTTTACTTGTACCGAATTTGAGTTATTAATGATTTAAAATGTGCATTGGACTGCGTACTGGGTGGGTCTGTAGCGAATAAAAAAAACAGAGGAAGTATTATAAATTAACGCAGGGAGTACATTAAAAAGTTGAATGAATCATTATCTATGGGAGGGTAGAATAGAGTACTACTTCCTCCGTTCCTTTTTAATTGCCACGGACCCACATTTCACGCAATCCAATACACGTTTTCAATTCGTAATAACTCAAATTCCATATAAGTAAAAATTATGAAAATTTGATATTTTAAATCTATGCGATTAGACGAATCCAACAAGATCCCACTTGACTATATTTATCTTATATAATTGTATTAAAAAGTCGAGTCAAATTTACTCAATGAACAGTGACAAAAGTCAATATGTGTCAAATAATTAGGAACGGAGGAAGTACTAAAATATTGCAATGGCATAACCGTAAAAAGCACTCCGTAACAAGGGATATATTTGGAATAAGGAAGAACCTAGTTTGGCAATATATAAAGCCCAGAGTCCACAGGGAAGAAATGAGATTTCTCCATCATCGGTCAGGGAAGGAAGAAATATCGAATGAGGGTTACAGCGATTTTGGGGATTTCTTCAAAGGGTGGTTGCCCATCGCTGTACTACTCCCTGTGATTTCCTGTCTCCTCCTTACCAATTCCAACAGCCCTTCAAAACGAAAAAAGAAAAATAAATAAAAAATAAAAATAATCCCACTGCATTCATGCTTGTGGAATTCTCTGGAGATTCTGTGTTGTTGTAGTAGTAGTAGTAGTAGTACTAACTTGTAACGGGGCTGTGATGAAAATACATTTCTCAAAATCCTTACCTGGGCCGGTGAATCGGGTGGGGGAGATCCGACCCGTATCTTGGCGCGGCAATCCGGACGGCCTGCGATTGCTTGATATTATCGCTTGCAACCGGTGATTTTTGCAGCCATGGCGTGGCCGATTTCTCTCTTTGCCCTTTTTTTCTAAACTTACAGATCTGAGCCTCGATTTTGTTGATTGTGTTATTTATATTCAATTTCTCTTTTATGTGCGTTTTATAATTTGATTTGGAAATTTTGGGTTGGCAAACTACTGTTGTGTCATTTCTTGATTAGGGTTTATGTAAAAGAATTTTCTTGAGATAAAGGTTTCAATTGTCAAATGAAGGCCGAAAATGATTTTCTGAGAAATGAGGATCGGAGAGCTTCACGGGGCTGGGTATCTGAGATTCTCTTCTCACTGGGAATCTTAGGTAGGGAATGCAATATGCCAATGTTTGGTTCGGGGCATATTTCATGTGGGAATCTCACATTCCCACCGAGGTGTGAATATTGGGTGTTTTAGGTGGAATAACATTCTCATCTGGAAGTCAGTTAATCTTAGATTACCACCTCCACTTTACCTACTTTTATATTAATTTAACTTTTATATCCTCACTTTTTATATTTATTTTATTTTATAAATTTAGATATTTGTATTATAAAAAAGGGAAAATTATTTAAAAACCCCCAACACCACCAACTTATTCCTCCAAAATACCCACACAAATTTTTATTCCTTTCAACCCCCTGGAGAGAGAAAATTTTCAAAAAATCCCCATTTTACCCCTAAATAACCAAATTAAGGAAAATAATGCCTAAAAATGATTCAAATGAGTTTAACACTTCTCTAAAAAGTGCCCAAAAATCACACACCCCTCTAAAAATTTGGTATCAGAGCATAAGTTGCGATTTTAGGGCTTATGGCTAATGACGGATTAAAAGATAACCAAAACACAATTAAATTAAATGACAATATTAATTACGAAAAATTTTTAATAATTGATATTGAAAAGAAAAGGCTATTCAAAAACCAAACTAAAGATTGTAAGATCTGTAAACAAAATAAAATAAAAATCAAAAGAATAAAACTCAAGAAAAATAGAATTTTTAAAAATTATTGCAAACTAATCGTAAGATTAGAAGCTTTAAGACAACACTTAAAAACTCATGAATAAAATGTTAACAAATAAAAACATGGATATACAAAGAAGTCTTCAATCAATTGAAGCAAAACTAGATAAGTTAGAATTATTAGGAAAACAAAATAACACAAATCTTAAAGTAATATTAGAAAACCAAACATACTTATCAACCCAGTATGATAAATCATCCAGTGGAATGAAAAACTTATCTAAAACCATAACAACACTTCAATATGAAAATTCTAAACTAGTTAATGATATCCCAAATCCGAGAAAAATCATTAACCATAGTGAGGAATTAAAACAACTACAAGATAAGGTTGAAAAACTTGATAAAGAGATAAAGGAAATTAAAAATATTGTTGAAAACAATATTGAAAATGTAAATGAAATGTGTAACAAAATTATAAAAATCATTAAAGGATAATGGAAACAGCTTTGAAAGAGGTTAAAGAAACAATAGAAAACTTTAAACAAGAAATTAATAATAAATTCAAAGAATTAAACAAAGAATTAGTAGAAATAAAGCTAAATGTTAATAATCTTCATAAGAAGATTGGCGAAATAACAGACCATAATAAAACAAATAATACAAATATTAGTCTAATTGACAAGAAAATAAAAGAGCTTGTAACAACTGAAATACTAAAGAAAAAAATTGATGATGTACATGTTCAAATGGAAAACATGAAAAAATATCAAGACCCTGCATTAAGAATAGCCATTGAAAGCATAGATGAAAAACTTGAAAGAATACAAGCTGTTAGAATACCTGAAGATAATACAATAAAACAACTAGCTGAACAAATTGCAAAATTACCTGCAGAAGCTAGAAGGAAAACTAAACCACAAGAAAAACTAAACTTCTGGGTTGTAAAACCAGACGAAAAATATTTACAAAAATGAGTAGGAGATCATTTTCTCTTACTAATGAATCCAAAAACAGTTTAGTAGAAAGAAGTAATTCTCAAAGGATTGAAAACTCAAACTTTGAAAAAACCTTAATAGATAGAATGTTCAGAGAAAAAACCAAACTTGAAGAAGGGCCAACAATAATTGAAGAAATAATTGACCCTGATATTGAATTTGAAAACTTCAAGAAAAGAACATTAATCCAATTGGAACCAAGATTATTGTATGACCAAAGATTCCTTAATTGGAACACAGGATATTACAAATATCATTATACGGAACCAATAAGCTGTCTAAAAGATGACAAAAAATTAATAAAATTAATAAGCAATAATGAAGCAATCAGGCTTCAAAGACAAGGACAAAAATATATGCATATGGGATTAATCTCCATAGGAGTAAAAGGTTTAACTAGAAAAAACTTGGGAACTAAAGTCCTAATGACTGTTCTTGATACAAGGTGGACTAATCCAACCCAAGCTATCATAGGATTAATGGAAATTGATATGAACCCTAATGTGGGAGTATGTTATTTAGCACCAGATTATATGATACAAATAACAGATTTTATGAAGCATATCCAAATAGGAATTCAAACTGTAGGATATGAAGAAATGGAGACTGGTCACAACCTAATGGTATGTGTAGGCTTCTTAGGAAGAATCACAAACAATGGCCAAACCAGGCATAAAACAAAAATTGAAACTGTGGTAAGTATCATAGGAAGTGAAGGAGTAAAAATGATAGGACCAACTGAAATATCATCAGAAGAAAATGCTGGGAAAAATTGGGATCTATCAAAATTCTTTGAAAAACCAAATGTTAAAAATTTAACTCCAAAAAATGTAAATTACTTCATTAACTCCAGAGGAGAAACGTCAGTAAGGTTTAACGATTATGAAACTGCAAAACGACCAATAGATTTTACAGAAGAAGAAGGTCAGGAAAATGAATAGACAAATGAAAAGGTTTATTGTAGAAAAACCAGTAACAGATAACTATGTAAAATATGAAGGAAAACATATATTCCACCCTAGTGAAGATGAAGTGGAAAGAATTGCTAAAGACATTCAACATATTTGTTTAAAAACAAGAAAATTTGAAAACTTTAAGAAAGGAAAAATTCTAAATAAAAGAGAGTACCATGACAGGTATGAAAGAGTTTTCTCACAACATGTGCATTCTGCACTAACTAAAAAATTCAAAAACAAAGGAATATTACCTCATAATTGTCAAGATTGTAAAATTGATCTTGATAGAAGATATTCTGATAAGTTAAAACATATGATCCATTTAATAGAATGTCCAAAACATAATGGATATTTTGAGAATTGGATAGAAAATTATGAAGAAATGATAAGAGAAATATCAAAACTAAATGAACAAAAACAAGAATTAAAGGACAAAATGAAAAGAAAAAATAAAGAATGGAAGAATAATTTAGAAGATATTATTGAGAAAGAAGTACAGAAAAGATTACAAAAAATACAAATAAAAGAAGAACAACAAGCAGATATAGAAGCTCACTTGTTCTTAAAGGAAAACTCACCAGAAGTAGGACAAAGTTCTGATAATATATTAATGGAACAATATATGGGAGACCATATCTCCTTACATTCTGAGAAAACAAATAAAACAGCTAAAGAATTCATGAACAAAGATGTTGTCATGAAAAATACAGGAGACAGTATAACAAGAGTCCCTGGAACTCCCTTTGCCCCATACCAAAGAGGGACTGAGTGGAGACCTGGAACTAATTATACCGGAAACAATTCTAGACACTCAATCACACATGTTCATCCAGAATATCCTTATGGAAAAATACAACCTGGGATGATAACAAAACCTAGAGGAATTAGGCAACCTTTAGAAAGAGGATATTATCATAACCCAGCAATATTAGAAGTAACAAATGTAAGCCCTCAAGAATGGGGCTCAGTAATTGCAAAATGGAAAAACATAGTTGTAGCTGATTACATCAAAAACAAAAATGATTATAATGATACAGCTGAATCAATGTATGGATATCTTGAAACCTATTTAGGAGAATTCGCACAGTCAATGTGGGAAGTATTTAAAAGAGACTATCCAATGGATTATCAAGACTTAATAGAAAGAGGACCGAATCCTTATAACTTTGTAAATAAAATATCAAGTCTAATAACGGGTGAAGATGGTAATTCAGGACATATAACAACACAAATGGATGCCTTAATCCATCTAGACCAAATGCACCTAGATGACTTATATGGAACAGTAGACTTCTTGAATGAATATGTCTACTATACAGGCCTAGCAGGAGGTGCTTTTAACCAAGAGTTAGGTGAAAAATTATTTATGAAAATACCAAGACCAATCGGTCAAGAAATTCAAGATACATGGAATAAAATGGTTGAAAAGAATCCTCAGCAATACACTATTAGTATGAGAGCTGTTCATGTGGTAAAAATATTAAAAGATAAGTGTACAAATATAATTGCACAAAAACAACTTAAGAAAACTGATTATTCATTCTGTAAAAGGATATACACTCCTCAACGATATGGCAGGCCGGAACCATTAAGGAAAAAACCCAAATTCATAACAAGAAAGAAGTATTTTATAAAACAATCAAATAGCAGAAAACCTTTCTTGAAACAAAAACATCACGTCAGAAAATATAATCCTAGTAGAAATTATACAAAGAAACTTGCTTGTTTCACATGTGGTGATGAAAGCCATTTGGCAACAGCATGTCCTAAAAGAAAAAACCAACATTCAAGAGAAGCAATTCTTACAGAATGTATACAACAAGATATATTGGATGTAGACTCAGATGTTTCTGAGACTGAAACAATATATAGCATAGTAACAGTGGAAGAAAATGTTATAGAAGAACAAGGGGATGATGATCCCTATGAATTGATTAATATGCTTACAAATGAAAACTCATATAATGGTATCACATATAAAGAGTATATGATGCCATATGAAACTGAGTATATGATGAGAGAAATTAATGAATGTGAAAATCATAATTGGCTTTTCAGGGTAGGCACAGATTCTACACCGTGTGTAAAATGCTCTTATTACCCGTCAAGAAAACTTAGAGCTAAATGTACAATATGTCACGTAGAAATATGCCAAATATGCTTGGTAAAGTATTATAAAATTAAATTTCCCGAAGAAATGCCAATAACAAAAATTGATGATAATTATACATTCATCACAAAAAGAATAGATATAATAGAAAGAAAACTTTTTGATTTACAAGATATAATGAATCCTAAGGAATTAAAAACCAGAATTGAAAACATAGAAGAAATCTTAGAAGAATATAATATGTTAAGTCCTAAAAATACGGAAAATAAAGGAAAAGAAGTTCCTGAAGAAGAATCTAATGATAAACAAAATCCTAGTACGGAGTACATGTTAGCACAAAATCCTGAGTACATACCTGTGTGCCACGATCCTTCATCATTAACTACACTAAGGGTACCAATAATCTTTAAATTAAGGGAATTGGTATTCCGTACTAATGCAATAATCGATACAGGATGTACAAGAATAATAATAAATGAGAAACTTATCCCAGAACATCTACAGAAAAACTTAACAAAACCCATTAAATCAGAATTAATGGATGGAAGAATATCATATACAACAAAACAACCTATTTCAGGTGGACAGATATTCTTTGAAACCAATTGTGGGATATCAGAACCCTATGGAGTTCCTGATAATTCATATATAAAAGACTTAGTAATAAATGCAGATGTAATCTTAGGATTACAATTCTTCTTACAAAATAATGGAGGATTATTTATTACAAAAGATTATATCCAAATTGTTGAAAAAGCAACTTTGGCAATGTTTGCACCTAGTACTAGTAATGCGGGAACCAAGCTTTTAACAACATCAGAGTTGCGAGAGAAGCGTGGTGGAGCCCCTACCAATACAAAAACAAAAAATAAAAAACTTTTAAAAGACAAAGATATTGAAAATTGTAAATGCAAAATAAAAGGAGCATGTAAACAAACTTGTAAAGAAAACATACAAATTACAGAGTTTGAAGAAGAATACATTCCTGAAACTCCAAAACTGAAAGAATTAATAAGTGTAACTAGATTTAAGCCTGAAGAAACCATAACAAAATGGATTGAGAGGTTAGAAAAATCCCAAATTATTGGAGATAACATCCAGAAATATTGGGAAAAAGATGGAACAATATGTAAGCTTGAAATAATAAATCCAGAATTAAGAATTTCAACTGCAGAAATAAATCCTACAAATCTGGATATAGCAGATTTCAAAATGCATATTGATGAATTAAAAACTTTAAAAGTAATTAGAGAATCAAACTCCAGACATAGGTCTGCAGCTTTTATTGTGAGAAAACATTCTGAAATTGTAAGAGGAAAATCAAGAATGGTCATTAATTATAAAAGACTCAATGACAATACAAAAGATTTTGCTTACAACATACCAGATAAAACAGTCTTAATAAATAGGATTCAAGACTCAAAAGTATATAGCAAATTTGACTGTAAGTCGGGATTCTGGCAAGTAAAAATGCATCCTGAGTCAGTTGAATGGACTGCATTCACATGTCCAGAAGGTTTATTTGAATGGTTAGTAATGCCATTCGGACTAAAAAATGCACCAGCTATATTTCAACAAAAAATGGATAAAATTTTCAAACCATACCAAAAATTTGTTTTGGTATACATTGATGATATTCTAGTATTTTCAAAAAATAGTACTGAACATATGAGTCATCTTGATACAGTGTTTAGGCTATTTGAAAAACATGGAATAATCATCTCAAAGAAAAAGATGGAAATTAATAAAACTAAAATAGCATTCCTTGGGGCAGAAATTGGAAAAGGAAAAATAAAACTCCAAGATCATATTGCTAAAAAGGCTATTGAATTCCCTGATAAAATGGAAGATACAAAACTATTACAACAATTTTTGGGATTGGTTAATTATGCTAGACCATACATTAAAAACTTATCCTCATTAACAGGATCATTATATAATAAACTGGGAAAAAATGGTCAAAGGTATTTTAACCAAGAAGATATAAAAAATGTACAAAAAATTAAAGAAGCATTAAAAACACTTCCAGAATTGGTATTGCCAGAAGATAGTGATTATCTTATTGTGCAAACTGATGGATCACATGAAGGATGGGGAGCTATCCTTTTGCGAAAAAAGGATGTCTACTCACCTAAAAGTAAAGAAGAAATTTGCCAATATGCATCAGGAAAATATAGAGAAAAGGGTAACCTTTCCTCGATTGATGCAGAACTATTAGCAATAAAGTACGCACTTGATAAATTTGAACTGTTTTTAACAGGAAAACCAGGATTCACAGTAAGAACTGATTGTGAAGCCATAGTAAAATTTCATAGCCAACTCCAAGAAAAAAGATCAATGTCTAGGAGAAGGTGGTTGAATTTTACAGATGTTATTAGTCAGAAAGGCTACAAAATAAAATTTGAACATATTAAAGGAGAAGATAACAAAATTGCTGATATACTATCTAGAATTCTGATTAAAGAAAGGGAAAAACCATTATATGACACTGAATTTAAAAACGAATCAATTGATAATTATGATGAAAATGATGAGGAAAAATTTAAACTAAAATGGGATCAATTTTACAGGGAGGATTGGAATATTGAGAATTGAATAATATTGTTACAGGAATGGCAGAAAACTCCCAGAAAAACTCTTTGAAAATCAGCAATGAAAATGGAGTAAAAACCACAGGGATGGTGAAAACCCCAGAGGGATATTACACAATCCCTTCTAAAACCAGCATCCCAGAAGGGAAGAAAAAAGATAAACTCCCAGAAAAAGGAGTGAAAATCTGCTTTGGCAAAAGAGCAGAAACAGGCAATAATGTAGAATTAATCTTATTTGATAACATGAAGTACAGGCCTATCACAGGGTTGAACTACACAGAGGAACAGATCTGCCTTTGTGATAACATCTGGAGAGCATCATTTGACAAAAACAACAGCAGGTATATTGTTACTTGTCTCTCTGCTTTAAGCATGTATTTCCAGAAATTCAATAACATAAAACCATTTTTATATTATGTAATCTATGAAGGTTATAAAAAAGGAATTTATGATAAAAATGATATTTTGCCTCTTAATGAAGATAATGAAAAACCTCTTCATAAAGGATTTTATGACATAATGTCTGCAATTCAATTTGCAAAAACCACAATGGGCCCAGATTTCTTTGTAAGCCCAAGTTTGAAAAACATTGTTGATGGTTTGAGGCCAAAAACCCAAAATCCTACAGGCCCAGTCCAATATTCAATTGGACATTCTTCTAAAACCCACATTATGTTTTGTGACCATTGTGAAAAAATGGCGAAGGAAGTCTGTAAATATGAAGCCCAAAAGGCCGAATGGTTACAGAATTTTGAAAACCAAAAAATGAAAACCCTTGAAGCAGAGGCCCAGATTGAAACCCTCACCAAGAAACTTGAAATCCTTCAAAACCAAAATGAGAAATTAACCTCAAAAATTGTGTCCCTCACACTAAAAACACCAAAGCCAGAAGAAAAACCAGTCTATGGTCCAGAACCCAAACCCACCAGTTCTATGACTGCAGTAGAATTGGCAAAAGCCTGGATGCAGCAAAACCAGGAAAATTCAACTCCTGAGATCTTTAAGGATCAAAAGTTTGAATCTAGTCCGTCTCAAACGGCAGACGGTAAAGACGAATCAAGTCCGTTGATAGCTGATGCTTTGCTAAAAAGCATAAGTTCAGATAATTTTGAACCAAACCAGGGAAGTTCTAACCCTGAGGTCTTTGAGGACCAAAATGTTGAACTAAGCCCATCTAGTCCGGTAGATGGTAAAAGCACATTAATTCCGGTTATGGCTGGTAGTTTGCCAAAAACTATGAGTCCAGTACAGACTGGAAAATTTGAGAACCTCAGTGAAGAAGAAATTCTTCATAAGCTTGAAATGGAATTAAAGCCTACTTTTGCTGAAGCAATGGCAACCAGAAAAAATGGAAGGTTTAGTGCACTGGTAGCACTAAAGAAAAATGAAGCAAAATGCCAGGCCAATAAAATCATAAAAAATCAGAAAAAAGAAAGTGGCGGACCCCACAATGATGAAGAGTACTAAGGGAGCCACGCAGAAATGAGCTGGAATTCACAATAAATACCAGCATGTGAAGGAAGGAATCCTGAAAAGAAAAAAGTCAAGAAGAAAACAAAATGCTAGTGGAGCCAAAAACACCACTAACCATGTGAAAGAAGGAATCCGAGGCGGATAAAACCAAAAGGCAGACAAGAGCCATGTGACTCTTGGAAAACCACGTTAATGGGCACTAGGCCCCTCATTATTATATTGTTGCATTATTGTACTAGTTGTTTGATTTTTCATCCGAACCTTATCGGATAACTTTGCCACTTGGCACGTTTTTATTGGTTGTTGTGGATTACTTAGATGACATTCCCATCTATAAATAGAGGGATGGTCTTCACTTGTAACACACACTCACTTCTTAGCTCTCTAGCTCTCTAAGGTTTTTGAGACTGCACTCTTGCTACTCTCGAAAGCTCTTTCTCTCTCTAATTCTCTTGTATTCCCAACCCTTTCAGTAATAAAATTTCAGTTTGTAAAGAAAGACCCGGTGTGGATTGCTTCCTCTTTTCTTTACTTTCTGAAATACAGGGGCCCGTCTGAACGGGAAAGCCTCTCCTCTCTCAAGGTATGGGTTAGTTTATGATTTATGTTATGGTATGATTGTTCTATGTATGGATGATAATGTTATAAACATAAATATGTGACCTTTTAAAACTTAATTGATGAGATATGCCATTAGGGAAGTAAGATAAAAATTTAAAAGGCTTTATGCCATAAAAGCTGTAAGAAAGACTCGTTAGGGGAACCACAATTCAGGGATGTTTGTTAAACATAATGGTGTTTTGTTACTGTTGTCCCTTTTGATTTGCCCCTTAGACCCCCTGCTTACATTTCAGATCTAGGTCTGGATAATGCTAATTTGAATTTGAAACCCGAAACAGGCCCAGAAAAATATCTCATCAGTGACAGTAATAAGAGGATTGCGGACTTAATGTTTATAATAATATTTCCATAACAAAGGACAATCGAACCCATAACACATAATCAGAAATTTAACACGACCAAGAGAACAATAGGAGATGGCAAGTACCTAGTAAGACATCACGACATATAAGTTTTTCGCGTGCAAAAAATCAGTGTTTTAAAACCTTTTGAAATAATTAATATCTTTTTCAAAACAAATGGAGAATATGATTAAAACTGCTGAAAATCCTAAAACAGAATCTTTTAAAAAACACAGAAACAAGGTATGTTATTGTACCTTACCCGAAAACATACTTTTTATGCCAAGAATGTGAAAATTGGCTTATCAGACTGACGAATAAACAAAATCAAATAAACCAGGTTTGCAGGGAACAAAGATTGTTTGAAAATATTATAAACTGGAAAGTAACTAAAGAAGTTGAATTTCTAAAAAATGAAATAGAAATTCTAGAAAACAGATATCAAAAGCACACAAGAATCTATAAGGTTTTAGAAAAACTAAGAAATAACCATATAGAAAAATGTGAAAACTATTTTATAACATGTGAACTTGAAGAAAAAATATGGAAAAAATTACAAGAAGAACATTTAGCAAGAAATAACTAATTTGAAAATGGAAGCACAAATACTTTTTGATATTTGTCCAGAATGTGGAAAACTTGGAGAAACCATGAGGAAAACAGAAAAAGAAATAAAAGACCTTAAAGATTCAATTATAAGGTTAAAAGAATATAAAGAAGATGAAGAAGAAGAAGTACAAGAATTCATATATGGATTAAACCATGAAGAAGAAATAAATATCATTCGTAATTCAATACACAGATATGAAGAAGTGATTAGTTACCAATCAACAGACCTCGAGACAAAAATAGAGGAGTTAAACACTTCCAAAACAAACTTTATTAATCATATCAAAAATCAACATTAAAAATGACTTATAAAACAATAAGAGATTTTAGCAAAAGGGAAAAAATTGCGATTGAAAGATATCGCATTAAAAAAGAAATTATTAGAATACAACTAGAATCAAAAATAGAATGTCTACAACTCTTAAACAAGAAAGGTCTCATAGAAGAACTAATGGATGTAACCTTGTGGCTTAACCGAGAGGCCAGAAAATTGAGAAACTGGGAAAGCAACTTAGACCAAGAAAGAAAAGAAAAGCAAGTTAATTATACTGGTTAATCACATAAAAAAAAAAAAAAAAAAAAAAAAAAAAAAAAAATTATTAAATTAAAACTGCTCAAATATCCAGAAAAGATATTGAATTTTAGCACAAAAGTACTAAAACCAGAACAATATGTATAGAACAGGTAAAACAAATGTACTGAACTTAACCAGGGGTATATTTGTCAATCCGACACTCTCTCCCCACCATGAAAGCGACATCAGGTACCTAAAAGGAATAAAAATTCCTATAGGTACTGAACAAGTAAGAAATGATGGATGAGAGGTATTTTTCTATAACTTGCCCTATAAAAAATGATAAATATATGAAATTTAATTTTAAAAAATAAATTGTAAAATTTTAAATTATTTAAACATATTTTTTAAAATATATATATTCCCATATTTTAATATTTTTATACTATATATTATCATATTTTAATATATTCTCATATTAAATAAGTAACTATCACACGATAAATTACATATAAAGAATTTTCAATATTTTAAAAAATAAATCGGTTTAAATATTTTTATTGTGTAGCAAAATGACATATTTATAACATTCGTTCAATTGAAATTCAGGGACATTATGGTAAATTAATTAAAATTAGAAATATGAGATTCCCAATGTAACCAAACACAATAATTTTAAAACATCAAAAATAAGATTCCCAGCAATCTCATATTCCCAGTAATCTTACATTCCCACTGGTAATCTAAGATGCCTCCAACCAAACGCACAAGTGTCTACCAACGTTTTCTCATATCTTAAGTTGTCTGACTCTGAGCTTTTCCCCAACACTTTAATTTTTAAATTTCCCAGATAAACCAATCTTCACCTTCATATTCTTATGCTCTGCAAAAGCACAATATTGTCGATAAAAGATATACTAATGATCAGGATGGAGAATTCAAAAGCAGCAGTCAGCATTTGATCAAGACATTCCATTTTACTTAATCAAAGGTATGTTTGTTAATCAAAATCTTAAATTACACAAGCCCATCTACAATTTAGGCAGAGAGAATAAGATCCTTGACAAAATCCAATCCCAATATTCCACTTGTGATAGAAGCCCACTACTACTATGCAGCCTAAATGAAATTATGATGACCATGATTCTGTAGATCCCACCTCTTTGTAACTTGTAAGTACCAAACGAACATACTCTATGAGCTCAATATGAGATATACAAAAACAATTAGAATGGAAATTATATTAATGACAATCTGAGCTACAGAAAAGCCCCAAATTTAATCAAGCTAAGGAGAAACACTATGGCACAAAAAACAACACAAAATTATAACTAACAATTGTATGTGGAAGAAAGGCAATTGGAATTCCATTGATATGTACAGTACAACTATTTAAGATCAATGCTGAGGCTATCGAGAATAACTTCTTTTTTCCTCATCTCCTACCTCTCTTCCTGCCCCTCCAATCTCACTCAATACTCAAGCATTTGATCGACCACATTCAATGCATCATCAATACTTGAAATTCATATCGAATCCAATCCCAGGACAACTGATTTAAAAAAACACTTAGATTTTAGTAGAAAAATGCAGGACTTACATTGGGTGTTAGATCCTTCCATTAGATCATCTCCAACCGAGAATACTGAACTTAAATAAAATCACATCAAAAGTATTTTATCTCCAATCGAAAACACTAAACTCAAACCCAAAATAATAGTATATTATATAGAATACTCTCTCCGTCCATTAATTTTGGCTACCTTTACTTTTTGGGTTGTCCCAAAAAAATTACTACTTTCTATTTTAAGTAAATTAAATCAATATAAACAGGATTATAAATTTATAATGCTAATTGATCTCCACATCTTATCAACCACTTTCTACTTTATGCACAAAGTCCAATGCACAATCTTATTAAAAAGGAGTAACTTTTTATTTTCTGCACAAAGTTCAATGTATATGTTTAACCGTTAATATCTTAAAGTGAGTATAAGTAAAAATTATATAAAATATATATTTGAAAACCATACGATTAGACGATTCTAACAAGACCACATTGGACTATTTTTCTCTTCTTACGTTATTACGATAATGTTGAGTCAAAGTTAAACAATAAATAGTGTCAAAAGTCAAATGTAACCATTATAAAAGGCATTGAAGGATTAACCAAGTTTAGTTACACCACTTTAACTACTAAACATTACCACCTAAATTCTCGTGCTCAAAATAAATAGCCAGAATTAACGGGATGGAGGGAGTATTATCTTTTTAACTCTTCAAAATCAGAATAATAGTTTTGGTATGATGAATAGTACAACAACAAACTCAAATTTGAGTTTGAGTTAAAATGGGGAAAATGCATTTTGTAGTAGTACAATTTTGGGAGCTCATTGTAATTTGTAGTGGCTCAACTGTGCAACAGTGTAACATTCCGACAACCCTCGCGCAATCAATTTACTACTAGTACTAGTACTACTACGGGTACGGTTATAGGACTGAATTCTTAGATTCAGCCCCCTACTGAATGTTCTGAGTTCAAACAGGTGATGTGCTAGATGACTCCCTAGTGCAAAAAATAGCAAATTCGGATAGAAGACATTTAAGTAAAGGAGATCTCCACTTGGTACCAATTATTGCGGGAATTGAGGAGTATAGAGAACCTGCTAATTATGTGATGAAATCACATTAAACATTGTAATGTGAGATTGTGCAGAATGAATAAAATGAAATTCTAATTACCTTAGCTGGCGTCCAAAAATATGTCATATCCAAAACATCAGTGCCGGACAAGCATAACATTACAGACCATCATTCTAGGTATGTTTGACCTCAACGAGGTTCCCATTAAAGATGGTGAGACCCCGTCGCCGGTGTGTTCATTCTAGATGATGAACCCATTACAACTCCGATGGTGTGTTAATTGACAGCATTGGTGCTGGACCTGGCCGGCCGACCTTCTTCACGGGTGAAAATTAGAATCATGTTATTCGTTTATGAACAAGAAAGATGTATCACTGTAATGTGTTTTATGGGTGTAGGTTTTGTTTCAAATTAATTTGATGTGCTGAGATTAGTATTATTGTACATAATTTACCAGATTGAACGAAAATCAGTCGGTTGCTCTGTTCGTGTACTTGTATACTAATGTTGATTTAAATTGGTAATGTAGGAAATCTGTTCACCTACTCTAGAAAGGATTTACCATATTCTCGCTGGGGAAATTAAATACTAGTGTAGAACAAAAGAGCACAGATGTCTAATAAAACCAGCACATATTTATAATCAAATCAACACATATGTAAGTAAAGAGTAAAGACTAGCACAAAAAATCATAAAATTTAAGAAATAATAATATACATTCAACATTAAAATGATTGATATGATGTGTGTGCTTGTTTTATATTATAGTGCTGAGTTTATATATGATATGTGTGCTTATTTTGTAGTATACATGTGATAATCTTATTTAACTTAATGAGTTGATTTCATTTAATGTGTGTTAGTCTTTTTTGTTTATGTATAAGTGAAACTTTTGACAAATTTCTTTAACACGAGTATTTTATAAAATATAGCGGGTTTGGATTTATTAAACGAAAAGAGTTATGAATCGTGGGATGAGTTTAGGGATATATTAAGATGATCACTTTTTATTACTCAGGTGGGATGCTTTAATTTCAAATGGCGCTGCAGTCCTCTCATGTCATGAAACTTTTGACAAATCTCTTGGTACAACCGGGATAGATTGACCTTCAGCCTGTCACACTGAGGGTCCCCGGCATATGTGCCATGATACTTCTCATGATTTCATGTCATGAAATTACCTACCATGAAACTTTCGGCAGATTCCCACTACATAAGTATTTTCCGAAAAATCATGTTTTTATTTACTCGTGTTAAGAAACTGTGCCCCCGAAAGCGCACGGAGTCAAAAATTGCAGTATTTATAGTAAGTACCGGATCGTTCACTGGAGGATGTGCGATGGAAGCAGGGCCCACGCCGTTTACTAAGATTTTCCACTCGGTTACTCAATTCAAGTTTGAGTTTGACTATCAACTACTTGACATAATTTAAACTAAGTTATGAAAGCAATTAAAATAAAGCAGATAAAATTATTCTAGAAAGCGAATTAAATTTAATCTAAGAAAGCAATAAAATTATTCTAAGAAAGCGGTCAAAGTTATCTAAGAAAGCAGATTTAAAATGAGACAGAAGAGACAGGAAGAAAAGAATAAAGATTGGACAAGATTCAGATGAAACACAGTTAAACTTCCACTTTAATACACAGATCTTTGTTTGGGATAATCCATCAGTTAGCTAACTCTCATGCTTCCTATACTATGTTCCCTTTAACAGACAGGTACTTACAGTAAGGATTTACATGCCTTAAGACAACAAAATCTAAGATGCTACAGATATACAACTGCCCCCGCGCAGAGGTATGTTATTTATCTGTGGTGGACAAGCAACACCCGACAATTCATTTATTGAGATGCCAAGTACTGCTATCATTCCCCCATGTCACACCCAAAGATTCTAATCAAGCCCTGAACTATCCCTTAACTCTCTGTCCTAGTAGCAGCTACACAACTCTCAATACAACCGAGTGACCTCTAACGAAAGCAGTTAAAAGAAAGCGGTAAAGAAAGCATTTAAAACCCTATCACTCGGAGGTTTTTTGAAAGTCTGACCCTGGTAGTAAAAGAAAGCCCCCAGTCAGAATGACCGGGTGTGGATCAAGAATTCCCTATTCTCGGTGAACCGCTCGCAGTGTTCACTTCCCGTCGGGTGGTTATGAGATACAAACTAATGAAACGAACTAATAAATTAGTTCATTCCGGATGCACTCACTCAGGACTCAAAAATAGGCTTTGGCAGAAGAAGATAGCAGTTGAAAGAATACTCAACCCTACCTTAGAAAATAACCAAGGCCCGAATGTTGTTCCTCTAGTATTATCTGTCACACATCATCGGAATCCAAGTGGAATCTGACCCAGTGTGATATTTAATACAAGATTTCCAACAAACAGCAATTTTGGAAAATAATAAATCCGAAAATCATTCCCTATCAGGTACTAGACTCTCAATAAGAACACAGACCCTTTCAGTCTAAGTGAGACCTAATCGCTGACTCTGCTTCTAATTTCCCAAAATCAACCCCCAGTCGGATGTGAATTAATCATAACTGTCGAATTTATCCCTTACTCAGATCCGGATTTTATAAAGGAATTTTTGTTGGAAATTTATTATGAGACATCTGATTAAAATCAAGACTTCTATGTCCAAGGGAAGGATCCCAAAATAATATCGACCACAATATCTACATAATAATATCATGCATAAATTTATAGAGAAGTGTAAAATTAAATAACCCAAAATATAAGGTGGGTTTAGACAGAATGTGAAACACAGAGATGAAATAGCCGGAGATGAGAAGAATTTTGGCTAAAGAGAGTGCCAGAAATAACTAGGGTGATCTGGACTGCAAACATCTGTTATCCAGTTCCCAATTATTCCAGATGGAAAGATTTTTAGACAGAAAGGAATTCCAAGTGACGGTGACCGCCGTCATTCAGCTCCCTTTTGTCTGTGAACGGAAGAAAAACCCACATATTTTCTTGTTGTAATAATTCTCAAATAATGTTGGTCGACATCATTTAATAATGCTACAACTTGAATTCAGGTTTTGAAATTAAGATAAAGAGAATAAAACTGTATCCGGATAGGAGTCAGCTGAGCAGCTATTATAATCCCGGATGGAAGAACCGCCAAGGCTTCCACCGACCACTATTCGAACCATGCAAAATAACATCTAATAATTAATATACAGACCACGAGCTAGTTATCCGTGTGGGAAGACCCGCCAACATTAATCTGATATATTCCTTATTAGCTGTTTCACACATTACGGGAAAAGACAAAATAAATAAAAGAAAAAAATATTTTTGGGTCATCTTGCATGAGAGACATTGGTTTCTCATGCAAGGTATGGAAATGAATCCATAATTTCTCTTCATGGTCTAAATAATCATTCATTCCATAATTAATTAATTAATTACAGTCCAGATTATATACTTAGATCATTAGAGTTTAATCATTTGTAGAAGAATCTTTTAATAGGGAATTGAACAAAGTTCTTTATATCAAATTAATCATAGGTTGAGATCATTGGGTTTCAACCTCAAAATATTAATATAAAGGTTCAATTAATTAATGGAATGAGATGAAGAATGAGAATTTGGCAAAAAGGTGCCACTTTGTCGCGGAATAGAGTTCGTGTCGCGGAGCGTGGCTCCGCGACAAAGGTTTCGCGACAAGGGGGTGGGAAACAAGAGGAATGGATATTTTGAAAGTTTAGGGTTTGTTTTGTCGCTAAGTAAAGAAAATTTTGTCGCGGAACGTGGTTCCGCGACAAGGGCATAGCGACAAAAAGGTAGAAAGTTGGACAAGGCATATTCTTGTCGCGGAACAAGGGGTTTGGCGCGGAACGTGGTTCCGCGACAAGGTTGCTTCGCGACAAAGCCCTTCCAGTATAAAATCACAAGTATTTGGGTCCTTGGTCGCTAATCAAGATTTTGTCGCGGAACGTGGTTCCGCGCCAAGGGTTGTTTCGCGACCAAGGGTTTTAAAATAATGGTCAACAAATGTTCTTTGGCACCTTTGTCGCCAAAGCATCATTTTGTCGCGGAACGTGGTTCCGCGACAAGGGTTGTTCCGCGACAAAGGTGTGTCCAGTACATATGTCAGAAAAGTAAGTGGAACAGTGGCATGCATTATGTGTGATCTCACCCATTTCAGATTCAAAAGCTAAACTAAGCTCAAAATAACAAAACAGAATTTGAATCTAGCTAGAACATGCTTGCACAAAATAGAAATAAAGCAAACTTAAAACTTAAGAAACCCTAATCTAAGCTTGATCATCCATAAACATGCAACATTATCCCAAGAAGAAGTCACCAAGCAGCGACATTAAAGTGCAAAAACAAGGGTCAAATGACCCAAGGAAAATGAAAACAGTAAAGATCCATGGGGTGTGAGACCCATTTCATGATTTTGGGACACAAATGGAGAATGTTTTCCCATTTTATTAAATGGTGTTGTTCATACTCATGGTTTGAGTATCACAAACCCTTAAACAAAAGTTTTGAACGAAAACAAGGTATGAAACTGGCTATCTAATCAAAGTGCATTAAACTATATCTAACTAGTGCAAGAATTAAATAATACAAAAGAAAACCTAACTAAGCTGCCCTAAACTACACTAAACTACTGAACTTCCCAACTTGTCTTCAAGAAGTTGTAGTTTTTCTGAAATTCTTCCAACCTTTAGCTCAAAGGAAACACCTCATATTTATAGAGGGGAAACCCTAAGCTCATGGGCCTTGATTTGAGCCCATTGTGTCTTAAGACATCACACACATCACAGCTTTGTCTCGGAGCACCAAGTTTGGTCGCGGAACACACTGCATGTGGCAAAGCTTCTCGACTGGGTCTTGTGTCTCTAAAAATGTACCTTGGTCGCGGAATGGACCTTTGTCGCGGAACAGCACATCGCGACAAAGGTATCGCGCCAAGGGGCTTTGGCTGGTCTCTTCTTCATCTGGGCCATTTGGTCGCGGAGTGTTCCTTTGTCGCGGAACCATGCATCGCGCCAAGGGGCTTCCGCGACAAAGGTCTTCCTGGGCCTGCTGGGTTGGGCCAGATGGGCCGAGAATATTCTTTTTGTGGGCTTTTCTATCTTTTTCCCATCTTTTTGTTTCCTTTTCTTTTTCTCATGTTTTTGGATTTTTCTAACATAAATATGTAATAAAATTACATATTTATGTCTTTTTCACACCAGCTTATTATTTTTACAATTATGCATAAATCAGTCCAATTCGACTGCTTTCTTACTTAATGTAAGACCGGAATGCGATCAAATGCCCGTTTAAGACACGGAAATGGATTGAAAATAATGGTCATTTATGGCCATTATCAATAAGCTAAACAATATGCATATATGTGCTTGGTTTATATGATGTGTTTGCTTGTTTTATATAATACATGTGATGATTTTATTTAATGTGTGTTAGTTTTTTGTTGATAAGCTGAACAATATGCATATATGTTTTAGGCTTATATGATGTGTGTGCTTGTTTTATATTTTTTATGTGCTTGATGTTTGTGCTAGTCTTTAATTTTATGTGTTGATTCGGTGATAAGTATGTGCTGTTTTTTCCACATGTTTTTATAACCATATCTCATGTTCTATAATACCTGACAGTCCCAACGAGCAGGGTGTTAACGCGTAGTTCTGATCACACACACACGATTGCAGAAATGTAAAAGACAATCGTTTGTTGACCCGGTTCGGACCTCCTGTCCTACGTCCGGGGGATTCCAATCCAGGCGAAGATTACTCAACAATGAACAAGAACAAGCACAAGACTCGAAACCTATCATGTCAACTCGATCTAGAAGCTGAAACTCTCCCCCTCAACTTCTAATCTCCCTGACTAGAATTACAGTGACAATCTTGTTGTTCTATCAACCTGTTGACTACCCTGAACAAGAATCCTTTAAACTATTCCAAGAAGATATCCCATCTTGGATTACAACTCGATCTAAATGATATACACAGAATTACTCTTTAATTCACTCAAGAACAAAACTATCGATCATCTAATCATGAAGAACACGTTTTGACTCTTGAAGTATATCTTCTAAAACAAGACTAATTTCTCTTAGTAAAAATGTAGAAGATGAAAGTAAGTACAAAATCTGACTCTAAAGACTCAAGGATAACAAGTATATATAAACAGCAAGTCCGCCTTGATCTTTAAGTCCATGGTGCTGGTGAGACTTGATCATTAAAACCATAACTGCATTGTTGTTAGTGCGTTGCAATGACACCTATATAATTCTGCATGAAATGTTTAGTGCCAACAATCTCCCCCTCATTTCATGAAGAGGTTGATTCATCACAAATAGGTCTCAAACCAGTATGATGAATAACAATTCAGAATACCATACTAACAACAAAGATTATTAGATCAAGTCCAAAAGATAGATGGTAGTTAAAACATAAGCGAAACACCAGCTAGATATAACCAATCATATCGAATGAATCAAACATAGAAATTCAGAAATATCAATACCACAAAATAAACCAAGTATCAGCAAGCATCAGCAATCAGCAAACACAAAATATTCAGAAAGTATTCAGCAATTCAGAAATCATTAGTTACAGACCCAAAATATCATAAAAAATTATCAGTTTTAGTTTCAGAAAGTACCCCCTTGAAAGGTTGTCAAGATTACCCAAAAACCACGGTCAGCAATCAGTAGCAGAGACCATACTTACTCCCCCTTGATGAATTAAGCCTCCTCATCATCCTCCTCTCCAGTAGGTGGAGGATCAAATGAGCCGGGAAGAAGCTTCAACATATTGTTGTTCTGCTTCCGGATGCGGAGACCAGCATTGATGACAGTAGAAACCTCCTCATTCTGTCGAAGAATGATAGTCTTCAGGTGATTGACCAAAGCAGTGCCGGACAGAGCAGGACCAAGGAGGATGTCATTATGCATATTTCGTAGGTCGGTAGAGGGAGTGTTCTGCTTGATTGGAATGCGTTCTTCCTTAGGAACTTTGATCCCATTCTTTTTCAGGAAACGGGTAATCAAAGCAGGATAAGGAAGAAGGTCATTCTTACCAATGGATCCGCGGGTATAACCTAGCATCTTGGAAAGAACAGAGAGACCAAAGTTTGTCATATTAAGATACTTTTCAATACAAAACATGAGTTTACCCATATGAGAAGACACTTGACTGGCATTGGTTGTTGGAAGGATGTTCGAACTACACAGATGGAAGAGACAGTTGTATTTGAGAGTGAGCTGCTGAACACGAAGCTGTCCCCTACCAAAAGCAACACTTTTGGTGTTTGAAATCTCATAAGCCACTTTGGCATTTGAGTTAGGCATGTAGCTCGTAACATCATCCAGGTTGCTGTTCAGCTGCACCTTTAACAACGCATTGATAACTTGAGGAAAAATCTCCAGAATCTTGCCTCGTATGTAGACCTTCCCTCCAAATGGGGATTCACCATCCAAGACATCAGGATGCAGATTGGCGTAGAACTCGCGAACTAAGGCAGGAGAGTAGTCCTCTAGTTTCGTGGCCCAGTAGATGAGTTTTATGTCTTCCAAAAACTTCAGAAATCCAAGTTCCTTGTAGATTGGATGAGTAAACTGCTCCTCTGGTATGAAATCACGATTGTTAAGGTCTTTGGCAAACTTCTGTGCTTCCTTGTCGTAAAACCTGTAATTCAGGGCATCACTGACAGTCATGGGGCCAACTTTCTTTGGTCGTTTCTGTGTTGTCTCGACAGCAGGTTGTTTATCCTTCCTTTTGCGCGAACGAGTTACAGGGGTACGAGCAACAGGACGATGTTCCGGAGTAACCTCTCGATCAGGCTCGTCGTCCCTAGGTTGTTCGTCATCTCCAGTGACAACATCATCAGCAGCGTTTGAGTCGAACAGATTGTCCTCATCGCCTTGAGGATATTCAGTGGTTGTTCCATCATCCCAATCAACAAAAAATGTCTCTTTCTGCGATGCTGGAAGAGCAGGTACAGGAGGTGCAGGAAGACCTTCAGCAGGGGGTAAGGACTCAAGATGTAAAACGTCAGTAACGTTTTCATCAGCAGGTTCATCGGCATTGTTGTTAACATTTCCAGTAGACGACTCTCCAGCTTGAGTTGTTGAAGGAACTTGTTCACTCAGCACTTGAAGAACGGATGAAACTATTTGAACTGGATCAATAGGTGTCTCAGTAATTGGTGGTATGGACGAATCAGTAGCAGTTTCAGAAGAAGATTTGGGGTTGGAAGAAGATGCCATTTGGAGAAGAAGAAAGATGCAATACTAAAATAAAAACGCAGAGAAGGAAGTAGTGCAGTAATAGAAATGAACAAAGTATTTAAAGAGAGAAAAGGAGAGTTGAAACGTTTAACCACAATCGCTTCAATCGGAGAAACGGCGAAGTAATGATGGCGGTTTCGAGCGACGTGAGCTGCAGAGGTGAAGGGACGGTTACAGTAGTCACAGTGTTATGATGATACTCTGCAGACATCAAATCAGAGATTCTCCCAAATCAAATTTTTCTTTTGTCTTTATCCGATTTCCCTCTCTAATATGCTTTGGGCCTGAAAGATTAGTGTACAAAGAAAAACAAAATGGCCCAGCACATAATAAAATTTAGTTTGTATAAAAACTTAGGCCCAGAATTGTTCTAAGCCTTTCAAACTTATCTCCCTCCATGGCTTTAATTAGGATGTCAGCGCGTTGCTCTGACGACCCTACATGTTGAATATCACAAATATTATCTTCAACCAAATCTCTAATGAAATGATACCTGATATCAATATGTTTGCTCCTATTGTGAAGTACAGGATTCTTAGAGATGTTTATAGCACTTGTGTTATCACACAATACTACAAATTTCTCTTGATTTACACCATAGTCTGCCAAGGTTTGCTTCATCCACATGAGTTGAGAGCAACAACAAGTAGCAGCTATGTATTCTGCTTCAGCTGTAGATAGAGCAACTATATTTTGTTTCCTTGAGTACCAACTGACTAAATTATCACCAAGGTAGAAACATCCACCTGTTGTTGATCGTCTGTCATCACAACTTCCTGCCCAGTCTGAATCTGTGTATCCTATAAGATCAAGTGATGATCTTTTGGAATACCAAATTCCAAGTCCAATGGTTCCTTTTATGTATCTCATGATCCTTTTAGCTGCTTTGAGATGTGTCTCTTTAGGTTGAGATTGAAATCTAGCACAAACTCCAATACTATAAGAGATATCCGGTCTGGTTGCTGTTAGGTAGAGAAGACTACCTATCATACTTCTATAAAGCTTTTGATCAACATCACTGCTGGTATCACTCTTAGAAAGTTTCTCATGTAAACCTTGAGGTGTTCTAGCCACTTTGCTGTCTTCTAAGTTGAACTTCTTTAGCATATTAGTTGCATACTTTTCTTGTGACAAGAATATCCCATCCTTTCCTTGTTTGATCTGTAAACCAAGAAAATAATGCAGTTCTCCAAGCATACTCATCTCAAATTCTGTTTTCATAGCATGTATAAATCCTTTTCTAAGTTCTTCTGATGTAGAACCAAAAATGATGTCATCAACATATACTTGAACAACTATAATGTGTTTATCTGAATGCTTAATGAAAAGAGTCTTATCTACATTTCCTCTGGTATAGCCGTTGTTGACAAGGAATTGTGACAGCCGTTCATACCAGGCTTGAGGTGCTTGTTTAAGACCATATAGAGCACCCTTGACTCTGTAAACATAATCTGGATGTTTATGGTCTTCAAATCCAGCTGGTTGAGCCACATATATTTCCTCCTTTATTTTCCCATTTAGAAAAGCAGTCTTGATGTCCATTTGATACAATTTGAAATCCAAATAGCATGCAACAGACAATAGAATTCTTACTGCTTCCATTCTGGCCACTGGTGCATATGTCTCCCCATAGTCTAGACCTTCAATTTATGTATAGCCGTGTGCTACTAATCTAGCTTTGTTTCTGACTATGTTACCATGCTCATCTTTCTTATTCCTAAAGATCCATTTAGTACCAATAATGTTGATGTTGTCAGGTGGTGGTACTAACTCCCATACTGAGTTTCTTTCAAATTGAAGTAATTCATCCTGCATGGCAGCGATCCAGTATTCATCTTTGAAAGCCTCTGTAGCATTTTTGGGTTCCACCTTTGATATGAAGCAATTCATACCAGCTAGTTGCTTGTAATCAACTCTCTTGCTTCTGGTCTGCCTAGGTGCATCTACTCCTCCAATAATATCAGTATTAGAATGATGCTTCAAAGTTCTAGGACCTTTTCTCTTATCAACATCAGTAGTATCAGATGGTTGTTGCTCTTCTTCAGTATCAACTAAAGACTCAAATTCTGCACCAGTTTCTTCATCAGCATCAATAGATAGTTCTTGTGATTCCTCTAATGGTGGATCAATAATAGGAAAGTAATGTAGACCATCTTCATCTTCAGATAATCCTTTAGATAAAGAATCTTCAAATAAAACGTTCACAGATTCTATAACCTTCTTGCTATCAGACAAGTAAACTCTATAAGCTCTGGAGTTGTTAGCATAACCTAGAAACAACCCTTTTTCTGATCTAGCATCAAACTTCTTAAGTTGTTCTCGATCCCTGTAAACATGACAAGGACAACCAAATGCATGAAAGTATTTAACATTAGGAAGTTTATCATACCATATCTGATAAGAAGTGAAGTTCGTTTTTGGCCTCAAAAGAACTCTATTTGCAACATGACAAGCTGTGTTGATTGCCTCTGCCCAAAAGGTCTTTGGAAGTGTACTATCATGAAGCATAGACCTTGCCATCTCCTGTAAAGTCCTGTTCTTTCTTTCAACAATACCATTTTGTTGAGGAGTCTTTGGGGCAGAGAATTCTTGAGCAATTCCATGTAATTTACAGAATTCAGTGAACTGTTGGTTGTCAAACCCTCTTCCATGATCAGTTCTAATCCTTTTGATCTTAGTTTGTCTTTGATTCATGATCTTCAAGCTTAAGAACTCAAAATACTCAAAGGCTTCATCTTTGGACCTGAGAAAACAAACAAAAGTGAATCTAGAAAAATCATCAACTATCACAAGTACATACCTCTTGCCATTAAGGCTTTCAACTTCTAATGGACCCATCAAGTCCATATGAATAAGTTCAAGGCAGTGATCTGTGGTAATTTCATCAACTCGTTTATGTTGAGCCTTAGTTTGTTTTCCTTTGGAGCATCCTTCACAGACAATTTTGGAGTTGTTCTGTAGTTTGGGCAACCCTTTGACAGCTCCAGAAATACTCAATTTGTAGAGAGTTTGATAATTCAAGTGTGCCATTCTCTTGTGCCATAGGCTTATAAGATCTTCTTTCAAAATCAAAGCCCTGTCTACTGTTTCCTTTAAGATATAACAATTGTAGTAGACCTTTTTCCAGACATGATACACTTGTAGTCTTTAAACACATAACAAGTATTCATATCAAATAGCACTAAGGATTTTTCATCACATAATTGACTTATGGAAATCAAATTAGTAGTCAATCCTTCTACAAAGTAAACTTTAGAAAGATTAGAAAGGACTCCATTGTCAATTTTACCAAAACCAGTGATCTTGCTTTTAGCACCATCACCATACATCACCTCTCCACAATCTTGCTCTGTAAAGTTTTGAAGAATGTTCTTTGTTCCAGTCATATGCCTAGAGCATCCAGAGTCAAAATACCACAGGGTATTTTTATGATGTGCCTGCAATGATACAACAACAAGACCAAGTGATTGTTGATTAGAATGTTTAGGTATCCAGGCCTTACGAATCTGGATCTTCTTCTGTAGTTCTAACGATGGCCAGACAACAGGTCTTCCATTTATGAGATCTCGAACAATTCTTAGACAAGTGTCTGCTTGATGGCCAGGTAGACCACAATAGATACAATCCCTTGAGTCTTGAGGTGCAAAATTGACTTGATTAGGCACATATTTGTGGGTAGCAGCTTTGCTTGATTCTTCACCAAGATATCCTCCACTAACAAAAGTTCTCTTGGTTGATTTGAATTTGTTTGGCTTCCCTTTCTTCTTGTAACCAATACCTGAAAGATCACCAGGTCTTTTGCAAATAGAAAGAACTGAATCCAATTTATTTTTACCTTTTACCGTTTGAGAGAGTTCATTGCATTTAGCTTGAAGTTGTAGATTTTCTGTGGCCAAACAGATCTTTGCATCAGAAAGTTTGGAGCATTCAGCTTGAAGTTCCTCCACTTTGAGTTTAGCTAGTTTCAATTCCTTTTGAATTTTGATATTCTCAGCAGATAGATTGTCATAGGAAATTCCGAGGTCAGTCAGTTGTGTTAACAACTTCTTATTCTCACTGAAAGCTGTATCATACTCGAACTTTAACTCTTCATATGCATCGGCTAACTTAGAGTATATTTCACTGATATTACCTGCATTGATAGAATCATCTTCATCAATAGAATAATCTATTGGATTTGTTATACCTGGTTGGGGGCTACAATCTCGAATAGTTAATGCGACAACATCTTCAGAATCACTCTGTTGTTTCTCTGTTGCTTCAACATCGAATTCATCATCACTGAGTGTAGCTTGATATACTTTTCCTTCTTTCCTTTTGGCAGTAAGACATTCCTTTTTGAGATGTCCTTTACCTCCACATTCATAGCATATAATGGAAGAAAATTTATCAAATTTCTCTGGTTCCTTAAGCTTCCTGACATTGTTGCCTTTGCCTTCATGTTTCTTGGATCCTTTATTCTGATGTTTGTCAGACGTTGTAACACCATTCGAACTGGATTTCTGAGGCTTGCCTTTCTGTAACTGTCTAGCTCTCTTTTCTTGAAGAAATTTGGCCATCCTTCTAGTGATCAAAGATAATTCCTCATCCAAATCATCATCAGAATCTTCAATCTTCTCAGCCTTTAGAGCAATACTCTTTGACTTTCCTTTGCTTCTTGATTCTAGATGATTCATCTCATAATTTTGTAGATTGCCAACTAATTCTTCCAAAGTCATGGTGTTCGTCTTTTCACTTTCTTCAAGAACTGAAATCTTCCCAGATTACTTTGTTGACACAGTGCGTAGCATCTTTCTAACCAGTTTTTGTTCATCAAAATGCATTCCAAGCTCTATACATTGATTAACCACATTTTGAAATCTTTCAAAATATGTTGAGATGTTTTCATCATCAGTCATCTCCAACCTGTCATACAAAGATTCAACGCGATGTAATCGAGTCAGTTTAACATCAGCAGAACCTTCAAACCTGACTTCAAGAAATCTCCACATTTCATGGGCATTTTTTGCAATTCTTGATCATCCTATGTTGTGCCTCTTCCATAGCTCCACTGATCGCATTCATAGCTGCATAATTCCCTTGTTTTGCAGCCCTTTCTGCCGCCGTGTATTCAGCCTTTCTAGCCAAACGGATTATTGGAGCAGCAGGTGGTGTAGCAGTGGTTGTGGTGGCAGTTGTAGAGGTGGTATCCGTTGATGTGGAAGTGGTCGTGGTTGCAGTGACAACGGCAGGAGTCTCAGTCCTTATCGGTGGTTCCCATGCCTCTTCGACTGCATCCCAGACATCCTCTCCAAGAGCCCTAAGATAGCACTCCATTCTTGACTTCCAGTAACTGTAATTGTTTCCATCGAAGACCGGTGGACGAAGATGCGAAATTTCCCTACACATGATGAATCTTGAATCTCCAGAAAAGCATTTGAAGATTGGCTCTGATACCAATTGACAGTCCCAACGAGCAGGGTGTTAACGCGTAGTTCTGATCACACACACACGATTGCAGAAATGTAAAAGACAATCGTTTGTTGACCCGGTTCGGACCTCCTGTCCTACGTCCGGGGGATTCCAATCCAGGCGAAGATTACTCAACAATGAACAAGAACAAGCACAAGACTCGAAACCTATCCTGTCAACTCGATCTAGAAGCTGAAACTCTCCCCCTCAACTTCTAATCTCCCTGACTAGAATTACAGTGACAATCTTGTTGTTCTATCAACCTGTTGACTACCCTGAACAAGAATCCTTTAAACTATTCCAAGAAGATATCCCATCTTGGATTACAACTCGATCTAAATGATATACACAGAATTACTCTTTAATTCACTCAAGAACAAAACTATCGATCATCTAATCATGAAGAACACGTTTTGACTCTTGAAGTATATCTTCTAAAACAAGACTAATTTCTCTTAGTAAAAATGTAGAAGATGAAAGTAAGTACAAAATCTGACTCTAAATACTCAAGGATAACAAGTATATATAAACAGCAAGTCCGCCTTGATCTTTAAGTCCATGGTGCTGGTGAGACTTGATCATTAAAACCATATCTGCATTGTTGTTAGTGCGTTGCAATGACACCTATATAATTCTGCATGAAATGTTTAGTGCCAACAATACCATTGCGCACTAAACTTTAGTGACTTGTCTGTTGCTTGAAAAGTTCTACTATCTTACAAATGTAATTATCATTTCCATCCTTAGCATTTACGAAAAATCATCTCCCAACAAGAAAATATGTCCATCAACCTCTGCTTGTACAAAATGGCATGTCAATTGAGTGAATTCCGGTTGTTTTCCCTGCTACAGTATGCCCGAAGAAACCACCGACCCAAAAGCAAGGACAAATTCACAATATGTGAGAAGATCATTCCTGCTCCAATGTATGCCATGTTAAAATCAAAGTAAATTCTGCAGATTGGCATGAATCATAAATGTGATACAATACAACACAATGATGGTTGCAAACAAGAAGGAAAAAAAGTTGCCATCACTCTTTACAGAATGACAAGTGTGGACATTTGCACATGTCCTGGACCTCAACCTGACAAACAATGGAAAACATGGATAAGTGCATATATCAATAGTATAAACCTAGTAATTTGTGAAGAATATTGCAACATATACATCTGTAACTTGTCAATATTACATAAATGATTCTTTTCTAATAGAATGAACTACATTAACATTGCTGATTCAAGTCTAATTTTTAAGTCCAATTCGTTTGAAAACCCTAAATCTATGTATGTAGATGATGTCGAGCCTCAAACTAAAACAAATAAAATGAATACACAAACCCCATAAAACCCAAGTGTGATGCTACATCTGAACCCCCAAATCTCCTCACATAACAGCCCCTCCCCCATTGGTGCACTAACCACATATATAACAACCCCCATTGGCGAGGGTATCACTAGCAAAGAAAGAATAAAGGGGACAAGAATGACGAAAGCGCTGTGGACAACGAGGGAGCGGCAGGTGAGGAAGAAAAAGAGGGTGGCGAGATGATGGGCGATAAAAAGGAGGTCGAGAGGTGAAAAATCAAGTAATGAAGGAGATCGACGAGAGGTGAAAACAGGCAATGCTGTAATCGAGGACGAGGGATCGGAAGAGGCCGTGTTGACGGCGTGGAAATTGGGAGAAGATGGCAAGAAGGTAGTGCGGGAGAGTAGGTTTCGTAGAATTAAGCAATACATCCATAATTTTTACGGACATACTCTAATTAATTACTGTATGACAGATTGCTTTGCTTTATTAAAATTATTTAATCAAATCTTTTAAAATGACGTGACGTAATATATTACTCCACTTAAACAATTACACCCAGCACATAAACAGTGTCCGAGCAACATTCAGCATGGAGCTGAATCAGTATATATATGAACCGTACCCTACTAGAGTAGGGTCTACTATCTTTTGTGTTTTTGCTTGGATTGGACCCATGTCATAATTGGGGCATTTCTTTGAACCCATCTCAGTTCTCAAGTGTGAAGACAAGGGTCTCTCTTTTACCGTCATTTATAGTAGAAGTATTCGTGTTCTCTTCTCCAACACCTTCAGTAATCAGTAGTGGAGTGTACTACTAAGTACTAACTACTTCTCTGTGTCCCCCTCTCGGCGCCGGAGGCGGCAACCATAGAGAAAAAAAAAAAAAAAAAAAAATCAATTCGCTTTGACTCTGCACAAACGTTGATATTTTCTCAGGATATTAAAAAAGCTGCTGCCTTTTCCTACTAGCTTTCTTTATCCACTGTCTCTCTTCACGGGCTCAAGAATGCTCTGCCCAAGCCCTACGCTACCTTCTCAACCACCGCACCACCACCCCCACCACCGCCACCGTTTTTCTCCTTCCCTTGCCCCGACTAAACCCTACCACATCTCCCTAATTCCCTCCCCGACCACAAAGAGCACGACGCCGCACCACCGGACCAAACCGCCAGTCTCCGAACACACAACGCCAAATCCGCCGCCCTACTCCTCCGTCACCTCTCACCTCACAGGGAGGATGGCCAAAATCCGCCGGAAGTAAATCGACCAATAGAATTACCATTGCCCAAGCTAGACCGCGAAAGGTTGCTCGAAATCTCGTTGCAGAGCCGGAGGACAGCTCAATTTCCGGGTTCGATTTACGCAAATTCATCTTCGAAACTCGTGCAGAGTGTTTTCCTCCAAGGGGAAAGGCGCAATTCCGATCACGAAGATGAAATAGATGATAAAATGCTGATGAAGGCATTAGAGATAAGGAGGAAAGTGACCGCAGAGGTTTTCAAGGAGGCAATGAGGAACGGCAGGTTTGGGATCACTTACAGTGAGAATTTGGTATCCGAACTTTCCGAATTTCTCGATTATGTGATGATCAAGGCTGTTGCAATGAAGCAATTCCCCGAATTTTCGCGGTCTTCGTACAATGTTCGAGCTAGAGCCTTCATTGATGAATCAGAACTTGTGCCTGTTATAGGGTAATAATCCCTAACGTGTGTCTCCTTTCCTTAGCAATGTGATACTGTCAAATTTGATGTGTTTTCTAGTTTAGAATGTTGATGAAAATTGTGGATTAAAAAGAACAATCTATGATGAAAGAAGTATTGTAAGATAACAAGCCCTACATGTATGCCTCCTTCCCTTGGAAATTTGATACTGTAAATTTTGATGTGTTTTGTAGTTTAGAATGTTGATGAAAATTGTGGATTTGAACCGAACTAGCTATATGGAAGTTTTTAATTTGGTTTATAGGTGGCTTAAGCACAACTCACTGTCCTACCGGCAAATAGGGAAGCTGATATGTGCTTCGAAAGGGAATCTTGGAGCCATTACAAGGGTGGCGGAGTGGCTTAAGACAATACACGTTAAAGGGAGGTTTATAGGTGTGGCGTTGACACGGGCTGGTGGGAATGTGTTGGAACGCCACTTAGAAGAGTTTCATGAGATTGTGGAGTATTTGGAGGAGAATGGTGTGAGGAGCGATTGGATGGGTTATGTGGTTAGTAGGTGTCCGGAGGTATTATCTTTTAGCATAGAGGAATTGAAGGCACGCACCGAGTTCTATTTGAATATGGGGATGGATAAAAATGACTTTGGGACAATGCTGTTTGATTGTCCTAAAGTGCTCGGATACCTCTCCATGGAAGAGATGAACCAGAAGGTAAAGCATAACCTAAGAACCTTTTTTTGTACATTTTTTTCCAACATTATTATTGCAATTAAATGAACCATTGGACAATACGACACTTGCTATTCTTTGTGTAATGTGATCAACAGATCTTATTGTCGATACTTGTTTCATTCAAAGTTTTGACTTGGCAGAGGTCGAGCAGACAAACTATCTTTTTGTTAGAATTTATGGGTTTTGGTTGTTAAGCAGGTTTGTTAGTTCATGGTTGTTTAGGTAGCATATTTGAAAGATTTTGGTCTGAATGATGAGGAAGTGGGGAGATTATTAGCATTTAAACCACAGTTGATGGCCTGTAGCATTGAAGATAGATGGAGACCTCTGGTCAAGTACTTTTATTATCTTGGAGTTTCGAAAGATGGCATGAGAAGAATCCTCACTATGAAGCCTATGGTTTTCTGTGTTGATTTGGAGACCACCATTGCACCAAAGGTATCAACATTATAAAGTACCCTTGATTTTTCCTTGACCTCAGGTCATGTTGTTTTCCAGCTTACCAGTTTTAATCTTGCCCCTATAAAGGTTCAATTCCTACGAGATATAGGCGTTGAGGAAGGAGCGCTTGGCAGCATGCTCGCCAGGTTTCCTTCATTATTGACATACAGCCTCAACAAAAAAATCCGCCCTGTGGTATGCTTCCGCCCCTCCAGAATTTTCAGAGTCTTCCAGTGTTTCCATTTTCCAACTGTTTCTGTTTACAGGTCATTTTCCTGCTAACCAAGGCTGGGATTTCTCAAAAGGACATCGGGAAGGTGATAGCGTTGGGGCCGGAGCTCTTGGGATGCAGCATAGGAAATAAGCTAGATCACAATGTGAAATTCTTTTTATCGCTTGGAATAACACTTCCACAATTGGGCATGATGATTTCTGACTTCCCAATGCTGCTTAGATATAACACAGATGTTCTACGCCCAAAGTATCAATACTTGAGACGAATGATGATCCGACCACTACAGGAACTTATTGAATTTCCAAGGTATGGATGACAAACTATGTTTACTTGTGCAAATTTTACCAGACATTGCTCAAACATTCCAAGTACTGATGGTTATAGCATTGTACAGGTTTTTCAGCTATTCATTAGAAGAAAGAATAATACCAAGGCATCAGATTATGGTGGAAAATTGGATCAATTTCAAGCTACGGTACATGCTAGCGATCACGGATGAAGAGTTCAATGTAAGAGTCACGGAAGCAGTGGAAAGACGGAGAAGATTTGAATCAGGCGAGGCATACCAAAATGTACACCCATCCCAAAAGCAATGACAACACCAACACAGAGCATTTTCTAGACCACGTTGACTTAGAAGATTCATCTTGTACAGTATAAGCAGCAGTGCACTGTAGAGAAACCTTTTATGTAGACAAATTTATATGATACTTCTATATTCGAACAATAAACATATCTTTGGATGTGAAACTTGATTATTTCAAAACAATTACTCTATGAAATGAAATATCTCAATTGCAATTAGCAAACAAACCAGAAGTCAATATTTTGGGACAACATAAGACATCCATGGAAGAAATCAAACATAAACTGAAACCAGTTTCAGCTATCCTTGCCAAAACTACTCACAAGCAAGTAGTTTTAGCTATTCTTGCCAAAAATAATCACAAGCAAGTACCGAAGGCAGTGCCGATCAAAGTCAAGTTGCTGTCCTTATCTTGGGAGATTCTCCAGCAGCATAGACCGGGTGAATGTCATAACCTTCCTTCGGCACAACATGAACCCACTTGCGTCCAGTCAACTTGTTGCGCTCAAATTTGACACTCCCTTCCTTCAAGGCAAACAATGTGTGATCTCTCCCTATACCAACATAATCTCCCGGATGGAAACGAGTACCCCTTTGACGCACAATGATATTTCCCGGGATCACTCTCTGCAACATATATAGCATACAACAACAGTAAATAACAAAAGCAATCCAAAGAATTCAGCAACATACATCCCCCTTCATTTCAAGCTCTTAGCCTCACCTCACCACCAAATTTTTTAACACCGAGATTCTTGGGCAAGGAGTCACGGCCATTTTTTGTTGAACCTGCTGTCTTCTTGGTGGCCCATCGCCTGAAAACCAAGCTCAATCCCTCTCCAGATGCTTCTGTGAAAAAGAAAGAGGGAGGGGGTGGAGGGGTTATAAACTGAATGACTATGAATGCATAAAGAGGTTGAAACCACAAGTTTTAAATCTAAAAATGGCGCAAAACTTGCTTCCAAGACAAAACAACACCAATTATTAAACGACCAAAAGACTTAACTCCAACAAGCCCACTGCCCATGAAATTGAAATGCCAAAAATATAAACAACACAGAGACTTGATGGTTATTACAATCAACAAAGCCCACAGAAAACAGAGCCAAATACACCGCCAGAAATCCTGTAACATCGAAATGAGAGGGAGCTGCCTGTTGTTTTTACAGTTGAAATTAAATGGATAGATGATGGTAACTTGTGAACACAGACATTTTATTCATTTTTACAATGCAGCAATTAACAATTTAACATAATGGCCGGAAAGCATAGGAAAAGAAAATTCTCACCGCCGGCGGAGCAATAAACAGGAGGGCTCGTAATCAAATCCCTAATGCTTAATCTTCTAAACAAAGATGCCGCGGAATCCATCTTTTTTGCTAACTATTACAACAAAAAGAATACCTGAATTTGGAAAACAAAACAAATAAATCGGATTAGCGAGGAAATGCTAAAATCAAGCAAGCAAGGATTATCATTGCATTTCAACAAAATTAATGGAGGGATTTCGTCGAATAGCTTAGAATCAGTGGCGATTCCAGGACTTAGAACTATGGTGTGCAAATTTCAATAGAAAACATAAACCAATAATCATGTTAATTACAACACTCGTCCACGCACTAATATTTCTTGAAAAAATTCATAATTTGATCTATATTTACTTCATCTAGTATTTCTTTCTCAACATAAGACAAGCAAAAAGAACATTGGAGAAACCTGTTATAGCCCTCTATTAATACACATACAATAGTTACCAACAAATAAGCTTCGAATAGTTGAGTTAAAGTAGCAGAACAAATGTGAACCCATATTGAAAAATATTCTGTGCCATCCTCTAAACAACTTCAAATACATAAATTCGATCTCAGCCAGTTTACCAACACAGAGCCCATCAATTCCTCAAAACCCATAATAACATCACTACAGTCTACAAATTAGACCACAAACACATACGCACTGTTAAAATTTTAAAACTCAAAGCTATATAAAACCAGGGCCGTCTAATCATTTCCGGTGGCCCTGTTCTAAAAAAATAATTAGGCCCCACTAAACATTTCCTCTCTTTTTTCTTGCGTTTTTCCGGATTTTTACTTTCTAATTCTATTCATGATTCATATCCTTAAGAAAAAGTAAATGAATATGTTGCGAGGTATCGAAACAATTTGGTATATTGGGGCAATACTTCCTGAGTTTGTCACTTTTTGTTCAACTCAACATAAAATGAATTTCTATATTGAAAATTATATGAACAAATTTTAGAGACAAAGGATAGAATAAAGACAAATAATAAACACTATAAGAATTGTTTCTGCACCAACAACAAACCAGAAGGCTTTTGAACAAAAAAACAAAATGAAATAACTACGGAAACGGCCAAGGATGACAATGAATGTTGCTTGATCATTTTAATTTATGCACAGATACTTCTTGAACACAAGAGACAATGTAGAGTAATTATAATTATTTTTAATTGATTCTTAATTTCTTGCAAAGTTCCTAATTTCTTGTAATTTTATTCACCACTAAGACAATTACCTTCATTTTGGGAAAGTTCAAGACTCAGAATTGGTTGTTCTTAATTACTTCAGATACGGGATGTATAAAAAAGAACCACAGACAAATAAATAGTGGAATCAAAACCAAGATTGAAAGAAACCAAGAAATTTAAAACTTAATTGCAATTATTACAAATAAATTCGAAGTCATCTTTTTTCATACCTCTGAAATTTCTTTGGTGTGTGGAAGAAGCACAAGAAGACGGCGAAGAGTTGCGGCCTGCAGGGCGAAAGAGGAATGGTGGCTGCAGCAGTGCGCCCTTCGGAGATTTCGGATGCGGCAGCGGTGAAAATTCTTGAGAGCATTGAACAGATCGCAGTATGAGGGAAGGAACTGAAGACGCCGTGAGAAGGAATGAAGAATCGTATGTGCATTTGGGCCTAGACATTTATATATTGGACTAATGAGCTCAAAGACCTAAGAAATATATTAAAAGAATTTCAAGAATTGGGCCCCCAAAAAATTGGGGGCCCTGTGCTATAGGCCTGCTTGCACAGGCCTATAGCCGGCCCTGCTTAATAAAACAAGGAGGGACAACTAATTATGTGGGTCTGTGTCTGGGCAATTCCAAAATTAGATAAATGAATCCAATGGATAGGGGTCTTGTGTTCACTAAATAATAACCATAATAATCTATATAAACTACTCAATCTTATCACCAAACACAACTTCTCCATGAGAATCACCTAGCCTTCAGCAAAGAATGGATCTGCAATCTGTCACGATACACGCGTGAGTGGATTTAATTGTCAATTTCATGAATTATGTTACCTGATTCACGAGGGCTCTTCTGGGCGAAGAGGCGGCGAGCGTGAGAGATAGCTGGTGGATGGAGCAGAGGCGAAACACAGAAGGGGGCATGAGCATCAGCGCGAGAGAGCAGGGAGGAAGGGCGCGAGAGGGAGCAGGGAAATAGACCAAGCAGAGGGGGCGTAAGATCGAAGGCAAGACGGGGGCACGAGACTGTGAGAGGGAGCGGAGCGGCTGAGAAAGAAGTCTGGAGCGGAGCGGCGTTGAGAGGAGAAGGGAACAAGAAGTAAAAAGAAAAAAAAAGTATAAAAACCGACCGGAATATCTTATTAGTATCGGCCATTATATTTTGGTTAGGTAGAGTGTATTCAATCAAGACTATTTTGGATTTCTAAAGTTGGGGTGTATTCAATTTAGATTTTAAAAAGTATTTAAAATTTTCAAAATGTCTCTAAAATTCTAGAGGCATTCAATACAGATTTAATTAGAGGTATTCAACAGTGCATGGATTTTAATTCTTTATAGATTTTAATGAATTCTCTTAAAAGAATTTAACTGAACAAAATTTATGTAAAATCAACCAGACTCTACATGGATTCTATATAAATCAGTCAACTCTATATGGAGTCTGTGTCTGTGGATTTAAACCCACCGACATTTTAAAGTCTATAAAAATCTAATAAACTCTCAATCGAATACACCCCCTATGGGAATAATTGCAAAAAAGGTTCATTTTCTTATCATTTTCCCCGATTCGTCCCATTCGAATTTTTATTCCCTATTAGTCCGCTTCGTATGCTAATGTAATACCCAGGAGAATGACTTAAATGGAGTGAGATAAGCTACTCATACCAATAAGATATCTTTCTTTCTTGGTAACCATCCCATAAGACTCAAAAGTTAGGCGCGCTTGCCTTGGAGCAATTCTAGGATGGGTGACCTTCTGGGAAGTCTCTCATGGTATGCGTGAGTGAGGGCAAACACACTGGAAAGAGCTCATGTTGGTTTGTGGGGTCAGCCTTTCACTCTCAAGCCGGCAACATCTAGAGTAGCACCCTGCCTTTCCACTGCGCCGAAGATGGGGGTGGGGGTGTTACAGCTAATTAAAAATAAATCTGTCTTAAACTCACTAATCCAAGTCAAATATAGATTTAAACGAAAAAATTATCAAAAACATCTATTTTCTTGTCCTTTTGTCTGAATCCGTCCTATACAACCTTTTGCAAGATAATTAGTTCCAACTGTTGTGACCATTACATTAAGTATATTTTACTTTTGTGCATTATATTTTGTTCTTTTTATTTCTATAGTCTACATTATACTGTCAAAACAACAAATAAGATGTTTTCAATGCATAACATATTCTCATGAGAAGAATATGTAATGCTTCTAACTAAGTTTCATGGTGTTCTCATGAGAAGAATATGTAATGCTTCTAACTAAGTTTCATGGTGTTTGACAAGAGAATATGCTATGCATTGAAAACATCTTATTTGTTGTTTTGACAGTATAATATAGACTATAGAAACAGAAAAGAACAAAACATAATGCACAAAAATAAAATATATTTATGCAATGGTCACAACAGTTTGAGCCAATTATTTGCAAAGGTTGTAGAGGACGGATTCAGACAAAACAACAAGAAAATTGATGTTTTTGTCTGCAATTTTTCCGATCAAGTCTCTAATTGACTGGATTAGTGAGTTAACGTTTAGGACGGATTTGGTTTTAGTTAGCAAATGAAGCGAACTAATAGGGGTAAAAAATTCGAAGGGAACGATCGGACAACAATGACAAGAAAATAGACATTTTTTGCAATTGTTCCTTTTGGTTTAGCCCAATATTCCAAGTGGTCAAGTCTCACAACTTCCAACATTCACTTAAAGTTTGGAGGTTCGATTCCCATCGACCATATACTCCTCCCATTTATTTCATTTGTAATTTGTGTGGCATGAGTTTCCACTTTCCACGACTATTTCCTAATCTGTATAGACAGTTCAGCTAATTTAAAAAAAAAAAGTATGCTGAATCTAGTTTGAGTTTAAAAATGACTTTGAATAATTAAAGGGGTGAAACTAATTAGTTAAGCAATAATTTTTAGAAATAAATTTTAAAAATTATTGCATTCATTAAAAATTAAAAATTATATATAATTTTCTTTTCTTTTATCATTCATCTATTAATTTTCCTAAAAAGATAATTATTTTTCTGATACCATTTAATTTTTTTTAATCCGCCACTGTTCACAATAATTTTGTTCATGAATTTTAGGACAAGAAAATATTTTTTGAGTTGCAAAGGGTGCATATCATGAGTGAAAATAATTTTCTGAGTGATTTTTTTTTAAAATTTTATTTTTGGTGCAACTTTACTTCAACATATTTGGATAAGTTTTGGCTGTGATTTAGACATATATATTGTTATTAAATTGCTGATAAAAAATTTACCTCAGCTTCTTAAATTACCTCTCATCAATAAGAGGTGAAATAAATAAGTGATAAAAGGTTCTACATGGCCTCTTAGTTTATGAAACACTACCTAAATATTTTGTTAGTGGTGTTTTGTTTTGTTTAAAAACTAATAGTATAATTTAATTTGATGACAAAGGTTATGAAATTTTGGACAATTGAAATACTCTTTCCAGATGCATTTTTTTTCAGTTTGAATTTTAAATTATTTATTTTTATTAGTAATAATTCATGAATTCTACCCCCCCCCCCCCCTTTTTTTTTAAATCTATGGATTATTTTAAATTCATATAGAATTGATATAACTTTTTTTTTAAAAAAATCCAATAAAATATTGTCTTGTAGTACTGTCGAATTTCATGAGGTATAGTCATATATAAAATCTATAAAAATCGCAAAAATATAACAAAATATCAATTGCAAACACCTCATTAGTTTGTCGAGTAAAATTTAGGCCGATGGGGCACCAAGAAATGGCTTGAATGATTTCGAAAACACGAACAACATTATAAACCCGCAAAATGCATCAATCAATTAGCGAATCATAATTGTCATTATTTCATTCTGAATCATTCTTATTATTTCAATCTCAGACAATCAATACACTGTGGCACAACAATAATTTAATTTTGAAACTATAACACAGCTCCAACAGTTTCTCCGAAGAAAACAAGCGACTGCTACAATCCACAGGACGACGTTATTGGCGACTGCAGTCATCACATCAAGGCTTAAACAAGATTGGGGTTTTGCACACCCAAAGATTGTGATTTCGGTGGAGGCGGCGTGACGGGCACGGGCCTGCCATGGTTCAATGGATTCGGTCCTGAAGGTACAATTCTCAACGAACGAAGAATAGGGTTTGATAACTGCGACATACCAAAAGATTGGGCTTTCGATGAAGGAGGCGTGACGGGCGTGCCATTGTGCAATGGATTCGGTCCTGAAGGTACAATTCTCAACGAACGAGGAATAGGGTTCGATAACTGCGATACACCAAAAGATTATGCATTCGATGAAGGAGGCTTGACGGGCGTGCCATCGTGCAATGGATTCGGTCCTGAAGGTACAACTCTCAACGAACGAGGAATAGGGTTTGATAAGTGCGACTCACCAAAAGATTGTGCTTTCGATGAAGGAGGCATGTCGGGCTTGCCATTGTGCAATGGATTCGGTCCAGAAGGTACAACTCTCAACGAACGAGCAATAGGTTTTGATAACCGCGACACACCAAAAGATTGTGCTTTCGATGAGGGAGGCGTGACGGGCCTGCGATTGTGCAATGGATTCGGTCCTGAAGGTACAACTCTCAACGAACGAGGAGTAGGGTTTGATAACCGCGACACAACAAAAGATTGTGCTTTCGATGAAGGAGGCGTGACGGGCCTGCGATTGTGCAATGGATTCGGTCCTGAAGGTACAACTCTCAACGAACGAGGAGTAGGGTTTGATAACCGCGACACAACGAAAGATTGTGCTTTCGATGAAGGAGGCGTGACGGGCCTGCGATTGTGCAATGGATTCGGTCCTGAAGGTATAGTTCTTAATGAACGAGGAATGAAGTTTGAGACTTTCGACACACTACTCAACGAACGAGGAATAGGGTTAGATAACGGCGACACACTTAAAATTTTTGAGTCATGTTGAAGACTACAAGAAAATGCTGAGAAAATGATGACGAAAAAGAGAAGCATTTGTTTCACCATCATGTGCTTGTGCGGGAAGCTAGAAATGTTTGAGATGTGTTATTGTGTGGGAGGGTACATCTTGTTAGGGTTTAAATAGGTGCCAAAGTTTGTGTTTTGTATGTTTATAGAAACGTATGTACCAATGAACGCAATAATTTGGAAAGTCTACTTATGGTAATGAAACTTATTTCCCATAGATTCTAATAAAAATTGATTAATTAAAAATTTCACATAATTTTTAAACTAGTTTGGTTTCTTTTATTACTTATTCTCTAGATACTAAACAATATAGTATCATTTTTAATATTTTCAAAATAAATGTAATACTACTAAATAAAATTTAATATATATAATTAATTTTTATACCTGTGTATAACTAAAATTAGTACATACATTATAATTCCAACCTAAATAACTCAACTTTTAAATTGTCAGCAGAAAATAACCGTTAAGATTAAAATTATACATGCATATAATTAAAATAATTATTAGAGCTATTAATTTTTTTTGGCCATGAGAATGGGTCATTTCTTGATTTTGGTCATTATTTTTCCATTTAGAGTTTTAGGTTACTGCAAGGATGTCGTACCCAGAGAAAGGAACAAAGCGGGCCGCGTGTTGTCTGCCACGCGCCAACATCCTTATGGCCCAAAAGTAAAAATCAAATCCTTCTGGTGGTTTATTTAAGTTTTTTATATAATTAAAATAAATAATATTTCTTCTATTATGATATATTGTTGATCAAAGGATTTGAAGGAAAATAGAGAGCAATTTTTACTTTGCATGGAAAGCTGGACATTTTTATGTTGTGGGCTGACATCCATAGAGGATTTGGCTTAAGTTTAGGGATTGGGTGCAGTATAGGGCGTTTTCTGGTTTAGTCGTTGAGTGGTCTTCGGGGTGGGAGGGTGCTAGAGTCCTTCACATTTTGCATCGAGTGTACACTGCTTTGAAGCCAAAACTGTAGTGGTATCGAAGTTGTATCATGCCCTGGAGTTCATTGTGTGTAATGCATAGATGGTCCTTCTTCTCCCATCATCTGTTGCCTTGTCGTTATTCCGCCTGCTGATGCATAACAACTGTGTCCCTTTGATTCGATGCACTTGCTTTGACATATTTGGCAGGGGAGATGTGATTTCATAGTAAATTTTGGATTGCCTTATTGACATCACTAGCATACTCTATTCTTGATCATTCTGATTGCACTAGTTTTTTGCCTGATGCTACCAGTAGATCTGGTGGGCTCAGAGGTCCATGAGGACAGAATTTGAAGGGAGGATGTTTAATTGGAAGCTGCATAACAGACACTGGGGCGAAAAGGTTGATCAGGGACGGCGTTAAAGTCAACATTAGTTCGACGAAGGAGATACGAAAGGCCTGATGTTGCTTTTCGGATTTTGCTAATTTTTTCTTTGTTGGTTATGGTTCTACTAAGATCTGTGGATTTGCTGATTTGCGATCTTGTAAACATTTGGTTTGTTTTGTTAAAAATGCTTCTTCCCTCAAAAAAAAAAAAAAACTTTCCTTTTTTTATCCGCCGAATAAAATAAAAATAATATTCCTTCCTTTTTTAATTTATGTTAGCAATCGAAAACTTCAGTAGTTGATGTTTCTTTCCAAAAAAATTCATTTTTACTTTGGTTCTCTTTTGTTTTATTTTTATTTTTTTGAAAGCTCAAGCTATACAAATTACAAAAGGGATATAGGGAAGGAATATGGGGCCGGGAGGAAAATCGAACTTCCAACCTTACGTTAAGTGTCTCTAGTGGGAAGGCACACATTGGTGTGACAGGGTAGTACCAGGGCATTGAGCAACTTTATTTAGCAGTTTGGCCTCGAGATGTGTTTTGACACATTATTATTAAGTGGTTTTTTTATTCAAAAGACTAAAAAACAAAAGTGAAACATAAATAATGGGATGGAAGAAATTAAATATTATTTATTTTAATTACATATAAATAAAAAAAACAAGAACTTAAATAGGTAATTAGAAGAAGACGAATTTTACTTTTGGAACATAAGGATACTGGTGCCTAGAGTGTTCCAGCGTTTGAACAATATGCGGCCCGCTTTGCCCTTTTTCTGTGTTCGACATCCTTGTAGTGGCTCAAAATTGTAAATAAAAAATAATGACCAAAATTTGAAAATGACTCATTATGATGGTTTAAAAAAATTATTATCTCTATTTACAATACTGAATTAATTGAAAATATTCAATTATATAGGTACTTGCTAATATATATATAATACACACACACTGACACACATACTGATAATTAAGTTCAATATTCAATCTTGGTATTAAAATTTTAGTTGTAATGATAAAAAAAATAAAATAAAAAAACGATATCATATTAATTACTGCATGCATTAGATAATGAATTATTAAAATTTATCTTTTGAGATAAAACTTTTAAATGAACTTGTCTGAAATTTTGAAACGGGTGTTTCGAAAATTTTAAGTCATTTCCCATTGTTATGCAATGTAATCTGTGAATGATTACCTCCGATAATTTGGGTTTATTAATTTACTAATTATTGATTATTGCTAATCACATTTAATTTTATGATGGCCGGCTTGTCAAATATACGTATAAAAATTTATAATAATGATGGATATATGGAAATGGTCAAATGATATAGAAGGCAATGCATATATTCCTCCTAAATATATTTTTTTTGGGTAGATATTCCTCCTTAGTATTGGTAATGAAGAGAAAAATATTGTAATTTTTTTTGGAAGGGCAAAAATATTCTATTTTAGATCCCTTTCTTTACAAATGATTTCCTATAATTATTTTACTAGCAAATTGCAACGACATTGTTATAACTACCTTTTTCGATTGGATTCTCCCTTAATATATAAACTTATCTAAAAACTCTATAAACATGTGTATATATGCATTGTTAATTTGCGATAAATACTACTCCATTTGTATTACCACAAATGTTACATTTGAAATTTTGACATTCTTTATGATTTAACTTGTACTCAATTTTATGTTAAGTATATAATAAAAAAAATACAAATAAGTTGAGTCGTGTCAGATTTATTTAATTTAATTCACACCGTTTTAGAATATATTTCATTTATATAATTTTTATGTTTACACATTTTAATATATTAACAGTTGAATAATTATAATGGAATTCCATCTCTAAAATAAAACATAACATTTTTGTGGGACAAAGGGGGTGAATGGGTGATGCACTATATATGTGAATGACACTGTCTAGCCTCAAAATATGTTGGAAATCCTTTAAAACTAAGCATGTTACCTATTTCAAGTATACTTTTCATATTATTTTGCATGATTATCGTATTTTTGAATAAATTGTTTGCTTATGCTTTCTAAATAATATTTTCGCTATCCCAATTAATCGTCGATACTTTGCAGGAAATGATTGAAAATGAGTATTAAACTTTGTTATTTTATGTTTTTTGGAAGGAGGATAGCGCGAAAAAGTGTAGTTATTCACCCACCCACGCACCCAAAGAGATCTATGCGGCGATCATGCATGGTTGTATACTTAGAAACAAAAAAATAAAAATAAAAATAAAATTGAATGGAAGTTTTTCAATAACAAACTTCGTGTTCATGCACGTGTATGCCCAGATGCACCTGTTCATGGGTATTTTTTTGAAAACGTTATAAAATGTTTTTAATTTTCAATGTTTTTTTTTTTTTTGAGAATTCAGTATCATATCACATTAAAAAAACCAATACCAATTCTTACAGCAAGCCAAAATCTAATGGGAAGGACTCCCCACTCCTTCCTAACAACACAACTATCACTAATACAATTTCAACTATCTGTCTGCTACACCCTCTGATATCACGAAGGAATCCACCCTCACAATCAGTCTACCACAATCTAGAACCAAGTCTCATTTCCCCCCTCGCCGGCAGCTCCCTCTCTTGCTAATTGATCCGCGACACTGTTACGTTCTCGTAGAATATGTTGAAAATTTACCTTACCCGCATATTTCAAAATCACGACAATCGGATCAAGGAGATAGTGCAGCCTCCATGGAACATTGTCCGGATTGTTGATCCATCGCACAACATTACTTGAATCACATTCAAACATTATCTTCGGAAGAGGAAAACCTTGATCCCTAATTAGTGCTTGGCAAACCCGATTTATGGCGGTCAGCTCCGCTTCTGAGGAATCTGAAAAACCAATGCTATCTGCAAGCTTATAAATCACCATCCCATCTTTGTCTCTAATTACACCGCCCACTCCAGCCGGCCCCGGATTGCCCAAGGATGATCCGTCGGTGTTAATCTTCCACCAGCCATCCCTAGGCCTTTCCCATGCCAGTCCATGCCTAGGTACCTTCATGCTAACTCTTCTCCGTTGCAGCATCCCCTTCGGGAAGTTGGTGTCCAAGCCCGCTATGCTAACATCTACATCACCCTGCATCGCCCTCCACCAAATACTAACTCTCCACTTGATTTCTTCTATCACCTCCCCAATGTTGAAAGATTTATCTGTGAAAACAATCTCATTCCTTTTCTTCCATACCGTCCAAACAATAGACATTCCAGTTAAAATCCAAGCATCCCTTTCTCCTTGTTTCAACCTAGTGTCAAACCACCCTCTTAGCAAACATTTCACATCCCCAGGTAATACCCAACCAACACCAAACCAAGCCACCCCTTGGTACCACAATTTACCAACAGTTTCACATTTACAGAATAGATGATCAACATTCTCACTATCCACAGCACAAATTGGGCATCATATATTTTGTACCTGAATATTAGCTCTATGCGCCAGGGTCTCTCGGACAGATAGTGCATCGTTCAACAGCTTCCACACAAGTAACTTCACCTTAGTCGGACATTTTATCCTCCAGATATGCCGCCACATTCTACTATCCTCGACCTCCCCCCTGTCCGCCTGCATACTCCAGTATGATCTAGAAGTGAAATTGCCGTTTGCTTCCCCCTTCCAGATAACTCTGTCGTTCAAATATTTCTTGGGTAAGTTGTTGTTTAGTAACAACATAAAGTTACTCCATAAGCCTAACTCCCATCCAAATAGAGGTCTTCGAAGTTGAATCCTCCATGTCCACTCAAATCCATTCCACACTCCAAACTCTTCTATTTTCCCAACCTTGTTCACCGCTAAAGCATAGAGTCTAGGGAATAATTCTTACAGTGTACTGCCCCCTTCCACCCAGATATCTTTCCAGAACCGGATTAGCTTGCCATCCCCAAGCTAGATGTGTAACTGACTTCCTAATCCATCTCTTGCCAGATCCTCCCACGAACTACATATTTTTCCCCAAAGTGTCCTGCCACACTTAGGTCCCGGTATTAGAGGAGTCTCGTTTTTGTAGTATTTGGCGTTGATTACATCCTTCCATAAAGCCCTTTCCCTCCCGAATAGCCACTTCCATTTAAACAATAACACTTCGTTGATCCTCTGAACATTCCTGATGCACAGTCCACCCTCCTCAATACTCGAACATATTTTATTCCAACTTATAGCATGGAGTTTCTTTGCCCCATCCCACTCATTCCAAAAGAAACTTCGTTTTAGTTTCTCTAAACGGTCTGCCACTCCCCTCGGTATCTTAAATATAGACATATAATATACCGATAAACAATTCAGAACTGACTTTAATAAACAACATCTTCCTGCCTGGGAGAGCATCCTCCCTTTCCAACCCGCCAACCTCCTTTCCACCCTTTCAATCACAGGCTGCCATAATGTTATCCCGTTAGATCTTCCCCCAATTGGAATCCCCAAATACGTAACTGGCCACTGACCCACTGAGCATCCGAATAAACTCGTTGCTTCCCCTTCAAATCCAACCGTGCAATTAATCCCGATCAGACTGCTCTTTCCGTAGTTGATTTGAAGACATGTTGCTAAGGATAGGCACTTTAGAATTCTCTTAATCGGTATAACTTGTTGTAACTCCCCCCCCCCACAAAAGATCATGGTGTCATCTGCGTATTGTAGATGTGTGATCGATGGTCCATTCTCCCCTGTTGATAACCCTGATATCATCCCCTGTTCAGCCGCTCTTGACAGTAAGCAATTCAACACTTCAACCACGATAACAAACAGGTACGGTGAGAGAGGATCTCCTTGTCTCAACCCCTTCTCTAGTTTGAAAAATTTAGTCAGAGACCCAGTAATAATGACCGCCGCAGAAGCCATAGATACACATTCCTTTATCCAACCCCTCCATCTTTCCCCAAATCCCATTACCTCTAAAATACTCAAAAGAGCGTCCCACGACACATTGCCATAGGCTTTCACAAAATCCACTTTGATGACAAAAACTGCTTTTCCAGCCGCTTGAGTAGACTGTATAATCTCTGACGCCACCAACACTCCGGTCCAAGATTTGGCGAGCCTTTATAAACGCCATTTGGGATGCACCCACTACTCTATCTAGTAGAGCCTGCATCCTTCCTGACAATACCTTTGAGACTATTTTTTTTGTATACACCCGATCAAGGAGATATGACGAAAGTCTTTGAACTCAGTCGGCCCCTCCATCTTCGAAATTAACGTGATGAAGGAGCTTCCGGTTTCCTTTGGCAGCTTACTGTGTGCTTCCAGTTCATTAAAAACCTCTATTACATCATCCTTAAGCCATTCCCAATACCGTTTAAAGAATCTGATATTAAAACCATCGGGGCCGGGAGCCCTGTTCCCATCACAGTCCCATACAGCCTTTCTAATTTCCTCTTCAGAGAAACTCCTACCAAGCCACTCTCTATCCTCCTCTTCAAGTGTTGGCAGTCCAATATTCTCAAAGTGAAAATTTTCCTCTTGACGCTTTGTATATAGCGCCTTGAAGAAGCCACTGCTTGATCCTTAACATCCCTCGGATCCTCATATAAGATCTCATCGACTCTTATGGCTCCAATATAACTACGCCGCCTGTTGAGAGCAGTAACCGCAAGGAAAAATTGAGTATTTTGATCGCCTTCCTTTATCCATCTTAATCTCGATTTTTGAAGCCATCGCCTCTCTTCCGCTAGCATAACACCTTTGATTTCCCTTATCTTACCCATCCATTCCGCCCTCACTGCCTCACCTGCTTCACCATCTTTTAGTATATCCTCAAGATGATCTAACTCTGCTATTAGGCCCTTAATTCTCTTGTCCAACTCCATCGGCCCAAACCCTTCCCAGTTTCGGATTTTGCCTTTCAACGACCTTAATCTGTTGAAGATCCTAACACCCCTACTCGAACTCTCCCTGCCCCACACTTCTCTAACCAACTCCGAGAAACCTTTCTCCCCCATCCAGTAATTGTAGAATCTGAACGGTTTAGGACCCCAGGATGTTTCCCCCACTACCATTATTACCGGATAATGATCTAAAAGAACTGACTCCCCCCTCCTCTGATTCACCCCGCTCACCGTACAAAACCATCCCGGAGAAAGAAGAAACCTGTCTAACCTACTCCCCGCCCTCCCTCCCCTGCCCAACCAAGTAACATGTCCCCCTTGCATAGGGAAATCAACTAACCCCATCTGATTGATGAACTCATTGAACTCACTATTCGACCTATTATCCTCACTAACCCCGAATCTCTCTCCCTCACTAACTACGGCATTAAAGTCCTCAACGAGACACCAGAGCTCCCCGTTGTTAGTATCACATTTTTGAATGATTAATCTCCACAGCTCACCCCTATCCCTACGGTCGTTGGGGGCATGAATACACAATATATTAACAACACCTCCGAACCCCCTCAATCTGCCTCTAATCCATACATAGTGATGAGCATTCTCTACCGGTTGAAACGAGTTTCCCACCCCACCCCAAATAATTAGCAAACCTCCAGCATTCCCAACGGTCGGTTGGTAACAGAATTTACACTCTCTCGAGCCCCATATCCTATATACCAATCGATCCCTCACTTCGCTCATTTTCGTTTCTTGACAACAAAGAACTGTAGGTTTCTGATTCTTACATAACCTCATCACTGCCCGACGACGAACCCCCACATTTAATCCTCTTAAGTTGCAAGTTATAATACGCGTCTTATTTCCAAAGGAACCCTCTCTCTCAACTTCCCATCCACCATTCACAACTCCTCCATAACCCTTGCTAATGCCTTACCCCTGTCTAACCTAAATCCCAATCCCAACATATTTGCCACCTCCAAGTTTTTCTCAGCTTCCGAGTAGTCGATTAATCTCACCTTTTCCCCCACCCGAATAGTAGTGAATTCTAATCAAGCAAATCCCTCATTGGCCGACAACCCTGTGTACTGACCTTCAACCCTACTATTGAGAGCCTTCGAACACCTTCTTTTACCTCTTTTCCTCCCCCATCTTACTCTCTTCAAACGGCCAGCAACGAGACTAGCAATTGCATCCTCAATTTTCCTGATTTCCGCATCTTCAATCGAGCCTACCATCGTCACTCCTCCACCGTCCAATGAATTATCCACCTCTATCTCCCCCGACCCAAATAACCTCCACTCCTCTATCTCCGACACTCCCCTTCCGCCTGGCACCCCACCCTATACTCATTCTCCTGCTTTCTCCATCGACTTATCCCCAATCTCACCACTCTCCTCGATATCAGATTTTCTTCCTCAATCAGCCCAGAACTAGGCAAAACCCCTTCCGACTCCACTCCCTCCCTATTTGAATTTTCATGATTTATATTTGGGGAGACCAGGTTGGCCAATGTAACCTCTTTCTCCTGGGCCCTCTCTACTCCACAAAATCTAGGCCCAAGGTCTGGCTCTACCACCGCTCCCCCTGACAACAAATTTACTTTGTTAGGCCCATTACACTGAAGCCCATTATCCCTCAACCCTGCATCCTCTATACAGCCCGCCACCTCTATTCCAACTTCATCTTCTGGTTCGCTTAATGTCACCTCACCACCTTCCATACTAAATGCTACTATAGACGCCGCATGCTTTTTTATCTTTACGAAGCCCCCGCTCAAGTTCTTAGGTTTTTGTTCCTGTTCCCCATAACCCTTGGTCCTGGACTCGTAGAGAGCCTTCGTCCCCGACGCTTCTTTATCCATGCCGACCTCCGGCATCTCAGGGCTCTGAGTATTATTCTGGCCGTCATCAACCACCCCCTCCTCCACCACTTTAGCACTGAAATCTGCTACAATCCGAGTTGTCGACAATATGCCATCTGCCTTAACCCTAATCATCGAAGGAATGGAAACCCCGACATGCAGCGCCACCAAAATCCTTGCTCGGTCTAGACGTTTCTTATCCATTGTATCCCTGTCCACATTGATCACTTCCCCCCACCCTTTCACAATTCTGTGAAAATTCTCAGCGCTCCATGTGTTGAATGGTAATCCAATGACATCAACCCAGACAAGGTGTTTTCTTGACAATGGACTATGATCCCATTTTCTTTTCCATGCCACCATATGTCTATCTTCATGATCAGATATGAACCTGTCCCTCATCTCCAGACTCTCTAGGACCACTAAAATCATATGACCTCCCCCGTATTTGATTTCCACATCCTCATTGTAAGAGTTAAATACCCAGTCTTGATATTCAATCAAGTTCTCCAATTTGTTGAGTTCGAGAACCGCCGATCGTTGGAGCCACCCCAAATCCTCCTGAACAATCTCTAGCTCTACCATGTTCCCGACTATGTTCCCCGGATTTGCTGACGATTGCCCAGCTCCTCCTTTAAGGACCTCAGAAAAGGATCTTTCGTCCCGCCATGCAGGCTTCCTAACCCACCCCGCTCCGTACTCGACTGAAACCTTCCCTTAGGCCACACTCCTCCCCCTGGTTCATCTCTACCCTGCCTGAGATTCCAACCACTAGGGACGGATCTTTTCACCTTAACCACCTGCCCCATGACCTCCGACCCGTCCATCTTCCTTATAACCAGTTCTGCATCCTCCTCGCAAGCAAAACAGAGGAAGCCAAACTTAAATCCATTAGCCTCCCAACGTCTTGTAGGAAGGAACCAATCTCGAACCTTAGCAATTTTATCTACTTCGTTCACCAGTTGTCTAAATCCAGCTCCTACCAGAATATTACCGAAAAAAACTCCAGCCAAATTATGCCTGGCCACTTCTACACCCCCTCCTTTACTCCTAGATGATTGGAAACCCCGCCGACCCCACTTTGCTCCCTCACAAGCATTCTTCCCAACCCTGCTATCACTCCGATCAACATTCTTCCCGTCCACCTTCCCGGCAGTCTTCCCGTCCATCTTCCCAGTAGCCTCCGAATAAAAGACAGTTATTATTTTTAATTTTCAATGTAACATACTAACAAGTCACTAAAAACAAAAAAAATCATCTCTCATTGTGTTACACAAATTCCTCTTAATAAACTTCAATGCAGATAAAGACTTTTAACAATTTTTGAACCGTAGCAGTCGTAATAGGTAAGACCAATGCAAATATAATAAGCCGCCGGTAAAACGTGATCTCCCTAGTATACTTACAACTTTATATTGTGGGCAAAGTTTATTATTCTATTTATTAAGATTGAATAAAACATATGGGTCTATGTAAAAAAAAAAAAAGAAAACCCACCAACAAATTAATATGGTACCTTTTTTTTTCCCATTCGTCTTCTCCATTGTATAAATTACATAAAAATGTATTTTACTATAGCTAAAATTTATACAATCATATAAAATTTTAATGGCAAAGTTTGAGCTTGGAGGAATGGAATTACATAAAAATATTATCTACCTTAGCTAAAATGTACATAACTATATAAAAAAATAATGGCAAACTTTGAACTCTGAGTCTGGAGACGTGGAGGAGCACTCTGACATCACCATATGCTAAATGACCGCTCAGGATGTGTCATGTAATGTAAGTTTTTTAGACATTGTATAATAGGAGTATAATCATTCGTGGTTCTGCAAGATTCTAGGAATGAGAGTTCGGACATGAATTGAATTGAATTGCGGATTTTTTTGCAATCATAAGGAAGTGTTTTTATGTTTAAATTGTTGTTATCGGGTGTGGCTTGTGTGCTGTCAACAGCACATACAGACAATATGGAATGATGGCTACGCATAGAAAAATGATGTCTGTGTGAAATGATGTGTGCGTATGAAAAAATGATAAAATATCATAAAATGGGCAACATCATTTTTCATTGAGCTAACATCATTTTTCATAGCGTGTACATCATTTTTATCCTTGCCTGTACCTGCTGGCAATAATATTGACAGCACCAAAACCGGACTGGTTGTTATCTGCTTATTCCTAAAAAATTTATATTAGAATCGAATCATTGTATGTGTTACTTCATGAGATTGGGAGATAGGAAAAGATGGATAAATTATAGTAATCTTCATGGGAATGGATTACTTTATTGTTGATTTTAACTTGCATGTGTTAAATTGGAATTGACACATGCTTATAGGCATTTTTACCTGTAATTGTGTATTTGCGAAAACTCCATTAGTATATGGTAAATTAAAACGGAAAATGTTCGAAAATTGGATGATAACAATAGATTCCTTAAAATCAATGTTCTAGAAGGTCTCGAAACTTGAAACTTCTCAAAATTTTAAACCCTATAATTTAGATTAAATCACTAGAATTTATAAATTTATACGATATGAAGTCTTGATCATGTTTAACACAATTCTAAGCTTCACAATACGGATGAATGTATTTTTATCAATTTACCTTTTTTATGAAATTTATTAGCTGAATTTAGTCTTTAATTGTTTAAACTAGATCTCAATCAATGTTAGAACCTTTTTTTTTTAAAAAAAAAAAACACAAAGGGTCTAACGCGATACTTTTATTTAAGCTGCTAGACCCTCGTACGACTCAAGCGAACTAGAGCCTCTACACTATATGTATCCCCCACACATCTCACCACCTATGTCTATACAAATTTTAATATAATAAAAGAGCACACAGGCTCTGATACCACTATGTAACGCCCAGAAATTTCAAAATTGATTTTTTGCAAGTGTTACCGCCGTACTAACTATCCTAAACTAGTGACCAGCTGATAATGGCCAGGAATGACCATTATTTTCAATCTATTTCCGTGTCTAAAACGGGTATTTGATCGCATTCCGATCTTATATTAAATAAGAAAGCAGTTGAATTGGACTGATTTAGGCATAATTGTAAAAATAATAAGCTGGTATGAAAAGTGCATAAATATGTAATTTTATTACACATTTATGTTAGAAAAATCCAAAAACATGAGAAAAAGAAAAGAAAAAAAAGAATGAAAAAGATGGGCAAAAGAATAAAACAAGCCCACAAAATACAAAAAGATGGGAAAAGAAAGAAAAGCCCACAAAAATACATATTCCGGCCCATCTGGCCCAACTTGGCGGTGTCCAGGAATACCCTGTCGCTAGACACCCCTGTCGTTAAGCATGGTCTAGCGACACGGGGGAGTCCCGCGCCACAAGCGCAGAAGAAAGCTGAAGCCAGTCCCTAAGCACCCCAGTCGCGTAACATGGCCTCGCGACTGGGAGGTGTTCCGCGACACACAACTACTTGAAGGCAAATTCCAGTCTCCAGACACCAGTCGCTAGGCACCCAGTCGCTAAACATGGCCTCGCGACTGGGTATGGTCTAGCAACATGCAAGGCATGTTACAGATCCAGTCGTGAAGCTTTGCAGCATAATGCCTCAGTTCGCGCCACATCGCGTGATCCGCGACATGGCTGAGGTGTTTGTGATGTCTTGCGACACGGGCCTCAGATCAAGGCCCATGGGCCTAGGGTTTTACCTCTATAAATATGTGGTGATCCCTATGTGCTCGGGGTTAGAAAAATTGTTCTTGAAGACACTCTAGAGGAGATCAGTTTTTAGGTAGTTTCTCTTTAGTTTAGTTTAATCTTTTTGTATTATTTAATTTATGCACTAGTTTAGTTTAATCTAGTTTATTTTAATATTGTTTTCTATTTTAGCAGTTTAGGTAGCCAGCTTCTACCTTGTTTTCATTTTTAAAACCTTTGTTTTAGGGTTTTAATGCCTAAATAATGGGTATTAGCAACCTTCTTAATAAAATGGGAAAACATTCGACATTCTTGTGTCCCAAAAACATGAAATGGGTTTCACAACCCATGGATTAATGCTTTCTTGTTTATTTTGAGTCTTTTGACTCTTCTTGCATTTTCCTAGTTTAGCTTCTTGTTCTCTTTATTTTTGGAGCATGATGCATGTAAGTATGCGATTAAACACTAGATTAGGATTCTGCTTTATTTTAAATATTGTTCCAGTTTAGCTTATTTATGTTCATGCATGTTCTTGTTTATTTCAAATTCTGTTTGGTTATTTATGGGGTAGAATCACTTTTTGATCTGAAATAGGGTGAGGTCACGTACTATGCATGCTACTGTTCTCTTTTCTGACTTGTGTCCTGAATCACACTCCTGTCGCTAACCTCTTCCTGTCGCGAGACCACGTCTAGCGACAAGAAGGCAGTCTAGCGACTGGGATCAAATTTTTGCAAGTTCTTTTCTAAAGGGCTCCAGTCGTGTAACTCCTGTCCTGAACCCATGGTTCAATACACAATTTCAATATTCATGACTGGGAAATTATGCCTTGGTTAAATTTTGAAAAACTCCAGTTGCCAGCCTCCTGTCGCGGAACCACGTTTCGCGCCACAATTCATGGTTAGCGACTGGTCTCATATTTTAACTTCTAAACATCCTGGCGCTAGACTCCAGTCGCTAGGCCATGCCTCGCGACAGGAATTACATCTAGCGACAGGCGAACCCTAATTTTCAATTTCTCTTATCTCCCACCTCTCTGTCGTGATCCCCCTGTCGTGGACCCACGGTCCACGACACAAATTTTGTTTCACGACATGCATGGCACTCTCTTGCCAAATTTTCACTCTCCATCTCTCCCAATTAATTAATTGAACTTTTATATTAATATTTTGAGGTTGAAATCCAATGATCTCGACCCATGATTAATTTGATATAAAGAACTTTGTTCAATTCCTCACTAAAAGATTATTCTACACAAAATTAAACTCTAATGATCTAAGCACATAATCCGGACTGTAATTAATTATGGAATGAAAGATTATTTAGACCATAAGGAGTGATTACGGATTTATTTCCATATCCTTGCATGAGAAACCAATGTCTCTCATGCAAGAATGTGTTTTAATTATTTATTTTGTCTTTTCCGTATTGTGTGAAACAGCTAGTAAGGAATATATCAGACCAATGTTGGCGGGTACTCCCACACGGATAAACTAGCTCGTGGTCTTAATATTAATCACTAGTTGTTATTTTGCATGGTCCGGATAGTGGTCGGTGGAAGCCTTGGCGGTTCGTCCTACCGGGATTATAATAGCTGCTTGATAATGGCCAGAAATGACCATTATTTTCAATCCATTTCCGTGTCTGAACGGGCATTTGATCGCATTCCGGTCTTATAATAAATAAGAAAGCAGTTGAATTGGACTGATTTATGCATAATTGTAAAAATATTGAGCTGGTATGAAAGATGCATAAATATGTAATTTTATTACATATTTATGTTAGAAAAATCCGAAAACATGAGAAAAAGAAAAGAAAAGAAAAAGGATACAAAAGATGGGCAAAAGAATAAACAAGCCCACAAAAATACAAAAAGATGGGAGAGATAGAAGAGCCCACAAAAAGAGCAACTTCGGCCCATCTGGCCCATTCAGCTCTGTCTGGAAACATCTGGTCGAGGAACCCCGGTCGAGGACCATGGTTCCGCGACACAGGAGAGATTCGCGACCCAGCATGCAACATGAAGAAGAGACCAGTCTGGGAACATCCGGTCGAGGAACCCTGGTCGAGGACCATGGTTCCGCGACACGACCAAGGTTCCGCGCCACCAACACCTTGGAGGCCAAGCCACGCCCCAGTCGAGGAACCCCGGTCGCGGTCCATGCTTTAGCGACACGGACATGGATAGCGACCAAGACGCACCAATAGAGACACAAGACCCAGTCGAGAAGCCTTGCCACATGCAGCCCTGTCCCGCGACACAAAGGTGATTCCGCGACAAAGTTGTGATGTGTGTGATGTCTTGAGACACAGTGGGCCTCAGATCAAGCCCATGGGCCTAGGGCTCCACTCCTATAAATATGAGGAAACCCCCATGAGCTCAGGGTTAGAAATTCATTCTCTTGAAGACACAGTTGGAGAATCCCTCTCTAGGTAGTTCTTAGTTTAGGTTACTTTCATTTTTTTGTATTATTTAATTTGAGCCATAGTGTAGCTTAGCTTAGTTTAATTTTATGTTATTTTCTGTTTAAGAAGCATAGGTAGCCACTGTTCACAGTTTTATTTTTGTTGTTTAGCTTGCTTTTAGGGTTTGTATTACCCAAATGATGGGTACTAACAAACTATTCAATAAATGGGAAAATATTCACCAAGTTGTGTCCCAAAATCATGAAATGGGTGCTATAAACCCATGGACTTTTACTGCTTTCCCTTTATTTGGGTCATTTGACCCCTATTGCATTTTGTCTCTTATTTTTGGATATGTTGTATGCTTATGCGTGGTTGAACCCTAGATTAGGTTTTGCTTTATTTTAAATTCTGTTTTGAGTAGATTTAATCCCGTTCTAGCATGTTCTTGTAGATTTTTAAATTCTGTATGGTTACTGTAGTTTAGAATAGCTTTTTAATCCGAAATGGGGTGAGATCACACTGTCTGCATGCTACTGTTCAACTTTGCTTTTACTGACTTGGGTCCTGAACCACCCATGTCGCTAACCGACTCCTGTCGCTAAGCCACGTTTGTCGACAGGAGGGTGTTCCGCGACATGGATGTCTAAGGACACTTGTCTTCATTATTTGAAAACCCTTGGTCGCTAAACACCCTGTCGCTGACCCACGGTCCTCGACTCAACCATGCTTAGCGACCAGGAACCAAACTCTTGTTATTATTCTCTGCATGGCTCCTGTCGCGGAACACCCTTGTCGCGGACCCATGGTTCGCGACTCAACTTTTATTCCGAGACAGGAAATTATGCCTTGCATTTTTATTTTGAAAGCCCCAGTCGCTAGACATCCTGTCGCGGAGCCATGCTCCGCGACACAACTCCAGACTAGCGACTGGGAACCAAAACGCTTAGAAATTTCCAGAGCAATCTTGTGTCGCTAAACACCTGTCGCGGACCCACGGTCCGCGACACAATCTTTGCTTAGTGACACGAGGTGAAACTCTGCCCAAATTTCTGTAAACCTGTCGAGGTACCCATGTCGCGGGTCTAGGCCCCTGACACAATTTATGGTATCTCGACAGAATCCTCTTCTCTATTTAATCCTAAAATTCTGATCTTCTATCCTCCATTATATTGCAAAAACTCACATCTGAATCCCACGGATTAAGATGTAATACCCTAGAATTGCAATATAAGGCGTTATGCTGCCAAAATTTTGATTCTCCATTCCCCACCTGTTAATTAATTGAACCCTCTAGTCATTAATGATTGATGATTCTAATTAGCAATAATTAAATCACTAATTGTTGTGATTAGAGGACCTTTGTTCAATTGTCATTAAAACATTTTTCTATAAACAAAATCATGATGCCTTAAACAGATAATCCGGACTGTAATTAATTATGGTAGGAGGGATTATTTAAGCCATCAACTATGGATTGATTCCATAACCTTGCATGAGAAACCAATGTCTCTCATGCAAGTTCTTCTCTTTATTTCATTTTATTTTGTCTTTTGCGTGTTGTGTGCAACAATTAGTAAAGAATACATCAGACTAATGTTGGCGGGTATTCCCTCATGGATAACTAGCTCGTATTCTGGGTATTAGTTACTAAGTGTTATTTTGCATTGTCTGGATGGCAGTCAGTGGAAGCCTTGGCGGTTCGTCCATCCGGGACTATAATAGCTGCTCAACTGATTCTCATCCAGATACAGTTTTATTTTATTTATCTTAACTTCCAAAACCAAATTCCAGTCTGCATCATAAATCTGCTAATGTCTGTCAACTTTAGCTGATAAGTATTGCAGAAAGGAAGCATGTAGGTTTTTCTCTGAATTCACAGACAGTAGGGGCGCAACTGGTAGCGACACTGCCATTTTAGGGTTTCACCTGTCTAAATTCGCTTCATCCGAGTAATTGGGAAATTGGACAGTAGATGTTTACAGTCCACCCAATTATTCTGCCCTTATTTTGGTCTCCTGACTACATCATATCTGTGTTTCACTTTCTGTCTAGATCCGCCCCTATATTTTGGGTCAGTTAATTTTACACTTCCATATATCCTTATGCATGCTATTATTATGTATTATTGTGGTCTAAACTATTTTGGGATCCTTCCCTTGGACAATAGAAGTCTAGATCTCAAACAGATATTGCATATTAAATTTCCGATAAAAACTCCTTTATAAAATCCAGATCTGAGTAAGGGATAAATTCTTCAGTTATGACTAATTCACACTCTATCAAGGGTTGAATTTGGGAAATTAGAAGCAGAGTCAGCGATTAGGTCTCATCTAGACTGAAAGGATCTGTGTTTTAATTGAGAGTCTAGTACCTGTTTAGGGAATGGTTTTCAAATTCATTATTTTCCAAAATTGCTGTTTGTTGGGAATCTAAGATTAAATATTACACCGAGATGGGGTCCACTTGGACTCAAATACAGTGCAGTAAATAACCTTAGAGGAATATCATCCAGGCCTTGGTTATTTTCTAAGATAGGGTTGAGTTTTCTTTCAACTGCTATCATCTCCCGCCAAAGTCTATTTTTGAGTCCTGAGTGAGTGCATCCGGAACGAACTAACTAGTTAGTTTGTTTCATTAGTTTGTATCTCATAACCACCCGGAAGGAAGTGAACGCTCGAGTAGTTCACCAAGAGCCGGGAATTCTTGATCCATGCCCCTTCATTCTGATGGGGAGCTGTCTTTTACAACCAGGGTCAGACCTTCAAAACCTCCGAGTGATAGGTTTTAAATGCTTTCTTTACTGTTTTCTTTACTGCTTTCTTTAAATGCTTTCGATAGAGGCCACTCGGTTGTATTGGGAGTTGCGTAACTGTTACTAGGATTGATAGTTAAGGGATAGTTTAGGGCTTAATTAGAATCTTCGGGTGTGACATGGGAGAATGATAGTAGTACTTGGCATTTCAATAAATGAATTTTCAGGTGTTGCTCAACCACCACAGATGAAGTAACATACCCAGGCCAGGGCAGTTACAAGTCTGTGGTATTTTAGAGTTTGCGGTCTTAAGAACATGTAAACTCATACTGTAAGTACCTGTCTGTTAAAGGGAACGCAGTATTGAGAGCATGAGAATTAGCTATCTGATAGAATTATCCCAAACAAAGATCTGTGTATAAAAATGGAAGTTTAATACTGCCTTATCTAAATCTTGTCCAATTTTTATTCTTTCCTTCCTGTCCCTTCTGTCTACATTGTGATTCAGCTTCATAGCTAGCATGATGTAAATTTTCATTGCTTTTATAGATAGTATCTATCGCATTCTTAGAATAATCTTTACCCGCTTTCTAGAATAGACTTATTTGCTTTGTAGAATAGATTTAAGTGCTTTCGTATTCTAATTTAAATTCATGTTAGTAGACGTTAACCACTTTTCAAACCAATTGGAGCAATACGAATGGAAAATCTAGTAAAACGACGTGGGCCCTGCTTCTATCGCACATCCTCCAGTGAACGATCCGGTCTTACTATAAATTACTGCAATTTTTGACACCGGGCGCTTTCGGGCCACAGTTTCTTAACACGAGTAATAAAAACGTGACAACCTATAAATATATCCCTAATCCTAACTCCGCCTTCATAAAATGATTTTCATTAAATAAAATCAAGACCGGGGTTCTATTATTTCGAAAATACTCGTGTGGGAAATTGTCAAAAGTTTCATGGCGCCGTTGCCGGGGAGGATGCAGCGCCGTTTTATTAGAGAATTACATTCCTCATTGCTTCTAGTTAGCTTATACATATAAATATAAATATTCATCCCGAAACCGATTCTAACCTGGGGAATATGCAGGTACCGTCATTATTGAAGCCGTTGTTCTATGCAAAGGAGGAAGCAGACGCCAGCCGAAATCCCGTATAACGCAGAAATAGAAAAGACAGCTCGACGTCTTAGGGCGGAGACTAAACGAAGACGGGAACGGGAAAGACAGGCACTACTTTCACCAAGCACCAGCAGCGACATCTCTGATATGGCCAACCCTGACCTTCCCCCAATCGTTCCACTCAATCCACCACTTCACAACATCGAGGAAGACCCCGAGGATGCTGATAACGATGATTTGGATGATCCCCCTCCTCAGATCATACAAGGAGGCGGGAACCCACCAAACATTGAACATCAACACTTCGAGGCACCTCCTCCCAACCCGAACCCCCAAAACCCACCAAACAACCAAAACCACCAAAACTTCCAAAACCAACAAAATCAGCAGTACCAGAATCCTCATCAGAATCCCCCAAATCCTAATGACTTCAATGATCCGAGGAACTACTACATGCATCAGAACTACTATCCACAGCAATATCAAGGAGGGGTTGAGAACAATCAACAAGCAGCAGCCGCTGATTACATGCAGCCAATCTTGGAGCCATATTTGAACATTCCTGGACAAGCTCCATTCTTGGCCAGGAATTTCGAATTAAAGCCAGCCCTCATCAATCTTGTTCAGAGCAACCAGTTCGCAGGGGCAAGTCATGAAGATCCCCATGATCATCTGCAGACTTTCCCAGAATTGTGTGATACTATCAAGAACCAGAATGTATCTGCTAACACCATTCGATTAAGACTGTTTCCTTTCTCTTTGACTAGCGGAGCACGAACATGGTACAAATCACTGCCCGTGAATCAGAAGTCTACATGGGAGGACGTGATCAGAAATTTCCTGACAAAGTACTTCCCGGAATCCAAGGTGGATGAATGCCGCTCTAAGATTGCGGAATTCAAGATGAAGCCAGACGAGTCCATGTATGATGCAAAGGAACGGTTCTTCAACTTGCTCAGGAAATGCCCCCAGCATGGTTTCCATGATTGGGAGAAATTGAGAAAGTTTTATAGCGGTTTGACCCCAGCATGGAAGAACATGCTTGATGCTGCCGGCGGTCAACACCTGCTATACATTCCCATGGATCAAGCTTGGGCCAAGATTGAAGCAATGAGTGTAAACAGATCTGTTCTTACTGATGATGTCAATTCCCCTCCCCCTCGTGGTTTGTGTGCTGTAGGTACAACAGAGAAATCAGATATTGAAAAGCTGCAAGAGCAGGTGGCAGCATTGTCGGTTAATCAGGGAGCTGGGAGCTCCACTCAAGGGCAGCAAACAGACGTAATCTGTGGACTGTGTCAAGGTGCTCACGCAACTGACACATGCGAACAGATTACAGCTGAAAGTTGTAACTTTGCGGGGGCTTTCCCAAACAGGCACCCAAACTTGTCGTACTCAAACAACAATGCCCTTAATTCCCACCTCTTGAACAAGCCACAACAACAGCAATTCAATCCTCAGCAGAACCAAGGATTCAATCAGAACATGGGACAGAACTTTCAGAACCCAGGTTTCCAACCTCAGATCCAACAGAGGCCTCCTCAAAATTTCCAACAGCCTACCCAGAACTTCCAAAATTTTCAGCCCCAAAACTTCCAGCCTCAATTCATCCCGAACCAAGGCCAATGGAACCAAAACCAGAATCAGAATCAAAATCAAAAGCCCCCTTCAAGGCTGGAGAATTTGATGACTGATTTTATCACTAGCCAGAAGGAGATTAACACTCAGCTGCAGGCTTCCATCAGAAATGTGGAGACCCAAGTTACCCAAATGGCTAATGAAATGCAGAAAAGGGATAAAGGAACATTGCCAAGCACTGCGGAAAAGAACCCGCAATGCAAAGCAATAACTTTGAAATCTGGGAAGACACTGGCTGGACCAAAAGGAGTGGATACTGGAAATACTCATGAGGAAGATGATGATGCTGTTGACAATGTTGATGAGGAAGCAATGGATAAACAAAAGGAAGCCGAACAGCAGACTGACGCTGCAAAAAGAACCGCAGAAACAGAAAATGGTAATGGTGAAGGTACAACCTCTAACCAACTGCCACCAAAACATGATAACAAAAACAAGTTCATGCCTAGGGTTCCTTACCCGGCTAGACTTAAAAATAAGCAACAAGATCTGAAGTTTGAAAAATTTCTGAAAAGACTGCGGGAAGTTGAGATTACCATTCCTTTAATAGAAATGATCTCTGAAATGCCAGTCTATGCTAAGTTCTTGAAAGAAATGATTTCAGGAAAGAGACAGGTTGAGCAGGACGAATTGGTGGTACTCAACAGCACTTGCAGTGCTATCATTCAGAAGAAGCTGCCGGAAAAGAAAGAGGATCCCGGATGCTATACATTGCCGATTCGGATTGGCCAGAACAACGCCGGAAAAGGACTGTGTGACCTCGGCTCCAGCATTAACGTTATGCCATTAACCATGGTTAAACGTCTTAAGCTTGGAGTAGTTGAACCAGTCAAAATGAGACTCCAGCACGCAGATAGGTCAATTACAAAGCCAATCGGGATCTTGAAAGATGTGATAATCAAAGCCGACAGTACTCCATTTCCAGTGGACTTCATCATTCTGGATATCGAGGAGGACTCTGACATGCCTCTCATCTTAGGCAGGCCATTCTTGGCCACAGGCGGAGCACTAATTGATGCCAAATCCGGAAGGGTGACACTCCGCGTTGATGGGGATGAAGTCATTTTCGACATGGAGCAACTGCAGAAATTTCCGAACGACAGTTCTTGTTTTTCTTTTGATGATGTAATAGTTAGAAAAGAGCTAGACTCTGGAAACAATGATGAAATGATGCTGTATGGACCTTCAAAGCAGGTACTGACGCATGCTGGTGCTGAGCCAAAGGAACAGTGCAGCGCCGTCCAATTTGAGGATCCCGAGTCCGGGGACCTTGAAGCATATGACGGTGCTGATTTCACTGCACAAGGGAATGATGGCACCGAAGAGGAAGAAGAGGATCCTGTATTGATGCAGGGTCCCGAAGGTAAATCTGATCTCCCACTACCCAATTCTCGCAAATTACTCCCTTCCGTTGAATGCCCACCAGAGCTTGAACTTAAAACATTACCCGATCATCTCAAGTACGCGTTTCTCGCAGAACATAAAAAATTACCTGTGATTGTTTCGGCTAAGCTCTCCCAAGAGCAAGAAAATGCTCTGGTGGTCGTTCTTAAGAAACATGTACATGCAATAGGTTGGACCATTTCTGATATAAAAGGAATAAGCCCTTCTATTTGCATGCACAGGATTTTAATGGAAGAAGAGTATAAACCCTCCCGTCAGCCTCAGAGGCGTTTGAACCCCCTCATGCAAGAAGTGGTAAGAAAGGAGGTTATCAAGCTCTTAGATGCTGGTATAATCTACCCTATTTCTGACAGCAAATGGGTCAGCCCAGTGCAGGTCGTACCAAAACGAGGAGGGATGTGCATAACCAAGAATGAGCAAGGAGAAGAGGTTGCAACCAGGCCAGTGACCGGATGGAGAGTTTGCATCGACTACCGGAAACTGAATGAGGCCACCCGCAAGGACCATTTTCCATTGCCTTTTATTGATCAAATGCTTGAGAGGTTGGCAGGGAGAGAATTTTATTGCTTTTTGGATGGTTATTCTGGGTATAATCAGATTGTTATTTCAAGCGAAGACAATGAAAAAACTACTTTTACTTGCCCTTATGGCACTTTTGCCTATAGGCGCATGCCATTTGGTCTTTGCAATGCACCTGCTACTTTTCAAAGATGCATGATGTCTATATTCTCTGAATTTATCGAAAAATGCATTGAGGTCTTCATGGATGACTTCTCTGTATATGGAGATACGTTTGATGAATGTTTGACTAATCTTGCTAAGATTTTAAAGAGGTGTGAGGACACTAACTTGGTTTTAAACTGGGAAAAGTGCCATTTTATGGTCACTGAGGGCATAGTGTTAGGTCATCGCATTTCTCGTGCAGGTATTGAGGTTGATCCAGCCAAAGTTTCCATCATTTCCAATCTCCCTCTTCCTAACTCGATCAAATCAGTTAGGAGCTTCTTAGGGCATGCCGGTTTTTACCGGAGATTCATTAAGGATTTCTCTAAAATTGCCAAGCCGCTCACTAATCTGCTTTGTAAAGAAAATCCTTTCTTAATAAATGAAGCGTGTGTCCAAGCCTTTGACACGCTCAAGAAGATGTTGGTTTCTGCACCAATAGTGCAACCACCCGATTGGTCAATACCCTTCGAGGTAATGTGCGATGCTAGTGGTCTCGCCGTAGGCGCAGTTCTTGGACAACATAAGGATGGGAGACACTGCGTAATTCATTACGCAAGTCATGCCCTGAATGAAGCCCAAATTAACTACACCACAACGGAGAAAGAGATGTATGTTGTAATCTTCGCGTTTGATAAATTCAGACAGTACCTTATAGGTATGAAGACTATAGTATACACCGATCATTCTGCATTGAGATACTTGTTTAGCAAACAAGACGCCAAACCTCGATTAATCAGGTGGGTACTTCTGTTGCAAGAATTCGACATCATAATAAAAGATAGGCGAGGTCGAGATAATGGCGCTGCTGACCACTTATCTCGATTAGATAATGATAAAAAGGAAAAAGCCGTCAATGAAGAGTTTCCGGACGAACAGTTGTTCGCATTGCATCTGCATAATCAAGCTTGTCCATGGTTTTCCGACATCGCTAACTTCTTGGCATGGGGAATAACCCCACAGTTTTCGAACTATCATCAGAAGAATAAGTTCAAACGAGATGTATTAAGTTACTTCTGGGAAGAACCTTATCTCTTCAAACACTGCGCCGATTCAATAATCAGGCGATGTGTGACCGAGCATGAAGCCTATCAAATTGTCAGAAAATGCCATGAATCAGAATATGGAGGTCATCATGGTCCCGCTCGAACTGCCCACAAGGTCCTCGAATGTGGATTCTATTGGCCTCACATCTATGAGGATTGCAGGACATTTGTGAAAGGTTGCGACAAGTGCCAAAGATTGGGAAACCTCTCCAAGAGGGATGAGATGCCTCAAAAGGGAATCCTCACACTTGAGATTTTCGATGTATGGGGCATTGACTTCATGGGACCGTTTCCACCATCTGGTGGAAACTACTATATCTTTGTAGCTGTCGATTACGTGTCCAAATGGGTTGAGGCTGTCGCATTACCAACCAATGATGGTAGCCAAGTCATCAAGTTCCTCAAGAACAACATTTTCAGTCGATTTGGCATACCTAGGGTGGTGATATCTGATGGAGGAACACACTTTATTAATAAAGCTTTTGAAACTTTAATGAGTAAAAATGGAATCCTCCATAAGATAGGCACGCCTTATCATCCCCAGACTAGTGGGCAAGTCGAAGTATCCAATCGAGAAATCAAACATATACTCGAGGCCACAGTCGGGATAACCCGTAAGGATTGGGCACGTAAGCTCAATGATGCTCTATGGGCATACCGCACAGCATTTAAGACTCCCATTGGGATGTCCCCTTACAGACTTGTCTTCGGAAAAGCCTGTCATTTGCCTGTAGAGTTAGAGCATAAAGTTTACTGGGCCGTTAAAACGCTTAACTTCGATCCGAAAGTTGCTCAGAGCAAACGCAAGTTGGACCTCAATGAAATTGAGGAAATACGAACGCTAGCTTATGAAAGCTCTCGAATTTATAAGGAGCGGACCCAGAAGTTGCACGATCGCCGGATTAAGCCTAAGCATTTTTATGTTGGTCAAAATGTATTATTGTTCAATTCTAGGTTAAAGCTGTTCCCTGGGAAGCTTAAATCCCGATGGGAAGGACCACATGAAGTGCTAGAAGTGTTTGAAAATGGAGCCGTCAGGATCCGAACTGACAAGGGCAACATAGTGGTGAATGGACAACGGTTAAAGGAGTACCTCGGACAGTTCGATCCGGAGAAAGAAAGCCAAGCAGTGGCAGACCCGGCTTACACCTAATAAGAAACAGCAAAAAAAAAAAAATTCAGTTTATATATATATGTATAATCTTATGGTATACTATTCTCATAACAGGAGAGTACCCAAAAATCAATTAAACATTTAGAGTACTAAGACTCTAAATGTGAGGATGTTGATATTTGGAGAAAATCTAATGCGTTGTATTTATCTGTCTTGCAGAAAGTTCGGAACCATCAAAAAGAGGAACAGTAAAGTAACACGGAAAACCAGGTTCTTGGTTGGATTAATCCCATGAATTTAAGAAAATATTTCCGGAAATTGAAGCAATTTAAATCCGGAATAATTTTTGCAAACAAATGGAATTAACCCAACCTAATTTATGCAAGTGGATCTTTCTTTAATTTCAGCCCAGTGTGTTTTGAATTTATTTGGACTGAATTTATTCAGGCCCAAATCAAATAAAATGAACTTATGCCCAACATCACATTCGGGCCCAGTTCACGAAAAATTTGAAAATTCAAAATTCGTGTCGTGGAACCAACCACTGTGTCGCGAAGAAATGCTCCGCGACCAGGCCTGGTCCCGCGACACAGTCGCACTTAGTACCCTTTCGATGTCGCGGAACATCTGTCGCGGTCCATGGGTCCGCGACCGGCTCTCCATTCCGCGACACCATTCCCCGTTGACTTTTCCATTCCAGAACTCGGTCGCGAAACTCCTGTCGCAGACCATGGCTCCGCGACCAGACTCAGATTCCGCGACTCGTGTAATGTCGCTATGCCCTGGTCGAGGAACCCTGTTCCGCGACACGATCTGGTTTCCGCGACTAGTGTTTTTAGTATTTATACCCCCCCCCCCCCACCTCATTTTCCTTGCACTCACGTCAGTTTCATCCAACCTCCATCTTTTCATCTTCTCCTGTTCCCTCTTCTCTCTACCGAACGAACACCACCGTGTTCTTCGCACTCAATCACTCCTTTTTCAAGGGAAGACTATGGACCGATTCTACAGGATCCTTCCAAATCTGGGACCTCTACCTAGGCCCGAACCATGGAGGGCAGGGTAGAAACCCATTCTTTCCCCCCCCCCCCCCCCGCGTTCATAACTCCCTCGGTTTTTCCTTGTTCCCTTGTCTGTATTGTGATTTGTGAAAAGCATAATGTGGTTTGTGTGCACTGGTTTTTCCTGTTCTTGAGGTTTTAAGTGTTCTCGGTTGCAAGCATTGTTTTGAGATCTTTTTGGATCTTTAAACAACCCATTTTCAAAACTGTCATGAGTAAAATTTTGGGAAGTTTAAAACTTGAAAGAATAAACTAATGAACATTGGGGTGTTGTTTTGAACACCATGATGTTGTTGGTTTCTCTATTCTTGAGTTTCAGGGTTGTGTGTTTTATTTTTGTTGAATTTTTGCTTCTGATTTTGAGTTAAGGTTTCTGTAGTGTAGGTTTGAGGCATTCGAGGTGGAAGATCTTTTGGCATACTTGCTTACATATCAGGGATCTCTTGGGGAACAAATGTTTGTTTGTTTATGGAAACATAGTACAAACACCCAATGAGAAACTTCCACTTTTTAATAAAGGTGACCTTTTGGAAAAAGACAAAAATAGTTGATAGGTTTTTAATTGACTTGTGTTCTTTTTATTCCCAATGGAACTGTAGTGTGAGTAAATAGCAGTATTTTCGTCACCCAACTGCTATTCTTTTCAGAAATCCAAAATGGGACCACTCACATCCCACTTCTCCTAATAAATCAAGTCAACCCTTTAAAAATTAAAAAAGAGTGTTTGCAATTTTCGGATGTTTTCAACTGTCCAAAACAGTCCAGGCAGTCCAGAAATAGCAAATCCATTGTGCCACGCCTCCACTGCACATTCCTTAATTCGAGCATTTCACCCCATCCACCCATCTCTCACCATTTTCAACAAGTGCCTCGGATTTGTTTAATAATATTAAAAAATCAAAATTTTGGGTCCGATGGCCCATTAATAATATATAGGGGCCCAATGACCCCTATCTTTTCATAAAAAAATCTATTTTACCCATGCTTTAAATTAAAATTAAAGTCAGAAACTCAATAATCTCACATTTAGAGCAAAACTCTAAATGTGAGGATGTTGGTTTCTAAACTTGAATAATTTCCGAGAAATTATAAAAATTGGATTCATCCCTTCTTATCTTTTCAGGGAAAATCTTCCAATCCCAGACCCAGTGCCCGGAGGAACCCATCTGCTGGACCTCCCAGAGGAGCTCCTAGGTGAAATCCTCTCCCGAATAGGAGAGGATGAGATCAGGGAAGTGTTCACTGCTCAAGAAACATGCCGGAAGCTTAGAAACGCAGGAAACCTTGCCATCGTTTACAAGCGATGCGAGTTGGATACGGCTAGGGTGAGGCAGTGGCAGGGGAGGATACGACAACAGAAAGAAAGATTTCTGAACACGTGCACTGAAGCTGGAAACTTCAACCTCAGAATTGTTCCAGCACTCCAAGCATTCACAGAAGGGGATGAAGAGCAAGCCTGCGAATGGCTACGGCCAGGCATCGAAGACAATCATAAAGCGTCAATCTTCACACGTGGACTGATGCTCATGAGCAAGCTAGATGAAGGCCAGGTCAATCAGGGGATCGCAATGATAGAAAGAATGGTGACCGATCGAGAGGTCCTGAACTACACGTCTACCAACACCCTCTCGTGGATGGCAGACAATCATGCCCCCTACCTGTTTGCAGGGTAACCACCCCGAGTCTTCTGCAGAAGGATGCATGAACCCCTAAGAGACCACAATGGCTGGTGCCTGCGCTGTGATCTGACCAGCTACGTCCACTGGCTCAGATACATGTTCTGAGAAAAGGAGGAAGAAGGAAAGAATCCTAGTATGCTCTAGTTCTTTTTAAGCCCTAGTATCGGCATCATATAAGGGATTTCCTCTTTTGTATGCAGGTTCACACTAACTGCATAGGGATCCTTTGAAATTATTGTACTTTATCGCTTTCCACAAATTGAACTCAAGATTGAGATCTGCAACAATCTTTATTTGCTTCCTTTGAAAAGATGTCTGACAGTCCAAGATGAATAAGCGACTGTCAGGCCAAAAATATGCTGTTGACATACTCCGTATGTCAGCAGTGCCTCTTTACTGCTTTAAATCAAATAACCAGCAAAAATATGCATAAACCTGCTCTAAATTCACATGTTGAATTTAGGCTTATGATTAAATTTTCAAACTTTTAAATTGGGATAATATAATTGAGAACATGCATGACATGAATTCCTAAGGTTTTGAGCTATAAAAATTTAATGATGCGATCAGCTTATTGGGTAATAAATCTGCATGTTAGAGATTCCAATTGAATAAATTGTTAGAATTAAGCTCTGATTAAATTTGAGAATATTGTATGACATGAATCAACCCAACCTTGTGAGATTTGAGCCATGAGTCACTTTTACTCATTTATTTTCTTTGATGTGTGAATCATTTTGATTAAAGGAAACTAGAACTTGCGATTGGGACCGATTCAAGACCATGCCATATTCCCAAAATCGAGCGTATGATCGAGGCACTTAGAGAACCCAATTTTTGGCCTTCTTTTGAAATCCAAACCCAAAAATATTCTCCCTTTAGGATTAACCAATTTGAGCCTTAAGCCTAATTTTTCTTTGAAGCCCCCTATATTATTCCTATCCTTACAAAAAGACCAAGAAATTCAAACCCAAGTGTGCAAGAATAAATTTTATCAAGGCATTACAATTTTTTATCATCATCAAAAATTTCAATCGGTATTCAAGAATCCGATCGAAAAAAAAAGTCGAGTTTCAATCGACAAAAATAAATTGCAAATGACAAAGCAAATTAGACATAGTCTAATGTCATGCAATAAGAAAAGAAAAGCAAAAGAAAGAAAAAGAAAAATATTGTTGATCATAAATTTTTAAATAAATGTGCCAAGTTATGATAGAATTAATTCCTGCCACTTCTTAACCCAATACTTCCCTTTCCTACCAGATGATACAATCGTATGCCCCATTACAACCCTTAAATAAGACCTCATGATCTCGATTTGAGGAAATGAGCCGGTGGCGAGTTGGTCTGGTTGCAAGCTTATGGGATAATTTAATTAAATTTGATTTTGAGCGTTCAACAATTAAACCCCAATTGAGAGTGAGTGAACTTTCCGATTCTCCTACATGTGAGGCTCTGTTTCATGAATTATGTTATGTTCGTGTCATACCTTAATTCTGATTTTTAATCTTTGCATCTTTCAAACATAATATTCATGAAGGGTCGATAATAATGTTTGATTTGTAGGCCCGATGTAGTGAGCAAGTATCGTTTCATTAAACACTGCAATCAAGGGAATTTAACACTTGTCGTTTTTGATTGTCCTATCCCAATCTAAAAAGAATGTGATTTATGAAGCCACGAAAATGAATTGAATATGTAGAGTCCGTGTTCTTAGGAATATTGACTCTGACTGCTCGGGGACGATCAGTCTTAAATGTGAGGATGTTGATAATGGCCAGAAATGACCATTATTTTCAATCCATTTCCGTGTCTGAACGGGCATTTGATCGCATTCCGGTCTTATAATAAATAAGAAAGCAGTTGAATTGGACTGATTTATGCATAATTGTAAAAATATTGAGCTGGTATGAAAGATGCATAAATATGTAATTTTATTACATATTTATGTTAGAAAAATCCAAAAACATGAGAAAAAGAAAAGAAAAGAAAAAGGATACAAAAGATGGGCAAAAGAATAAACAAGCCCACAAAAATTCATAAAGATGGGAGAGATAGAAGAGCCCACAAAAAGAGCAACTTCGGCCCATCTGGCCCATTCAGCTCTGTCTGGAAACATCTGGTCGAGGAACCCCGGTCGAGGACCATGGTTCCGCGACACAGGAGAGATTCGCGACCCAGCATGCAACATGAAGAAGAGACCAGTCTGGGAACATCCGGTCGAGGAACCCTGGTCGAGGACCATGGTTCCGCGACACGAACACCTTGGAGGCCAAGCCACGCCCCAGTCGAGGAACCCCGGTCGCGGTCCATGCTTTAGCGACACGGACATGGATAGCGACAAAGACGCACCAATAGAGACACAAGACCCAGTCGAGAAGCCTTGCCACATGCAGCCCTGTCCCGCGACACAAAGGTGATTCCGCGACAAAGTTGTGATGTGTGTGATGTCTTGAGACACAGTGGGCCTCAGATCAAGCCCATGGGCCTAGGGCTCCACTCCTATAAATATGAGGAAACCCCCATGAGCTTAGGGTTAGAAATTCATTCTCTTGAAGACACAGTTGGAGAATCCCTCTCTAGGTAGTTCTTAGTTTAGGTTTACTTTCATTTTTTTATATTATTTAATTTGAGCCATAGTGTAGCTTAGCTTAGTTTAGATTTATGTTATTTTCTGTTTAAGAAGCATAGGTAGCCACTGTTCACAGTTTTATTTTTGTTGTTTAGCTTGCTTTTAGGGTTTGTATTACCCAAATGATGGGTACTAACAAACTATTCAATAAATGGGAAAATATTCACCAAGTTGTGTCCCAAAATCATGAAATGGGTGCTATAAACCCATGGACTTTTACTGCTTTCCCTTTATTTGGGTCATTTGACCCCTATTGCTTTTTGTCTCTTATTTTTGGATATGTTGTATGCTTATGCGTGGTTGAACCCTAGATTAGGTTTTGCTTTATTTTAAATTCTGTTTTGAGTAGATTTAATCCTGTTCTAGCATGTTCTTGTAGATTTTTAAATTCTGTATGGTTAGTGTAGTTTAGAATAGCTTTTAATCCGAAATGGGGTGAGATCACACTGTCTGCATGCTACTGTTCAACTTTGCTTTTACTGACTTGGGTCCTGAACCACCCATGTCGCTAACCGACTCCTGTCGCTAAGCCACGTTTGTCGACAGGAGGGTGTTCCGCGACATGGATGTCTAAGGACACTTGTCTTCATTATTTGAAAACATTTGGTTGCTAAACACCCTGTCGCGGACCCACGGTCCTCGACTCAACCATGCTTAGCGACCAGGAACCAAACTCTTGTTATTATTCTCTGCATGGCTCCTGTCGCGGAACACCCTTGTCGCGGACCCATGGTTCGCGACTCAACTTTTATTCCGAAACAGGAAATTATGCCTTGCATTTTTATTTTGAAAGCCCCAGTCGCTAGACATCCTGTCGCGGAGCATGGCTCCGCGACACAACTCCAGACTAGCGACTGGGAACCAAAACGCTTAGAAATTTCCAGAGCAATCTTGTGTCACTAAACACCTGTCGCGGACCCACGGTCCGCGACACAATCTTTGCTTAGTGACACGAGGTGAAACTCTGCCCAAATTTCTGTAAACCTGTCGAGGTACCCATGTCGCGGGTCTAGGCCCCTGACACAATTTATGGTATCTCGACAGAATCCTCTTCTCTATTTAATCCTAAAATTCTGATCTTCTATCCTCCATTATATTGCAAAAACTCACATCTGAATCCCACGGATTAAGATGTAATACCCTAGAATTGCAATATAAGGCGTTATGTTGCCAAAATTTTGATTCTCCATTCCCCACCTGTTAATTAATTGAACCCTCTAGTCATTAATGATTGATGATTCTAATTAGCAATATTTAAATCACTAATTGTTGTGATTAGAGGACCTTTGTTCAATTGTCATTAAAACATTTTTCTATAAACAAAATCATGATGCCTTAAACAGATAATCCGGACTGTAATTAATTATGGTAGGAGGGATTATTTAAGCCATCAACTATGGATTGATTCCATAACCTTGCATGAGAAACCAATGTCTCTCATGCAAGTTCTTCTCTTTATTTCATTTTATTTTGTCTTTTGCGTGTTGTGTGCAACAATTAGTAAAGAATACATCAGACTAATGTTGGCGGGTATTCCCTCACGGATAACTAGCTCGTATTCTGGGTATTAGTTACTAAGTGTTATTTTGCATGGTCTGGATGGCAGTTAGTGGAAGCCTTGGCAGTTCGTCCATCCGGGACTATAATAGCTGCTCAACTGATTCTCATCCAGATACAGTTTTATTTTATTTATCTTAACTTCCAAACCCAAATTCCAGTCTGCATCATAAATCTGCTAATGTCTGTCAACTTTAGCTGATAAGTATTGCAGAAAGGAAGCATGTAGGTTTTTCTCTGAATTCACAGACAGTAGGGGCCCAACTGGTAGCGACTCTGCCATTTTAGGGTTTCACCTGTCTAAATTCGCTTCATCCGAGTAATTGGGAAATCGGACAGTAGATGTTTACAGTCCACCCAATTATTCTGCCCTTATTTTGGTCTCCTGACCACATCATATCTGTGTTTCACTTTCTGTCTAGATCCGCCCCTATATTTTGGGTCAGTTAATTTTACACTTCCATATATCCTTATGCATGCTATTATTATGTATTATTGTGGTCTAAACTATTTTGGGATCCTTCCCTTGGACAATAGAAGTCTATATCTCAAACAGATATTGCATATTAAATTTCCGATAAAAACTCCTTTATAAAATCCGGATCTGAGTAAGGGATAAATTCTTCAGTTATGACTAATTCACACTCTATCAAGGGTTGAATTTGGGAAATTAGAAGCAGAGTCAGCGATTAGGTCTCATCTAGACTGAAAGGATCTGTGTTTTAATTGAGAGTCTAGTACCTGTTTAGGGAATGGTTTTCAAATTCATTATTTTCCAAAATTGCTGTTTGTTGGGAATCTAAGATTAAATATTACACCGAGATGGGGTCCACTTGGACTCAAATACAGTGCAGTAAATAACCTTAGAGGAATATCATCCAGGCCTTGGTTATTTTCTAAGATAGGGTTGAGTTTTCTTTCAACTGTTATCCTCTCCTGCCAAAGTCTATTTTTGAGTCCTGAGTGAGTGCATCCGGAACGAACTAACTAGTTAGTTCGTTTCATTAGTTTGTATCTCATAACCACCCGGAAGGAAGTGAACGCATGAGTAGTTCACCAAGAGCCGGGAATTCTTGATCCATACCCCTTCATTCTGATGGGGAGCTGTCTTTTACTACCAGGGTCAGACCTTCAAAACCTCCGAGTGATAGGTTTTAAATGCTTTCTTTACTGTTTTCTTTACTGCTTTCTTTAAATGCTTTCGATAGAGGTCACTCGGTTGTATTGGGAGTTGCGTAACTGTTACTAGGATTGATAGTTAAGGGATAGTTTAGGGCTTAATTAGAATCTTCGGGTGTGACATGGGAGAATGATAGTAGTACTTGGCATTTCAATAAATGAATTGTCAGGTGTTGCTCAACCACCACAGATGAAGTAACATACCCAGGCCAGGGCAGTTACAAGTCTGTGGTATCTTAGAGTTTGCGGTTTTAAGAACATGTAAACTCATACTGTAAGTACCTGTCTGTTAAAGGGAACGCAGTATTGAGAGCATGAGAATTAGCTATCTGATAGAATTATCCCAAACAAAGATCTGTGTATAAAAATGGAAGTTTAATACCGCCTTATCTAAATCTTGTCCAATTTTTATTCTTTCCTTCCTGTCCCTTCTGTCTACATTGTGATTCAGCTTCATAGCTAGCATGATGTAAATTTTCATTGCTTTTATAGATAGTATCTATCGCATTCTTAAAATAATCTTTACCCGCTTTCTAGAATAGACTTATTTGCTTTGTAGAATAGATTTAAGTGCTTTCGTATTCTAATTTAAATTCATGTTAGTAGACGTTAACCACTTTTCAAACCAACTGGAGCAATACGAATGGAAAATCTAGTAAAACGACGTGGGCCCTGCTTCTATCGCACATCCTCCAGTGAACGATCCGGTCTTACTATAAATTACTGCAATTTTTGACACCGTGTGCTTTCAGGCCACAGTTTCTTAACACGATTAATAAAAACGTGACAACCTATAAATATATCCCTAATCCTAACTCCGCCTTCATAAAATGATTTTCATTAAATAAAATCAAGACCGGGGTTCTATTATTTCGAAAATACTCGTGTGGGAAATTGTCAAAAGTTTCACTGCTCAGCTGACTCCTATCCGGATACAGTTTCCTTTTCTTTATCTTGTTCTCAAACCTGAATTTTGAGCTGTAATATTATCCAACAGTGTCGATCAACACTGTTTGAATAGTACTACAGTAAGAAAATATGTAGGTTTTTCTCTCATTCCACAGATAGTAGAAGTCTTGATGATAGCGATCACTGTCACTTAAGATCTTCTGCTGTCTAAAATCATCTCACCTTAATGATTAGGGAACTGGACCACAGGTAACTGCAATCCAATTAACCCTAATTATTCTGTCATCTCTTTAGCCAAAATTCCTCCCACCTCCGGCTATTTCATCTCTGTGTTCCACATTCTGTCTAAACTCACCCTATATTTTGGGTTAATTTAATTTTACACTTCCTTATAAAATTATGCATGATATTATTATGTAAATATTGTGGTCTAATTATTCCGGGATCCTTCCCTTGGACGCATGAGTCTTGATTTTAATCAAATGTCTCACAATAAATTTCAAACAAAAATTCATTTATAAAACCCGGATCTGAGTAAGGGATAAATTCCACAGTTATGACTAATTCACATTCTACCGGGGGTTAATTTTGGGAAACTAGAAGCAGAGTCAACGATTAGGTCTCATCTGGACTGAAAGGATCTGTGTTTTAAGTGAGAGTCTAGTACCTGTTTAGGGAATGGTTTTCAAATTCATTATTTTCCAAAATTGTTGTATGTTGGGAATCTGATATTAAATGTTGCACTGAGATAGGGTCCACTTGGACTCAGATACGGTGTGATAGTTAATACTAGAGGAACAACATTCGGGCCTCGGTTATTTTCTGAGATAGGGGTTGAGTACTCTTTCAACTGCTATCCTCTTCTGCCAAAGCCTATTTTTGAGTCCTGAGTGAGTGCATCCGGAATAAACTAATTCATTAGTTCGTTTCATTAGTTTGTATCTCATAACCACCCGGAAGGAAGTGAACACTGCGAGCGGTTCACCGAGAGCCGGGAATTCTTGATCCACACCCAGTCATTCTGACTGGGGGCTTTCTTTTACTACCAGGGTCAAACTTTCAAAAACCTCCGAGTGATAGGATTTTAAATGCTTTCTTTATCGCTTTCTTTTAAAATGCTTTCGTTAGAAGTCACTCGGTTGTATTGAGAGTTGTGTAACTGCTACTAGGACTGAGAGTGAAGGGATAGTTCAGGCTTGATTAGAATCTTTGGGCGTGACATGGGGGAGTGATAGCAGTACTTGGCATCTCAATAAATGATTTGTTGGGTGTTGCTTGTCCACCGCAGGTGACTAACACATTCTTGCAAGGCATTGCAAGGGGAGTTATGAGTTTGTGGTATCTTAGATTTTGTTGACTTAAGAGCATGCAAATTCTGACTGTAAGTACCTGTCTGTTAAAGGGAACATAGTACAGAAAACATGAGAGTTAGCTAACTGAAAGGATTATCCCAAACAAAGATCTGTGTATTAAAATGGAAGTTTAATTGTGTCTCATCCGAATCTTGTCCAATTTTTATTATTTTCTTCCTGTCCCTTCTGTCTCCTTTTAAATCTGCTTTCTTAGAACAATTTATCGCTTTCTTAGAATAGTTCATTGCCTTCTTAGAGTAAATTTAATTCGCTTTCTAGAATAATTTTATCTGCTTTATTTTAATTACTTTCATAGCTTAGTTTAAAATTCCGTCAAGTAGTTGATAATCAAACACAAACTTGAATCGAGTAACCGAGTGGAAAATCTTAGTAAACGATGTGGGCCCTGCTTCTATCGCACATCCTCCAGTGAACGATCCGGTACTTACTATAAATACTTTTACTCCGTGCGCTTTCGGGGGCACAATTTCTTAACACGAGTAAATAAAAATGTGACAACCTATAAATATATCCCTAATCCCAACTCCGCCTTCATAAAGTGGTTTCATTAAATAAAATTAAAAACCGGGATTACTATTTTTCAGAAAATACTCATATAGTGGGAACTTGTCAAAAGTTTCATGACAAGGATCTTCATGGCAGGAAATTGTCAAAAGTTTCATGCCGGGGAGTTCCACAGCGCCGTTTGAAATCAAAGTTTCCCACATGAGTAATAAAAAGTGGAATATATCCTTAAACCCCTTCCATGAATCATAACTCTTTTCATTTAATAAATTCAAACTTGATGTATTTTATAAAATATTCGTGTTAATGAAACTTGTCAAAAAAGTTTCATGGCGCCATTACCGGGGAGGATGCAGCATCGTTTATTAAGAGAATTACACTCCTGATTACTCATAGCTAGTTAGTGTAGTTTCTTTATTTATTTCAGAACAGAGAAGTACCCTCAAATCAATTAAACATTTAGAGCACTAAGACTCTAAATGTGAGGATGTTGATTTGAGGAGAAAACCTGACCAATTGGGTATTTATCTGTCTTGCAGGAAATTCGGAACCGCCAAAAAGAAGGAGCAGAAAAACAGCATGAAAAACCAGGTTCTTGGTTGGATTAATTCCACGAATCTAAGAAAATATTCTCGGAATTTAAAGCAATTTAAAATTCGGAATAAGTTCAACAGATAAATGGAACTGATCCGACCTAATTTTATGCAAGTGGATTATTTTAAATTCCAGCCCAATATTTTGAATTTATTTGGACTGAAGTCGTTCAGGTCCAACGCAAATAAAATGGACTCAGGCCCACTCGGGCCCAGTCTGTTAAAAATTTGAAAATTCAAAATCCGTGTCGCGAAACCTCTTCCCTGTCGCGGAACCTAGTCTCGCGCCAGGAGGATAGCGACACGAACCTTTCAGACTCAGCTAAGGACTCCTGTCGCTAAACTCAACCCATGTCGCGGACCCTTGTTCCGCGGCACAGGGCAAGCCTAGCGACCGGGTCTCCAAACCCTCATAACCACATCCTGTCGCGGAACAACCTTGTGTCGCAAGACCACATCTAGTGCCAGGGGACAGTTCCGCGACACACCTTCTCCTGACCCCACTTCCCTCCTTTCAACCCTGTCGAGTAATACCCCAGTCGCTAGGCCACGCCTCGCGACTGGCTTCCAGTTTAGCGCCCCCTCTAATGGCGCTAGACCCCAGTCGTGGAACCCGGTTCCGCGACATGGGCTAGGGTTCCGCGACCAGGCCCATTTGTTTACTTAAACTCCCTCTTTTCGTCTTCTTCCTCACTTCTCCAACACTTAGCCAGTTTTTCAATTCTCTCGCTGTAATACCCGAGAATTTTCCAACATAAAATAAAACAATAATTAAATAAATAAATAATAAATAAAATAAATACTATAAATAAATAAACAAATCCAGCAAATAAAAGAAATAAATAAAGATAAGGAAATGAGAAATGAGATTTTTACTTAGAAAAGAATTAAAGGAATTTAATTCAGTAAAAGGATGGATAAATGGTACACCAAAACCCGACACTAATGAACTCGAGTATTCGAGTCCAAAACATCCAATTAGACTGAGAATAAGATTAGAGAGAAAGTATGAACCCGAATATACCCCGGAAATCGGAATTCGGGAGCATAGAGGGATAGAAACCCGAAAGAGAGGCGGAGAAGCACGACGGATCGCACGACCCGCCCGGACCGAAGTCCAGGCGAAGTCGGCGCGGTGGCCGCGCGGTGAAGTGGCTTTAGCGCGCCACGACCGCGCCACCCCACAGATTCGTTTGTTGCGTGAATCTCTCGCCCGAACGCGGATTTTTCGACTTTCGGTTGAACATCTCTCGACTCCGGACCTTTAGGTCGGTTGTGGATGCCCTAGGGATTAAGAATTCTATAAATAAGCCCCTTGGGAGCCCCAAACAAGTTTACAAAACCCTGCAATCTTCTATACGTTCGAAACCCTAAATTCGGAGTCGACGGAAAGCACCAAACGGAGGCAGCAGCTTTGGACGAAAATCCAAGGTCTCCAAACGTTGTGGTAAGCTCTAGTCCAATAAATCTTTTCACGTTTCAATCCGAAAACGGATTCTAACTTCGGTTCTTTTCTTTCTACACCCCGTATCGAATCTAGATCGTAGAACCCGACGAACGGAGAGGAGAAACGGTGATCTGGAAGCCACGCCTCCGAACTAGACATTCCCGACGTTCATAGACACTGTAAGTTAACCTTACATGGTTTTGGGAGATTTTAAAACATTCGAAACCTAAAAGATTCAACAAGAACCATAAATCTGTCCACTTTTGCTTTCTACCGACGCAACAGATTTGGTGAATTTTTCCGACCCTTAAAACGAAATCAAACGGAAAAACTTAAAACACGAAAAACGTTCCTAAGACTTAGACCTAGCTATTGTAAAAATTTGAGAATTTTTGGAGTTGATTTGATATGTGAAAACCCGTTGAAACCGAACTGTTTGATTCTAGATCTTGAAATCTTGGACAGAACTTAGGAATGATCTTGATCACGTTTTTGGCATAGGATCTAGGCTGTTTTAGACCTTTGGCCGAACATGAAAGTTGTAGATAAATGTCTTAAGATGATCCCTGTCAAATTTCATTAAATTTGGAGTTGAATTGATATGGTAGAATTTGAAATCTTTGAACTGTGATGTATTAAACTCGGACAGATTTCTTCTTATGCGAAAATTGGCGATTTTGACCTACTTAGGTATCTCGGATTGAAAAAGTTAAAACACGAAAGTTGTAGATCTTGATGTTTCCGAGTCAGATATGAAATTTTGGAATTTTTGGAATTAAATCTGATTTTAGACGAATTTTGGAGTAAACTGTGATTTACCGAAACGAAATCTTGAAATCTTGTTGAAACATGGAATTGACCTTTAGGGTTGAAACGAATCGAGATATTATTTCTAAATTAATACAATGGAAGGCAGATTTTAAAAACTAAATCCCCTTACAAACTTGATAAATTAAAATTAGGGGTGAGTGCTCTGCAGGGTGCCCCCTAACGATTCACTTCGTGCCGTAATAGACGATGGTGACCCCGCGCGCTAAATTTGAGATATGGATTGCCTAAACGGCGAAACTTAGAGCCTACACTCTCGTGAATATCCGTATGGGTTTCCCGAGGCTCCGGAGTGGTACTGGGTATGGCTGATACGGTTGCGGCCGCCGGGCTACCGGCTAAACTTGTGGACATCGCGATTTTATCGTGAAACTTTGAAATACCAAATCGGGAATGTAACGGGGATTCTAAATTAAATTAAACTAGATTAAATGATATTGTTGTCCAATTAAATTATTTAAATGCTTTATTTAAATTATGGCTTTTATGATTAAACCATGTGAGATGTGTTATTAAATAGAGCCTGAGATAAATTATGCTATTGGATACTTGATTGGATTAAATTATATATTACGTTATTATCATGCTTTTGTTAAATTATTTAAATTTATGGCTTTTAAACCCTAGGATCATGCATGTGTTAACTTACTCAGCAATTTTGCTGACCAAAACCATTTTTATTCCTTTCTTTACAGAATATGTGGAATGAGCATGTGTGAGCACGCATCATGCATGGGATTTTGGGGATTGTTATTTTGCTTTTAAATTTCGTACTTAGACTATATTATGAACGGGCCTGTTTAACCCGTGTTTTGGCCATGTCGGCCCTTTTTATATTTTCCGCTGCGATACTGTACTAAACTAAATATTTCCGCTGCGCTATGCTATTATTATTTTCGAATTATATTGCATGGGCTATTTTGAATGCTTTAAATGTTTTAAATACTGCAATACCTAGCCTTGCATCTCTTTGGTAAGCTCGGAGAAACCGTGTCTTACTAGGGAGATGTGGCGGTGACATCCCGACCTGGGTGACCAAAAACCGGGGTGTTACAAGTTGGTATCAGAGCCCGGCTATTTTTAAACTATTATTTTTAAACCATTGCTATTTTTAAACTATTATTAGTATTTTGACTATTCTTTTAAATTATAAAGTATTATTTCCATGGAAAAATTTTTATTTTAAAACCCATGGAAAAATATATATATGGTGCATTAAATTATTATTGGGGGGAAATATCATTTGCATATGCATGTTGCATCTCTGCTTTGAACTTAGAATCTTGGAAACTTGAATTTAGAATCTTGGCGAAACTTGAACTTAGCATCTTGGCGAAACTTGAACTTAGAATCTTGGAAACTCGAACCTAGAATCTTGGCGAATTGAACTTAGAATCTTGGTGAATATTAACTTAGATCTCTTGCTTGCGCTAGATGGCTAGTCAAGACATGATGCAGTTGATGGTCAGGATGATGAGCGTTCATCTCGATTCCCACCAAACCCTAGAGCAAATGAAGTACCGTATGGCTCAGTTGGAGGCCAATTTACATCACATGGGCAACTTGAGAGAGGCGGATCATCACCGCATAAACCAACTCGAACGCCAAGTCCAAACCCTCACTACACAAAACTTAATACTAAAGGAATACATCGATGCCCACAGGCAAGACTTAAACACTATCTTTGACGACCTACTACCGCCGAGTTCGGAGGAGGAAGATCCGGAGGAAGATCCTGCTACCCCACCGGGAGACGTCATGAGGCACTAGAGATTCTATTGTTAGACATTGTTTTGCTAGAAAAATATTTCTACTTTTGTACTAAAATTTCTTTTGAGGAAATAAAATGGCCGATTTATTTATCTTTTAAAAATCGAAAGGGAAATTTTAAAATAAAACCCCGAAGCATACGATGCTTCTTAATTCGAACGAAGCACTACGTGCTAAATTGCTACACACATATACCTTTATAGAAATTGCTTAGACTATATGTTAAATTCACCAGTCCTAATCTATCCTATTTGTACTAGAATGGCACCCAGAGGAAGAGGAAGAGGAAGAACTCAAACCACTCCCCAAACCACCACTGAAACACCTACTGAAACACCACCAAACGTCACTGAACCAATTCAACCTGATGAGGAACAACCCCAAGGTGCGCAGGACGCCCCCGCACAGAACAATGTGGGCGATCGTCTTAGGACGATAGAGGAAGTGTTGATTGCGCTCGGAAATGCGCAAGTCAACCAGGGTCAAGCTGCGGCGGTACCTCCGCCCCAAGCTCGCCCTAACTACCTGGCGATGGTGAATCCCTACCAGCCGCCCCACTATGCTGGTGAGGAGGATCCAGCTAAACTGGAGGAATGGATCCGGACTTTTGACAAGCTGCTGGGAGCGGTCAAATGTCCGGAAGGAGAGAGGGTACATGTCGCTTCATACTACTTGGGAGGCGAAGCTGATGACTGGTGGCAAGCAACGCAAGCCAAACTGACTGAAGATGACGAGCCTTACTCGTGGATGGAGATGATGGAACTACTCAGGGATCGATTCTATCCCTTGAGTACCAAAGCTGCCATGTACGAAGAATTCCTGTCGTTGAAGCAAGAAAGCCAAACGGTGCAGGAATACTACACCCGCTTCAAGGAGCTGGTGAGGTTCGCACCAAGGCTAGTGCCTACTGATGCGGAAAAGGCACAGAAGTTCGAGATGGGACTGAACCTGTCTGTGCGCGAAGTGATCGCGGGGGTACACTACCCCGATTTGCAAGCCGTATACGATCGCGCTGTAGCGGTAGCACGCGTGCAGCAGCTGAAAAGAAGGGTGAGTGGGGAGTCCAGCAGGGGTCCTCAAGACAAGAGAAGTCGAGATTCACGAAACGGGAACAATACTGGAAGGAACGAGCAGCGCAGAGGGTCAAATAGGCCCCAACAAAACAACACTGGGAGGAGGTTCAATCAAGAAGATCCGGTACCGCCTTGCCCGCGATGTGGACGACCACACCTGGCAAGGGGATGCCCGCAACAAGGCGCCTGTTACCGATGCGGTCGAATGGGTCACGTTCGACGGGATTGTCGAACTAGGCTCGAGAACATAACGAAGAGGGACGATTTGGTCGCGGGGCAAGAACAGCCTCAAAACCAAAACGGGCGAAACGGGAATAACCAAGGGTACAGACCCCCTCAAAATGGGCCGCAAAACCAGAACCAGAACCAACGACCTCCGCCCTCGCAGAATCAAAACCAACAGCAAAACCAGCAGCAGAACGCGAACCAGCAGGGCAACCAAGGACGCCCTGTGGGGAGGCTCAATGTGGTAAACCAAGCGGACGTGCCTGCGCAAGGAGAGGTGATGGCAGGTACATTTTATGTGTTGAATACGCCCCTTAGAATTCTATTTGATTCTGGAGCTAGTTGCTCAATTATTGCATCAAGGATAGTGCCTGAGTTAGATCTACCTAAGTGCGAGAGAATTAGCTTAGGAATTCAATTGCCTTCTGGAGAAGTAGTGTCTTGCTCTAAACGATATAACGGAATTCCTATAGTGATAAAGAACGTAGAATTCTTCGCGAACTTGGTAGAATTTAACTTAAGAGACTTTGACATCATACTGGGGATGGATTGGCTATCCCAGTATAAAGCGGTGATCGAATGCCAAAAGCAAAAGATCACCTTGTCAAAAAGTAGGGGAAAGAGAGTTATCTTTTACTCTCAGCCCCCTAAGAAAAGTAACAAAATCGTTAGTGCACTTAAACTAAGTAACTTGATGCATAAGGGGTATGAACTATATGCGTGCTATGTGCACAACCTTGAGGCGGAAGAGAACAAGGTTGATAGCATACCAGTGGTAAGAGAATACCCGGACGTGTTCCCTGAAGACGTTCCGGGCATGCCACCTGAGAGAGATCTTGAATTCACGATAGATCTCATTCCGGGGACAGAGCCTGTCTCAAAAGCTCCGTACCGGATGGCACCACTGGAAATGAAGGAGCTAAAGGACCAGCTCAAGGAGCTACTGGGAAAAGGTTACATAAGACCGAGTACGTCCCCTTGGGGAGCACCGGTTTTGTTTGTCAAGAAGAAAGACGGAGGACTACGTCTTTGCATAGATTACCGAGGACTAAACCAAGTGACCATTAAGAATAAATACCCCCTTCCGAGAATAGAGGATCTGTTTGATCAACTGAAGGGAGCTTCAGTATTCTCGAAGATCGATTTGCGATCTGGGTATCATCAATTGAGGATCGCCGAGAAGGACATTCCGAAGACGGCGTTTCGAACGCGATATGGCCATTACGAGTTCACAGTGTTATCCTTCGGGTTAACAAATGCTCCGGCCATGTTCATGAATCTCATGAACAACGTGTTCCGAGGATTGTTAGACCAGTGTGTCGTAGTGTTCATCGACGACATCCTGATCTACTCGAAGAGCGAGGAGGAGCATGCGAAGCACTTACATCAAGTGTTCGAAATCTTGCGAGGAAATCAGCTATACGGCAAGCTGTCGAAATGTGACTTCTGGCTGAAAGAAGTGGCATTTCTCGGACACATAGTATCCGCTGATGGAGTATCAGTGGATCCGGCGAAAGTTTCTGCCGTAACTGAATGGGCAACTCCGAAAAGTCCAACGGAAATAAGGAGTTTCCTTGGATTAGCCGGATATTATAGACGATTTGTGAAGGACTTTTCAAGGATTGCACGTCCTTTGACCCAGCTACTAAAGAAAGGAGCAAAATACGAGTGGACCGAAGCTTGTGAGATTGCGTTTCAAGAGCTGAAGAAACGACTCACAACCACACCCGTATTAACATTACCATCAGAGAATGGTGACTTCGAAGTATATAGCGATGCTTCGAAGGAAGGTTTAGGTTGTGTCTTGATGCAAGACTCGAGAGTCGTAGCCTATGCATCACGCCAACTAAAACCTCACGAGGAAAATTATCCGACACATGACCTGGAGTTGGCAGCGGTCGTTTTCGCTCTAAAGATATGGAGACATTATCTTTATGGGCGGAAGTGTCGAATGTTCACCGACCACAAGAGCTTGAAATATATATTCACTCAGAAGGAGTTGAATTTGAGACAGCGAAGGTGGTTGGAACTTATTAAAGACTACGATTTAGAGATAGCATACCACGAGGGGAAGGCGAATGTGGTAGCCGATGCCCTAAGTCGGAAAACCCAACACGTGACAAACTCGTTGGTAATTCCGCCGGCATTGTACATGGATTTGGCAAGATTGGAGTTAGAACTTGTGCATCCTGGCACAGTGAGAGAAACGGTCAATGCCATGGTCGTAGAGACTCCAATATTAGACGAGATTCGACTCGCTCAACCGGGCGACCCGAAACTCGAGAAGATAAAAGGGTATATTGCCGAAGGAAAGGCAATAGGAGTTGCTGTCCACGAGGATGGAAGCATCCGTTTCAAAGGGAGGTGGTGTGTGCCTTTTAAATGTGCCAAGTTAAAGCAAAGGTTGATGGAGGAAGGGCACAACACGCCATATTCCGTACATCCCGGAGGTGACAAGCTATACAAAGATCTGAAGAAGATCTATTGGTGGCCAGGAATGAAGAAGGAAGTCGCGAACTTCGTGGCGAGATGTCTCACCTGCCAAAAGGTTAAGGCAGTGCGACATAAACCCTTAGGACTGATGCAACTACTAGAAATTCCAAGTTGGAAGTGGGATAGCATCTCAATGGACTTTGTCTCGGGATTACCCCGATCACCTAAAGGCATGAACAAGATTTGGGTGATTGTGGATAGGCTAACGAAGACAGCCATATTTATCCCAATGAAAGACACGTGGACTATGGACCAATTGGCCCGAGCCTACATTGATAATGTGGTACGACGACATGGAGTACCACATGATATCATTTCCGATAGAGACAGTAGATTTGTCTCTCATTTCTGGATGGAGTTACAAAAAGCTCTCGGTACTCAAATCAAAATGAGCACCGCATTCCACCCGATGACGGATGGACAAACCGAAAGGACAATCCAAACCCTAGAAGACATGCTGAGAGCATGCGTGTTGGAATTCAAAGGAAATTGGGAATCTCATTTACCCTTGATTGAGTTTTCCTATAATAATAGTTACCATGCTAGTATCGGCATGGCACCTTTCGAGGCATTGTATGGACGAAAGTGCCGAAGCCCTTTGAGCTGGGAAGAAAACGATAAGTCCGTGGTAGTGGGACCACAACTTATCGAAGACATGGCTCAACAAATCAAAGTGATCCAAGGGAAGATGAAAGCCGCTCAAGACCGTCAAAAGAGTTATGCCGACGTGAGACGACGAGACCTAGAATTTCAAGTGGGAGATAGGGTCATGCTAAAGATATCACCCATGAAGGGGGTGATGCGCTTTGGCAAATGAGGGAAGTTAAGTCCTCGATACATAGGACCTTACGAAATCCTAGAACGAGTCGGAACTCTAGCCTACCGATTGGCTTTACCGCCGCACTTAGATAGAGTTCACAACGTCTTCCATGTCTCGCAACTAAAGAAGTATGTGCCGGACCCGACACATGTACTTCAACCGGAGATAATTGACCTAGACGAAGATTTGACTTATGAAGAAGTCCCAGTGCGTATTCTCGATACTAAGGAACGAGTAACGAGGAACAAAACCATCAAAATGATCAAGGTTCTTTGGTCAAACCACGAAAGTGAGACGGCAACTTGGGAAGTAGAATCCGATATGAGGGAACGATACCCGACATTGTTCCAAACCGATTCCGACACAGTTATGGGGACATAACTGCAATCTTAAGGGGGAGAGGATGTCATACCCCCTAATTTTTCGTGCATTTTTGTAAACTTTTGAACTACGTTATGGCTTGATCCCATTACCGGGTACGTAGGCAGCTTAGAAGTTTTAATTCTAAGTTCAGTCACAACATAATAAAACAAACACAAGACCTTAGCACGAGACGAGAAAAGCCGAAACACAACTTCGAGGACGAAGTTGATTCTTAAGGAGGGTAGACTGTAATACCCGAGAATTTTCCAACATAAAATAAAACAATAATTAAATAAATAAATAATAAATAAAATAAATACTATAAATAAATAAACAAATCCAGCAAATAAAAGAAATAAATAAAGATAAGGAAATGAGAAATGAGATTTTTACTTAGAAAAGAATTAAAGGAATTTAATTCAGTAAAAGGATGGATAAATGGTACACCAAAACCCGACACTAATGAACTCGAGTATTCGAGTCCAAAACATCCAATTAGACTGAGAATAAGATTAGAGAGAAAGTATGAACCCGAATATACCCCGGAAATCGGAATTCGGGAGCATAGAGGGATAGAAACCCGAAAGAGAGGCGGAGAAGCACGACGGATCGCACGACCCGCCCGGACCGAAGTCCAGGCGAAGTCGGCGCGGTGGCCGCGCGGTGAAGTGGCTTTAGCGCGCCACGACCGCGCCACCCCACAGATTCGTTTGTTGCGTGAATCTCTCGCCCGAACGCGGATTTTTCGACTTTCGGTTGAACATCTCTCGACTCCGGACCTTTAGGTCGGTTGTGGATGCCCTAGGGATTAAGAATTCTATAAATAAGCCCCTTGGGAGCCCCAAACAAGTTTACAAAACCCTGCAATCTTCTATACGTTCGAAACCCTAAATTCGGAGTCGACGGAAAGCACCAAACGGAGGCAGCAGCTTTGGACGAAAATCCAAGGTCTCCAAACGTTGTGGTAAGCTCTAGTCCAATAAATCTTTTCACGTTTCAATCCGAAAACGGATTCTAACTTCGGTTCTTTTCTTTCTACACCCCGTATCGAATCTAGATCGTAGAACCCGACGAACGGAGAGGAGAAACGGTGATCTGGAAGCCACGCCTCCGAACTAGACATTCCCGACGTTCATAGACACTGTAAGTTAACCTTACATGGTTTTGGGAGATTTTAAAACATTCGAAACCTAAAAGATTCAACAAGAACCATAAATCTGTCCACTTTTGCTTTCTACCGACGCAACAGATTTGGTGAATTTTTCCGACCCTTAAAACAAAATCAAACGGAAAAACTTAAAACACGAAAAACGTTCCTAAGACTTAGACCTAGCTATTGTAAAAATTTGAGAATTTTTGGAGTTGATTTGATATGTGAAAACCCGTTGAAACCGAACTGTTTGATTCTAGATCTTGAAATCTTGGACAGAACTTAGGAATGATCTTGATCACGTTTTTGGCATAGGATCTAGGCTGTTTTAGACCTTTGGCCGAACATGAAAGTTGTAGATAAATGTCTTAAGATGATCCCTGTCAAATTTCATTAAATTTTGAGTTGAATTGATATGGTAGAATTTGAAATCTTTGAACTGTGATGTATTAAACTCGGACAGATTTCTTCTTATGCGAAAATTGGCGATTTTGACCTACTTAGGTATCTCGGATTGAAAAAGTTAAAACACGAAAGTTGTAGATCTTGATGTTTCCGAGTCAGATATGAAATTTTGGAATTTTTGGAATTAAATCTGATTTTAGACGAATTTTGGAGTAAACTGTGATTTACCGAAACGAAATCTTGAAATCTTGTTGAAACATGGAATTGACCTTTAGGGTTGAAACGAATCGAGATATTATTTCTAAATTAATACAATGGAAGGCAGATTTTAAAAACTAAATCCCCTTACAAACTTGATAAATTAAAATTAGGGGTGAGTGCTCTGCAGGGTGCCCCCTAACGATTCACTTCGTGCCGTAATGGACGATGGTGACCCCGCGCGCTAAATTTGAGATATGGATTGCCTAAACGGCGAAACTTAGAGCCTACACTCTCGTGAATATCCGTATGGGTTTCCCGAGGCTCCGGAGTGGTACTGGGTATGGCTGATACGGTTGCGGCCGCCGGGCTACCGGCTAAACTTGTGGACATCGCGATTTTATCGTGAAACTTTGAAATACCAAATCGGGAATGTAACGGGGATTCTAAATTAAATTAAACTAGATTAAATGATATTGTTGTCCAATTAAATTATTTAAATGCTTTAGTTAAATTATGGCTTTTATGATTAAACCATGTGAGATGTGTTATTAAATAGAGCCTGAGATAAATTATGCTATTGGATACTTGATTGGATTAAATTATATATTACGTTATTATAATGCTTTTGTTAAATTATTTAAATTTATGGCTTTTAAACCCTACGATCATGCATGTGTTAACTTACTCAGCAATTTTGCTGACCAAAACCATTTTTATTCCTTTCTTTACAGAATATGTGGAATGAGCATGTGTGAGCACGCATCATGCATGGGATTTTGGCGATTGTTATTTTGCTTTTAAATTTCGTACTTAGACTATATTATGAACGGGCCTGTTTAACCCGTGTTTTGGCCATGTCGGCCCTTTTTATATTTTCCGCTGCGATACTGTACTAAACTAAATATTTCCGCTGCGCTATGCTATTATTATTTTCGAATTATATTGCATGGGCTATTTTGAATGCTTTAAATGTTTTAAATACTGCAATACCTAGCCTTGCATCTCTTTGGTAAGCTCGGAGAAACCGTGTCTAACTAGGGAGATGTGGCGGTGACATCCCGACCTGGGTGACCAAAAACCGGGGTGTTACACTTGCACATTCGAAAACCTCTTATTCCCGAAGAACACCACGTGTTCTTCGCACTCTCCGATCACCATCTCAGGCGAAACACCATCCATTTTTCGCGAAAAGCACAATGGAGCCCTCATCTTCTTCGTCCCCGAAGAAAGCCGAGCCATGGTAAGCATTTCTCCATCCAATTCTCGCACCCCTGTTCTCGCAATTTTAAGGAGTTTCGAGTTTTTGGTTGTGCGAATGCATGAGTAGAGGTCGCAATGTGTTTATCGCCTTGTTTTTAGTTTGATTTCGCGGATTATTTACTGTGAGCAGTGTTTATTAGAGGTTTTTGATTTGGGTGTTGGCCGATTATGATTAGGAGGAAGGGGTTGTTGTTTTTGCAATCTGGAAGTGTAGGGAAGTTCGTAATCTATTGGGCATTTGGAATTTTGAACTGAGGGCTGTTGGAGAACATAGTGCAGGATTGGGGGTGTATTAGGATTGTTTCCACCATCGTTGAGTTTTCAAGTTTTTTAGGATTCTTAGGGAATCCTTCTATTTTAGTCTAAATGTCCGGGTACTCTCTACTTGATTTTGCTGAATCCCTCATGACTTTGGAATCTTGAACTCTGGAAGGCAAGGATTAATGAACACAGGGATACTATATGGGTGTTAATGTGTTGTTAGTACTCCTGTCTTTGGATTTCCTGCCCACTAAGCATGAATGTTGTGCCTGTTATTCTATTTCTGTGGTAATAAGCAGCAGTTTAGCAATATGCTCTTGTTAGTTTGAACTATGGTTTGAGAAGCATGATTGTTCTGATAGATAGGCAGCATGCCAATCTGTTTAAGTTTTGGTGGAGAGGATAGCATGATCTTGTGTTGATGTACTGTGTTCTTGTTTCTTGCATGCCAATGCAGGCATTAATTGCTTTTACCCTGTTCGGGCAACTTTGTTTGTTTATGTGGAAATCCTGGAAAGTTAGTGTATGGGTGTATGTGGAAGTTTCAGTGCACACCACACACTTTTCAGAAAAGGGATTTTCACAAAAAGACAAAATATGTTGGTGGAATAAAGTTTGACTTGGTGTTTTTTGTTCCCAATGGAACTACTAGTGTGAGTTAAAGTAGCAGTATTTTTGTCATATAAACTGCTATCCCTTTTCAAAAATCCAAACATGGGACCACACACATCCCACTTTTCATTAAATAAAACAAGTCAATCTTGAAAATTAAAAATAAAAATAGTGTTTGACGAATTTTGTGAGTGTTTCACTGTCCAAAGACAGTCCAAGCAATCCGGAATTAGCAGATCCATCCGCCACGTCTCCACTGCACATTCCAATTTCGAGCATCCGTCCCATTCGTCTCGTCTCATCCCATCTTCAACAAGTGCCTCGAACTTGTTTAATAAATCTGAGAAAAATCAAGTTTTTGGGCCCAATGGCCCATTAAGAGATTTTTGGTCCAATGACCATTTTATTTTCTCTTTTTGGACTAAAGAGTCCAAATCAAAAACATCCTTACGTCCAATGACCTCAATTTTAATATTGCAGCTATAAATAGTATTATGTATTCTTTGTAATAAAATTCAAGTTAAATCAACTGAATCACATTTCGAGCAAAGCTCAAAATGTGAGGATGTTGACTTTCAACTTGAACAAATTCTTGAAAATTATAAAAAACTTGAATATCTCTGATCTTTTCTATCTTTCTCAGGAGTGAATTAGTGGTAAAGTCAGGCATCGGGTTGCTTGACTGCACATATAGAGATGCAGCTATTCAAGCATCATCTGACCGGACTGAAATCAAGAACATGAGAGCGGCCATTGTCTCAGAATATAAAGTGCCGCTCGATCATACCACAGAGGATAAACTTGAGCTTGCACCAGGGTGGGATGTGAACATACCTCCGGAGGAGAGAACCATTGTAGCAGCATCCATAGAAAGAGACTATTATCACTTCCTAAAGAAATTTTGGGGAATGATGATAGACCATGCCCCACAGGATGCACTCACAACTCCAGAAGTCCACCATGAACGCATCCAGCTACGATTCGGAGAACACAGAGCAATCTGGAACAGGCATGTGGAAAGAGGGACAAAAGAGCCACATCTAGCTGACTTCGATGTCATCATCCCAGTCCAAATCATAGACCCCCAAGTCAGAATGGCATTCACAGACAAGCAGATCGATCTCAGCAGAATCCTCAAGAGCGGAAACATCATGATGCACGAAGCATTCCCATTCAAGTGGAACCCATATCTTTTTGAAAGAAGGGGACCGGTGGAGCAAAGATGGATCACAGATCAAGCCCGCATCAGGCACAGAGAATTGAGTTTGAACCTGTACAAGCACCTTAAAAGTGCTAAAAAGTTTGAGCAAGGCCGAAACACTTCACTACTGGAAACCATGAGAAAGATGATAACGGACGCACGGCAAGAATGGGAAGATCTGACTTTTTCATGGGGAAAAGGAAATCCGAGCATCACTAAGTCTTTTCTGGATCCGGGAGTGGAACTGCCCGCTGAAGAAGTATTTGAATCTGTTTTTACACACAGAAAATATGGGCAATTTAAAACAACTAGGGAAGATGAGCTCCCTCGTCACATCGTTGTACTGAGAGAACAACTGCTGGTGGATATACACAAGGGAAGTTGGAAGCCTATAAGGAAAGGGGACAGACAGTTCAATATGATGTCTAAAGCTGAGGCAGGGACCTACCTCGACTACAACCAGGCACAGGACATGACTTATCTCGAAGGGATCCGAAAAGACCTGGTAGGGGCTATGATAGACAAGTATCGGGAGGCCTACCTGGAACTGATCATGGAAATGGATAAAGAGGGACTCCGATACTGTAATGAGAAGTCAGAAAGGAAGAAAAAGATTCTGCACTACAACCACAATGTCCGCAGCAAGTTCTGCAAAAGGATAAAGGACGATTGGGAAGTACAGCTAGAACACATCACTCAACGGAGCTTCGTGGAAGACTATTTGAAATACACTGAGAAGCTGCTGGGCTATGAGGGTAAGCCAGGCACTGAAGGAGATGCCGAAGAGGACCCAAACGCTTTCATTAATGCCTACATCTTGACACCTCCTCCTGACGCCAACCCGCAGCCTACCCAACCAACAGTGCAAGCGTCTGCCTTGCCACCGAGGGAGCAGGCTGAAGCTCAGAAAACTGCTAACCCCGAGTCTGTGGTACAACAAGAAATAGTTCGGACTCCAATACAGCCAACTCAATCTGAAATGCCAACACCAGCAGTGGATAAACCTGCAGCACAACCTGAACAGCCTGTACAGTCCAGACGACGGCTAGTTAAATCAGCTGAGAAAGAAAAGACGGCAAGGGCTCCGGAGAGACAAGTGGTGATCCAAGAGCCTAAGCTAACTGCCAAAAAGCCAGCAGCACTGTCAGATCCTAAAGATAGAGGCAAAGAAAAGATGCCACCACCACCTCCTAAACAGAAAGAACTGATTGCTCAAGATGCTGCACTGGCTAGAAAATTGCAGGAAGAAGAGAATGCCTTAGCCGGTCTGGGTGAACAAGAAAACGAAACAGGAGGTTCAGGGATGGACAAGATACTTGAGGAAAAACGAGCAGAAAAAGAAAAGGAAACTAAGGAGGAAAGGAGAAAGAAAGAATTGCACGACAAGGAAATTGCTGAAAAACTCCAAGCGGAACTGGAGACGAGGAAATCGAAAGAGGTGGAGAAAGAGAAAGGGAATGACGAAGAGTTGATGATCACAGGCGGAGTAGAGGGAACCGGGCTGAAAATTAAAGAAGAACAACCACCTGGTTGGACTGGCCCCACTGCACATGATGCTCAAACCATCCGGAAACATATTCGAGAAAGGCTGAATGATCAAATTGAAGCAAGGATCGATGCGGGAGAGGGGCAGGATCAGATCAGATATCAGACGGAAGTGTCTCAGCTCATTGATCCACTTGTAGGCACTGCCAGAATTGAAGCTGTAATTGGAACTGTTGAAACATCTGCAAATCCAATTACGCTGTCAGAGCTGCTGAAAGGCAAGGCTGATGAACCACAGAAAAAAGATGAGCAAGCTTCTAGAAAGCTTGCGTCTGAGCTCGAATCCAAGGAGGGGGCTGGAACTGAAGCAACGGTGAAGAAACCACCACTTGAAAGATTCAAGAAAGTGAAACTTGAAAGAGAAGAGGAAGAAAAGAAGAAAAGGGCTAAGAAATCTGCCGAGCCTAAGAAAATCCAAGACATAGATGATGACGAGCTGCAAATATTGGAGGCAATGCCATCGTTAAAACTTTCAGCTAGGGATGAGCCTCAGCTTTTTGCACATTTGACCCCGGAGGAGAAGTTGGATAAATTAAGGGAAATAAGTTTCTTAAGAAAGGATGACCCCCTTTGGCAGGAATACTTGGCTGAAAGGGAAAAATTTTTGAAAAACAAAGCAGCAGCCAATACAGAAGGCCCGTCGCACCAAGCGGAACAACCAGAAGGATCATTGGATTCTGTCGATCCAGCAGCATTGGCTAACCGCTTGGAAGAACAGCCAGAAGAGCAACCAAGTGAACACCCTATGGCCTCTGCACTCAAGGAAAATGTCCGGAATATTGTGGCAGAAGCTGCAGCTGAAAACATATTAAGGGAGGAGGAGGAGGTATCAACTAGTGTTGATCCTTATTTTCCTGTTTTTAATTTTCCAAAGCCTGTAATGACTGAGTACAACAAAATGAATAATGTAATTAAACAGGTTGATGATGATTCTAAGAAAGAAGCAGCTGAGGAAAGAGGAGAACCAAGTCATGGGGAGCATGAGGCAGGATCCAGCAATGAACCTGCCCAAGGAAACCCAAGTGGGTCAACAGATTGGCACACGAGTGAAGACTTGGAGTCAATTGGGTCTGTTAGACCAATTGAATTTTGGTCTGAAAATACTATAAGGCACCGGATGGGAGTGACAAAGCAATATGAAAAGAAGAAACTGGACAAAGCAGACTTGGAGGTTAAATTCAATGGGCGCATGGAAGGGGCTGAACGATATGCAAAATTATTGAAGACGATCGTGCCAGATAAGGGATTCAGCCCAAAAGTCTTGCTTCACCCCACAGTTGAAACATTCTACAGAAACCAAGAATGGGGGAACTTCATGTTGCACCATGAGGAAGATGGAATTGTTGAGCTAACGCGCGAATTCTTCTGCAACATTGAAGCAAATCACAGAAGGACTTGGATCCGGGGTCATGTTATCAACATCTCACCCAAATGGTTGAATACATTCTTCGAGACCCGGATATCCGAGACGAATTCGCCGAAGGAGAAATTCTGATGAAGACAGGGAAGACCAAGAAAGCTGCATTGTATTCAGCTATAGCGAACAGTATGACAAGGGTACCCGCTTCGGACCATACTTTCGATACAAACTGGTTGAAACTGCACTTCATGCCGACCTATGAGTTTTACATGTCGAAAATCCGGCCCAACTCGCACCCACACACGACATCTGGAAGCGTTCTTATAGGACTCGCAAAGTTGTGGCATGGAGTGAAGCTAAACGTAGGGAGGCATGTCTTTGAAGTTCTGACGACCCGGATAGAAGACAAGCAGGTCTTTTGCTATCCAAATTTGATCCGAAGAATCTGCATAAGCCAGGGCGTCGATTTAAGTGCGTTTGCAACCGATGAGCTAGTGAAGATAAACCCTCCCATCAGCGTGCCGAATCTCCGCTTGCGTGAAAGGATTACATATGCACTACCTCAACTACCCGGTGAAGGCAATTCCGATGCCCAATCTTCGTTCATATCCGGTGGTCAAGCACCTTCCACAAGCAAGAGAATCAGGTCATCTAGGGCCAATAAGGGAACAAAGAAAGCCCGTACTGATGCGGGACCTTCAACTGCAGTACAAGAAGAGCACCAGCAGGAACATACGGAAATACCACCTCCACCCCCAGCTCAACCTCCACCTCATCCAGTCCAAGTCCCACCTGCAAGTCAGAATGTCTCACAGCATCCGGCTGACTCCCTTGTGGTGGAACTTGTGAGCAGCATGAACAAGACAGTCACAGACAGCATAAGGACGCTGGCAGACACAGTGATTTTGGGAAAGGAGGATGAAAGGAGGGAAAGAACCGCAGAGATAGCCGAACAGAGGAGGCGAGATGAAGAGTTCAGAAAGCTGCTAGTGGACAGAGAAGAGCGCATGCATAGAGAGAGACTGGAAAGTGAAGAGAGGCAACGGAAGATGATGGAATTTGTACTGTCTGCACTTGTTAAACAACTTCCACAGCCACCAGCTCCACCAAAAGATGATGTTGGCCCTTCCAATCAACCCCAGGATCCAACTGAATAAGTGCGTCTCAATCTTATCATTGCGAGCTCAAATGTAAACATCATATAAGAGAATTTTCTATCATTTGTGCAAGTTCAATCTGATTGCATGGAAATCTCTTGTAATCGATGTATTTATTGCTTTCCAAAATGGAACTTCGTTTTGAGGTCCAAACAATTTTATTCTTGAAAAGATGTCTGTACAGTCCGAGATGAATAAGTGACTGTCAGGCCAAAAATATGTTGTTGACATACTTTGTATGTTAACAGTGCCTCTTTACTGCTTTAAATTAAATAACCAGCAAAAATGTGCATAAACCTGCTCTAAATTCACATGTTGAATTTAGGCTTATGATTAAATTTTCAAATTTTTAAAATTGGGATAATATAATTGAAGATATGCATGAAATGAATTACTAAGGTTTTGAGCTATAAAAATTTAATGATGCGATCATCTTGTTGGGTAATAAATCTGCATGTTAGAAAATTTGATTGAATGAAGTGTTGGGATTAAGCTTTGGTTAAATTTGAGAATATTGTATAACATGAATCAATCCAACCTGTGAGGTTTGAGCCATGAGTCACTTTTACTCATTCATTTCCTTTGATGTGTGAATCATTTTGATTAAAGGAAACTAGAACTTGCAATTGGGACCGATTCAAGACCATGTCATATTCCTGAGATCGGGCACATGATCGAGGCACCTAGAAAACCAAAATTTTGGCCTTCTTTTGAAATTCAAACCCAAAAATATTTTCCCTTTAGGAATAACCAATTTGAGCCTGTAAGCCTAATCTTTCTTTGAAACCCACTATATTTTTCCTAGCCTACAAAAAGACCAAAATATTCAACCCAAGTATGCAAGGATAAATTATATCAAGGCATTAGATTTATGATCATCAAAATGTATTAATCAGGTAATGCTATAAGCCGGTTAAAAAAAAATGAATGAAATGAATTGCAAATGACAAAGCAAATTAGACTTAGTCTAATGTCATACAAAAGAAAAGCAAAAGAAAGAAGAAATGATAATGATCATAAATCTTTAAATAAAAATATGCCATGATATGATAGAATTAATTCTTGCCACTTCTTAGCCCAATAATTTCTCTTTCCTACCTAATGATACAACCGTATGCCCCGTTATAACCCTTGAATAAGACCTCGAGATCTCGATTTAAGGAAATGAGCCGGTGGCGAGTTGATCTGATTGCAAGCTTATGGGATAATTTAATCAAAACTGATTTTGAGTGTTCACTGATTGAACCCCATTGAGAGTGAGTGAATTTTCCGATTCTCTTATATGTGAGGCTCTACTTTATGAATTATGTTCGTGTCATACCTAAATTATGATTCTTAATCCTTGCATTTTTCGAACATGATATTCATGAAAGATTGATAATAATGTATGATTTGTAGGCCCGATGTAGTGAGCAAGTATCATTTCATAAAACACTGCAATCAAGGGAATTTAACACTTGTAGTTTTTTATTGTCTTATCCCAATCTAAAAAGAATGTGATTTATGAAGCCACGAAAATGAATTGAATATGCAGAGTCCGTGTTCTTTAGAACATTGACTCTGACTGCTCGGGGACGATCAGTATTAAATGTGAGGATGTTGATAATGGCCAGGAATGACCATTATTTTCAATCCATTTCCGTGTCTAAAACGGGCATTTGATTGCATTCCGGTCTTATATTAAATAAGAAAGCAGTTGAATTGGACTGATTTAGGCATAATTGTAAAAATAATAAGCTGGTATGAAAAGTGCATAAATATGTAATTTTATTACACATTTATGTTAGAAAAATCCAAAAACATGAGAAAAAGAAAAGAAAAGAAAAAGGAATGAAAAAGATGGGCAAAAGAATAAAACAAGCCCACAAAATATAAAAAGATGGGAAAAGAAAGAAAAGCCCACAAAAATACATATTCCGGCCCATCTGGCCCAACTTGGCGGTGTCCAGGAATACCCTGTCGCTAGACACCCCTGTCGTTAAGCATGGTCTAGCGACACGGGGGGAGTCCCGCGCCACAAGCGCAGAAGAAAGCTGAAGCCAGTCCCTAAGCACCCCAGTCGCGTAACATGGCCTCGCGAATGGGAGGTGTTCCGCGACACACAACTACTTGAAGGCAAATTCCAGTCTCCAGACACCAGTCGCTAGGCACCCAGTCGCTAAACATGGCCTCGCGACTGGGTGTGGTCTAGCGACACGGAAGGCAGGTTACAGATCCAGTCGTGAAGCTTTGCAGCATAATGCCTCAGTTCGCGCCACATCGCGTGATCCGCGACATGGCTGAGATGTTTGTGATGTCTTGCGACACGGGCCTCAGATCAAGGCCCATGGGCCTAGGGTTTTACCTCTATAAATATGTGGTGATCCCTATGTGCTCGGGGTTAGAAAAATTGTTCTTGAAGACACTCTAGAGGAGATTAGTTTTTAGGTAGTTTCTCTTTAGTTTAGTTTAATTTTTTTTTGTATTATTTAATTTATGCACTAGTTTAGTTTAATCTAGTTTATTTTAATATTGTTTTCTATTTTAGCAGTTTAGGTAGCCAGCTTCTACCTTGTTTTCATTTTCAAAACCTTTGTTTTAGGGTTTTAATGCCTAAATAATGGGTATTAGCAACCTTCTTAATAAAATGGGAAAACATTCGACATTCTTGTGTCCCAAAAGCATGAAATGAGTTTCACAACCCATGGATTAATGCTTTCTTGTTTATTTTGAGTCTTTTGACTCTTCTTGCATTTTCCTAGTTTAGCTTCTTGTTCTCTTTATTTTTGGAGCATGATGCATGTAAGTATGCGATTAAACCCTAGATTAGGATTCTGCTTTATTTTAAATATTGTTCCAGTTTAGCTTATTTATGTTCAAGCATGTTCTTGTTTATTTCAAATTCTGTTTGGTTATTTCTAGGGTAGAATCACTTTTTGATCTGAAATAGGGTGAGGTCACGTACTATGCATGCTACTGTTCTCTTTTCTGACTTGTGTCCTGAATCACACTCCTGTCGCTAACCTCTTCCTGTCGCGAGACCACGTCTAGCGACAGGAAGGCAGTCTAGCGACACGAGTGATTAAGGACCCCTGTCTCTTTACCTAAAACCTGGTCGATAGGCAATCCTGTCGAGAACCCATGGTTCTCGACACACTTTTAGTCTAGCGACTGGGATCAAATTTTTGCAAGTTCTTTTCTTAATGGCTCCAGTCGTGTAACTCCTGTCCTGAACCCATGGTTCAAGACACAATTTCAATATTCATGACTGGGAAATTATGCCTTGGTTAAATTCTGAAAAACTCCAGTTGCCAGCCTCCTGTCGCGGAACCACGTTTCGCACCACAATTCATGGTTAGCGACTAGTCTCAAATTTTAACTTCTAAACATCCTGGCGCTAGACTCCAGTCGCTAGGCCATGCCTCGCGACAGGAATTTCATCTAGCGACAGGCGAACCCTAATTTTCAATTTCTCTTATCTCCCACCTCTCTATCGTGATCCCCCTGTCGTGGACCCACGGTCCACGACACAAATTTTGTTTCACGACATGCATGGCACTCTCTTGCCAAATTTTCACTCTCCATCTCTCCCCATTAATTAATTGAACCTTTATATTAATATTTTGAGGTTGAAATCCAATGATCTCGACCCATGATTAATTTGATATAAAGAACTTTGTTCAATTCCTCACTAAAAGATTATTCTACACAAAATTAAACTCTAATGATCTAAGCACATAATCCGGACTGTAATTAATTATGGAATGAAAGATTATTTAGACCATAAGGAGTGATTACGGATTTATTTCCATATCATTGCATGAGAAACCAATGTCTCTCATGCAAGAATGTGTTTTAATTATTTATTTTGTCTTTTCCGTACTGTGTGAAACAACTAGTAAGGAATATATCAGACCAATGTTGGCGGGTACTCCCACACGGATAAACTAGCTCGTGGTCTGAATATTAATCACTAGTTGTTATTTTGCATGGTCCGGATAGTGGTCGGTGGAAGCCTTGGCGGTTCGTCCTACCGGGATTATAATAGCTGCTCAGCTGACTCCTATCCGGATACAGTTTCCTTTTCTTTATCTTGTTCTCAAACCTGAATTTTGAGCTGTAATATTATCCAACAGTGTCGATCAACACTGTTTTAATAGTACTACAGTAAGAAAATATGTAGGTTTTTCTCTCATTCCACAGATAGTAGAAGTCTTGATGATAGCGATCACTGTCACTTAAGATCTTCTGCTGTCTAAAATCATCTCACCTTAATGATTAGGGAACTGGAGCACAGGTAACTGCAATCCAATTAACCCTAATTATTCTGTCATCTCTTTAGCCAAAATTTCTCTCACCTCCGGCTATTCCATCTCTGTGTTCCACATTCTGTCTAAACCCACCCTATATTTTGGGTTAATTTAATTTTACACTTCCTTATAAAATTATGCATGATATTATTATGTAAATATTGTGGTCTAATTATTTCGGGATCCTTCCCCTTGGACGCAGGAGTCTTGATTTTAATCAAATGTCTCACAATAAATTTCCAACAAAAATTCATTTATAAAACCCGGATCTGAGTAAGGGATAAATTCCACAGTTATGAATAATTCACATTCTACCGGGGGTTAATTTTGGGAAATTAGAAGCAGAGTCAGCGATTAGGTCTCATCTAGACTGAAAGGATCTGTGTTTTGAGTGAGAGTCTAGTACCTGTTTAGGGAATGGTTTTCAAATTCATTATTTTCCAAAATTGCTGTATGTTGGGAATCTGATATTAAATGTTGCACTGAGATAGGGTCCACTTGGACTCAAATACGGTGTGATAGTTAATACTAGAGGAACAACATTCGGGCCTCGGTTATTTTCTGAGATAGGGGTTGAGTACTCTTTCAACTGCTATCCTCTTCTGCCAAAGCCTATTTTTGAGTCCTGAGTGAGTGCATCCGGAATGAACTAATTCATTAGTTTGTTTCATTAGTTTGTATCTCATAACCACCCGGAAGGAAGTGAACACTGCGAGCGGTTCACCGAGAGCCGGGAATTCTTGATCCACACCCAGTCATTCTGACTGGGGGCTTTCTTTTACTACCAGGGTCAAACTTTCAAAAACCTCCGAGTGATAGGATTTTAAATGCTTTCTTTATCGCTTTCTTTTAAAATGCTTTCGTTAGAGGTCACTCGGTTGTATTGAGAGTTGTGTAACTGCTACTAGGACTGAGAGTGAAGGGATAGTTCAGGCTTGATTAGAATCTTTGGGCGTGACATGGGGGAGTGATACCAGTACTTGGCATCTCAATAAATGATTTGTCGGGTGTTGCTTGTCCACCGCAGGTGACTAACACATTCTTGCAAGGCATTGCAAGGGGAGTTATGAGTTTGTGGTATCTTAGATTTTGTTGACTTCAGAGCATGCAAATTCTGACTGTAAGTACCTGTCTATTAAAGGGAACATAGTACAGAAAACATGAGAGTTAGCTAACTGAAAGGATTATCCCAAACAAAGATCTGTGTATTAAAATGGAAGTTTAATTGTGTCTCATCCGAATCTTGTCCAATTTTTATTATTTTCTTCCTGTCCCTTCTGTCTCCTTTTAAATATGCTTTCTTAGAACAATTTATCGCTTTCTTAGAATAGTTCATTGCCTTCTTAGATAAATTTAATTCGCTTTCTAGAATAATTTTATCTGCTTTATTTTAATTACTTTCATAGCTTAGTTTAAAATTCCGTCAAGTAGTTGATAATCAAACACAAACTTGAATCGAGTAACCGAGTGGAAAATCTTAGTAAACGATGTGGGCCCTGCTTCTATCGCACATCCTCCAGTGAACGATCCGGTACTTACTATAAATACTGCAATTTTTGAATCCGTGCGCTTTCGGGGGCACAGTTTCTTAACACGAGTAAATAAAAATGTGACAACCTATAAATATATCCCTAATCCCGACTCCGCCTTCATAAAGTGGTTTCATTAAATAAAATTGAAAACCGGGATTACTATTTTTCAGAAAATACTCATATAGTGGGAACTTGTCAAAAGTTTCATGGCAAGGATCTTCATGGCAGGAAATTGTCAAAAGTTTCATGCCGGGGAGTTCCACAGCGCCGTTTGAAATCAAGGTTTCCCACATGAGTAATAAAAAGTGGAATATATCCTTAAACCCCTTCCATGAATCATAACTCTTTTCATTTAATAAATTCAAACTTGATATATTTTATAAAATACTCGTGTTAATGAAACTTGTCAAAAGTTTCACCAGCTAATTTAAAACAGCTAGTACAAGGCTAAGCAACACATAAACTGATTATCTGATTAATACAGGTAAAAGCAGAAGCTAAATAAATTAAAATCACATAGACACATTAAGTTCTCACATATTACAAATATTAATCCAGGCTACAAGCCTCATAGAACATTATCAGACAACACGTCAAATCTCAACAGAGCTACCAGCCCAAAGCAGTAATTCACATAGGTCACAAACCGTCATAATATAAATCTCAGGCTCACATGCCTCAACTAGCAGATAAACAAATGCCAAGTAATAATAAATAAGAAACGGAGTACCACATAAATATATGTAATAAAATGAACATATAGATCCTATCTATGTGATATCTCAACCCCAACCTAATCATGCTCCAGCACCTCCAGCAGGATCTATAAAACAGACAAAAGCAAAGGGAGTCACTACAACGTACTGAACAAGGATACGTGCAGGGGAATAAGGGAAAACAGTTAATAATAATAATAATTAATAACATAATTAAAAGAACGAAATGTAATAAAGCAAAGTAAACATCACAGCGTCTCATACCGGTGCTTCAACTACAGTCATACAATTTTATGCACGTGATGCATGGCCTAACATACACCTATCTACCCTATATGTAAATGCAAATGAGTATGCCTAGTCGGAACCTAAAAACCCGGGCGGTATGAACCCACGGGAGAGGATAACATCAACTCCAACCCGTTACAGGGTAATATACACCATCCCCGCAGTGACCACAGGCATCACAGCCCAAACCATACACCCCGAAGGGTCAACAGGCATAACAACCAATAACACCAGGCCTAACAGCCAATAATTCACCCCGTATGGCCATCGGGGCTCAACAACACCTGTTAAGGCTGCCCGTGTAATCATGACCCATTCCATAACATTCCATAATCATTAAATTTTCCATAAATACTCGAGAAGGCACATCATATAGGTGTAAATAAATCACTAAATTACACAAACCAAAATACACTATAGAGCAATGGAATTGGAATGAGAAATTAATAGTAAAATTTTAGAAAAAACCAAAGCCTACACAAGATGCCAACAATGGAATTGGGATAGGAAATTAATAATAAAATTTAAAAAAAAATAAAAGCCTACATAGTCCGCCCACCAGGTCTGCCCTTCTCTGCACACTTTCCCATGTTTGGTTTCAATATAAACATTTACTACCAGAGAATAACGAGCTTGATAGAGATGTCCATGGATTAGGATTTAAATTTAATATTCCAGGAACTAACATCCATAGCTGAGCTATCATTCCAGAATTTAGAGTCAGGCAATAGATTCAATTAGTTGAACTATCAGATATTGAATCAAAACCCCCAAACGCAGTTCTACATTTACTATAATTTCAACTCACGAAATAACCCACTTGTAGATCCAAAGTGAAAACAAACGCGTAGATGATAAACTGGGAATTTTGCAAACAATGATAATGCACATAGAACCCTTGTCGGAAATCACCCCAATACTCCTCAAACACGTAATTTAAGCATACAAATCCCTTGCCTCAATATCTTCCAACGATTAACACCTCCGATTCCGCTCAATCCAAGCCTCAGTCGAACCAAAAAACTCAAAACCCAACTTTTCAAAACCTCATCAAATCACCACCAAAACGAGTGAAATAAAAATCATTGAGAAGAGGGAGGCGAGGAGAAAACCTTACTAGCAACGGATCAATCGATTGCTCAAGAAACGCGATGATTCGGGTGAGTTGAAATTCTCCCCTTCTTCCTCTCTCTCTCTCTCTCTCTCTCTCTCTCGGTCGCGTTCCCTTCCATTATTTCTTCCGTTTCTTCTAACATTTTATCAAACTACAAAATGGCCCCCCACTTAATACAATTTTTTAATTTAGCAATTAGTCCCTCCTACTCTCATTTCACTCAATTGAACCTCATCCGGACTCGAGCGAAATTATTCAATCACCAAATAATTTATACAGTTCAATTTAAATAATTCGCGTCATTACACCTGCCCTTTATCGAAACTCAAGACATTTCTCTTCGGCTGAGGGATGTCATTCATGATGGCAATTGGAACTGGGGGTGTATTACTTCCAAAATTCCAGAAACAATTCTTCAAGAGATAAACTCATCCCCCCCCCCCCCCCTCCTGTTCTGGAGGAATCTATTCCCGACACCCGATATGGGATGGGCATCCGAGTGACCACTTCACAGTCAAATCGGCCTATCTCTTCCTCTTGAAAATTGATAATCCTTCTTCTGATTGGGCTTGGATGTGGAATGTGAAATTGCCAGAGAAGGTTGGTCTGTTTCTCCGGTTGCTCTCCCACAACTCCCGGCTAACCAATGCAATTAGGTTCCGGAGGAACCTGGCAACTTCTCCTCTTTGCATGCTATGTGGTGTCACCTCGGAGACTTGGAGCCACTGTCTTTTTTTTTTATTATTGCAAATGTGTATCACATTGTTGGGAAAAGCTTAAGATACACCTTCCTGCATATTGTGACCAGATGAATCAAGCCACTTTTGAAAGTTCTGTTGAAGATGTATGGGGTACGATTTATCATGGCCATGTAGGCTTTTTGGCTTGAAAGAAGTGCGAGAATTTTCAAGGGGAAAGACAAGCCTCCTTGGGTGATCCTTAGAGACATCCAGCACTTATGCATTGATGTGAAGAATTCGTTTTCGGAAAGACCCCCACCATGCCATCAATTAAGGTTCGTTAGCTGGAACATGTTAGGGTATAAGGGGCTCATTCTCCATGTGGACGGTAGTTCCTTTAGGAACTCGGGACGTGTGGCTTTTGAATTTGTAGTGCATGATGACAGTGGGTTTTGGCATGGGGGAGGCTGTGGTTCTCTTGGTAGGGGGAAAATTCTCTATTCTGAGGTGTCTGCTTTGTTCTTCGGGCTGAGATCCGTTTACCGGTTTGGGATTAAGAAGGTCTGTTGTTACTCGGATTCCTTGGCGGGGATTGAACTACTTGACAGTATGGATGTTGTGCATCCTCTCGCTTCGGTTCTCTTTCAGATAGGAAGCTGCGGGAATCCTTTGATTCCTTTGAAATTCATCATATTCCCAGGGAAGGCAACAAGGTTGCCGACGGCCTAGCTAAACATGGGGCATCCAAAGAAGAATTTTTTACCACTTGGCGTTCCCGCCTGACTTCATTCGAGGAGAACTCTTTGCGGATGCTTCGGATGTTTGCTATCCTAGGGTGCAGCTGTGATGCTTTATTTTTCTGTCCTCTGCCTTGTCTTTTGTTTCTTCTGTTTTGGTTTGTAACTTCTTCCTTTGTTATCAGGCCTTATGGCTAAGCGAAAAAAAAAAAAAAAAAAAAAAAAAGGGCTTTATTACTTGATTCTACACCACGCCCACTTGTGGTACAGTATGTATGCAAAATTCATAGATCCAAGAATGTAAGGATCGAATTGTCAATTTTGGGTAAATGAATTATGTGACAACTAGTGTAACTATCCCCACTCATGCATGCTCCTAAGAACAGAAGTGGCAAAAAATGTAAAGATACAAGAAAGGTAAAACTGGTAAAAGTAATTTGGAGAGGAGTTCCTTAATGATCTTCATATTTATAGCTTTGAAACTCTTTGATAGGTATTGCCAACTTTTAACCGCTTCTATCAAGATGATCGATCATTCATGGATTTTTAATACAAGGGTAAAGTTGTAAAGTATTTGTATATTCATTACTTTTGGTGAAGCCGACACCAGATAAAAACAATAAAAGTGTAAAAGGAAAAAACAAGGAAATGAAGAACGCCCTAATAAAATCTATAATCTGGGAACACCACGCCGGAGAGATCCGCCGCCAAATCCCCTCGAACAAAGTCATATGAGATCCATGTGGTGAAAAACTCTTCCTTAGAGGCACCATGTTTTGCCAGTTTGTCCGCAACACTGATGCCCAAAGAGCGTGATTGATCTCGAACCACTCAAGGGAAGACCGTGCTTCACGAGCTCGCTGGATGAGAGAGGCTAGAGAATGACAGCAGTCATGACATTCCAGCAAAGCCATAAACAATTTGGAGTCTGTATATACACAGAGTCTCTGGATCCCAAGTTGAACCGCGTGCTCAAGACCGAACACTATTGCAGCAACCTCAACATAAGTGTCAGTGTGAACCCCTAGATAGCCGCAACCCCCAACTCTGCAGTGACCGTCACCATTCCAGATGACATACCCAAACCCGGAACGCCCTGGGTTACCAAGAGAACTCCCGTCCGTGTGTAGGATGTATCCCTGATAATGAAGGTCAATCCAACCAATCCAACGAATGATGCTGCCATGCGGATTAGACAGTCCCCGAGCTCGGTTAAGTTGTAATCCCAGACAATTTGCCTCTCGCTGCAACAGCCAAGCATGCTTAAGCTTTCCGTTCAATCCATATCACCCATAAGGTCACCACAAATAAATCACCATTTGTTAGAAACATCCCCTGGAGGAATTCCCGTATGTTGGCCTTAGGAATTTGAGCACAGACAACAGGAATGTGAAGATGAAGTAGATGCCAATGCCATATTTGTCTAGCCCAAGAGTAGTAAAAAAACACAAGGAGACCACGCCCCTATTGCGTCGCCACACAAATTGCAGAGCGGCTTAGATGCCACATTTCGTTGATATCGCAGATGATTGGTAGGGAGTGCTACATGGCTCATTAACCAAAGGGTGAATCCAATCTTTTCAGGGATCCCAGCTTGCCACAAACATCGCCAGCGGCCTCCGACGTTTTCCCAACCAGGAAGGCATATCTTGAACTCACTGTATATTTGCCCCACGTCTGTCCATTCCAGACCCAGGCATCTGGGAGTGTTGAATGCAAAATAGGAAGGGGGGCAAGAGCTAAATTCCCGAATAATAGATGGAGGAAAGGTAGTGAACACCGAGCTAAAATCCCATCTACACGTTTTAAATACAACGTTCAAATTCGGTGTTAAGAATATAATCTTGATTTGATAGTTTTGTAACTTATCCCTCGATCTGGATTAGCCTATCTAGTGGCTGGAACACCGGATGGGTAAGTACTAACAAAACAAAGACCAAAAAAAAAAAGTGTTCGGAGGGCCATGGGAGAACTGCGTTAGCCATGGTTGTCAATTACTGCATTTTCTAATTTTTTAAGGTTGTTATCTAAGATTGAGTACATTATAAATTTATAACTTAAATCAGTGTTGCTCAAAGCTCTCAATTTATTGATAATATTCACACTTATTTTTTCCATGGAAAGGAGACAAACTTAGAAATGATCACATATTTTGTCAACCTAAAACATAGCAACTGCAGATATGCTTGCAGCAGAAATTATTCATATAATGGAATAAAAGCCAGTATGAACAAATGACTATGAAAACCAATATGCTCTGTGTGTGACTACAAACTAGATGAGAGAACATTCAGCATATGATCAAAAAACCTTGCAATCTTATTTACAAACTGCATTTGTAAGGTGGTCCAACAATCAAGTAGTAATTATTTATTCAGCTCCAATTTTTTACAATAAGCATTTGTTCATGTAGCAGCTGGACTTAACTTACCCACAATTCAATTCACTGATGATTACATTAACATGCTCCAAATATTGCAAGAATGAACCAATCCAATCACCTTATTATAAAACCAGGCATAATTTCTGCTTATTCCCAAAGTTAAAAAATTCCTAATCAACATTGCAAGAATCAAGAAATTCAATCACTTTATGAACCATCATCTCCTCAACCTCAACAAGTGCAGTGGTGTCCAACACAAGTTTAGGGATCTCCCGCATATCATAATCCCAGCACCCACCATAACCCTCCAACAACCGCTCCATCTCTTCCCAAGTCGCCGGTTTGTGCCATCCCGAGCCACCGCCGGCGCCCCTAGCCTCAACACGCCTGCGCCATTCTGCTTCATCCCCTGGTTTACACTCTACCACAACCACCTTAGCACCACTTTCATCAGCAATCTCCACCAGCCGGTCGAGGTGTGCCCGTCTGGACAGTGGGGAGTCCACCACTACACTCAATCCCAAGCCGAGCTGAGTTGCTGTCACCCGCCACATAGCCTCATATGACAGGTCATTCAATAGCTTAGCAGCCATGGATGGTGAAATTTGCATCAGGGCCTCCTGAATTGGATATGTGGAGTCCCGGAAATGATCCTTGTCCACTAATGGGCATTTTAGGGCCCTTGCAATGGCGCTCGCCTGCGTGCTCTTCCCTGTCCCCGGGTGACCTTTCATCGCTATCAGAATTGGCCTCTCTCCCAATTTTCTAACCTCCATGATGAGATTTTTAAGCTTTCCTGCGTACACAAATTGTGAAAGTATTGATGAGGTATATTAAAAGACTACAAACTAAGAAATCGGCTGATCCATTTTTCTGCCCTTCTTATTGGTTTCTGATGGGAAATGACAAAGCTTGGCTGAGCTTTGAGCTTATCCATAGTGCAGGTAAAAGTACCCCCGTCAGCTTGTATTGGAAAAATTAATTAATTATCCAAACAAAAAACGAGTCTTTAGAACAAATAGAAGATAAAATAAAACTTTAAAATACCCAAAACTGTCCATAAAATTAAAGCCAATTGATGAACACAAGATTTCCATTTTATTCAAAATATCACAGAACCAAGGAAAACCCAATACTTAAATCAAAGGAAAGGGCTCAGATCTGGTAGCGAAACTGGGTAAACGAGGGTGATGAGAAAGAACAGAGACACCGCCATGGCTGCAGACCCAAAGATAATTAGGTCGCCCCGCCAAGATACGGGTATGGATTCTTGTCCCAAAACCCAGGCCGTGTTAAGAAAAAGAGTCGTCATAGCCCATCCGTGCTGGTGGAAAGAAAGATGCGACAGATACAGAGATCACAGATGAGTTGTTGGAGTATTGGAGTTGGAAAAGGATGGATGGATGTGTGTTCATAGATTGCGTATATACATACATACACACACACAGACACAGTGAGAAAGAGAAGGGCTGTTGTTTTGAAGGATGGGAGGAATCATTGGCGATGCAGAGAGGAGCAACCGCCCTCAAGAACACCTCGGCTCTCCGCAGCCTCAATTTCCCTAGTTTAGTTTCGCCATGGAAAGTGGAAAACTACTACGTATGAAATGATTGAACAATAGGGGGTTTTTGTAGATGGAGCATGGCCCAATTTTGAGCCCTACGGGTAACGGGTAGAGACCCAACTCAGTTGGCGTTTGGACTTCAGGCTGTTCAGTTGGTTTGATCTTTATATTTGGTCTTGTCTGATGCATTTTTACCTACTAATTGACCCAAAAAAAAGGTCCAGGTTTAGGGTTAATTGAAAAATAAAAATAAAAATTACAAGCCCTACAAGGCTATGAACAAGAATGTAAGGTTAAATATATCACTAGTTAGTATTGTTACATGATTTTTATTTTTGAAACAAAGCGGTGCAAATGAGGACTAATGGTCAATATTAGTAGTAGGTAGATCTTCATTCTTGAATTGAAGTCCAAATCATCCTCGCCCTGGTGATATCATTCTTGATTGAGGTTGTTGATTCAATCATTCATTCATAGATGTCCCCACAATCCTTTCCCTGTCTAGTGAGTCTCTTTGAGAATTTCTTGCCAAGGATATGGTTTCCCATTTGATCAAAGTTGAATCATGGATCTTCTATAACTTACCTTTCGGCTTTCGGCAACTCTGATTTTGTGGCATATATGTCCATAGAATGCCATACCATCCATTTCTGCATCATTTCTAAGGCCATCTCCAACCACACCCTCCATTTTTGCAGGAGCTACAGTACAAATCTCTATTTTTGCAGGACTGCTACAGTAACTGCATCTCCAACCCAACCCTCCATTTTTGCAGGGTCAAAGAATATTCCCCACATATTCCATTTCATATATTATTTTATATTACTTTTCTTATTTACAAATAACACCCAACATTTTATAATTTTTACATATTCCACTTCACAATAATATTCTAAATTATTATTTTATATCATTATTGTTATTTAAATTTATTTAGTAATTTTTAATTATCTGATAACATAAATTAATGAAAAAAATACTTTTAATAAAATAAATTCGTAATATTACGAAACAACACTTATCATATAATATAGATAGAACACATAACATTAATTACGCAAATCCAATAATACAACATAATTAATCATCTGAGTTACTATATTGTTCCCATATATGCTCAATCAAAGCATCACGTAGTTCGTAATGTGCATCCCTGCTTCTGATTCGAGTGTATCGCTCGAGAAATTGATGATATTCATCTTGATTTGTTGCCCTTTCAACGGATGGGAGCGGTGCCTCTTGATACTCTCTTATTGGCGCGCTAATATCACGTTCTTCTTCTATTATCATATTATGCATGATAATGCACGCAGACATTATATCATGCAAAATATTTTTATGCCAATAACGACTTGGTCCTTTCACGATCGCCCAGCGTGATTGTAGAACTCCAAATGCGCGCTCTACATCTTTCCTGCAAGATTCTTGCCTTTGTGCAAATAATTTTTTTTTCGGGCCACGCGGGTTACTAATAGTTTGTACAAGAGTGGCCCATTTAGGATAAATACCATCGGCTAAATAATAACCCATTTCATATTGTTTTCCTTGAATGTTATACCGTGCGGGAGGTGCAACACCCGAAGTAAGATCTCTAAACAATGTCGATGAGTTTAAAACATTAATATCGTTATTAGTTCCCGGCATACCAAAATACGCATGCCAAATCCAAAGGTCATAATCCGCCACAGCTTCAAGAATTATAGATGGTTTTCCACTGCGCCCTGCATATTGCCCTGCCCAAGCAGTTGGACAATTTTTCCACTCCCAATGCATACAATCCAAACTACCCAACATACCAGGAAAACCACGGCTTTCACCAATATGAAGCAATCGTTCAATATCAGCTTCATTGGGGGCTCTGAGATAGCGTTCTGAAAATATCTCTACAACTGCACGACAAAATCTTTTAACACATTCAATAGTTGTTGATTCACATATCTTTATGTATTCGTCAGTGGAATCCGCTGGTGCACCATATGCTAGCACCCGGAAAACTGCAGTTGCTTTTTGATAGGTAGACAAGCCAAGCCTCCCAAGACCATCCCGTCTTTGTGTAAAATATATATCATGATCTTTCACTGCATCAACAATTCTAAAAAACAAACTTCGAGATAATCGAAATCTTCGTCGAAATGTTTGTTCATCATACAGTGGATTAGTTGAAAAATAATCATTAAATAATCTCAAATCTGCTTCCTCACGATTACGATTAACAACTACATGACCTGGAACAGAGCCACCGTGAATTGGTTGAGGTATGTCGAAGCAACGCCGGAAAAGATTATTTCTTTGAATTGATGATTCCATTATTGCTTCATCTGCATCAATCGAATTCATAAATGGGAACTGCTGCTCTTCACCTTCATCAGATGAAGAAGATGAACTCTGAAATGAAACACCACCAACACTAAAGAAATTCATATTGGAATATAAGTGATTAACAGAAAGTTTAGGATGATTTTTCGTGTAAACCCCATATCAATTTATAGAATATATGAAGAAGAAGATATGGATAACGCATATCTCATCCTATGGTTGTGTGAATGATGAAATCTAAATGGATGGCTTGGATTGGCCAATGATCCATTACTTGGATGGCATATCTCATCCAATGGTTATGAAGAAAGACATCTAAATGGATGGCTTGGATTGGTCACGGGATCAAATCCCTTACTTGGTTTGTGTGCAATCCTAGTCGGACTTGGGTTTTTGTGCATTATGGAGTTGGAATAAAGACACAAGTAATCAAGTCATTGTCCACTTTATTGGATAAAGAATCGTTCATCCAATGGTTGTGAAGAAAGAAATCTAAATGGATGGCTTGGATTGGTCAAGTTATCAAATCTATGATAGGGTTTGTGTACAACCCTATCCGGACTTGGGTTTTTGTGCATTATGGAGTTGGAATAAAGACACAAGTAATCAATTCATTGTCCACTTTCTTGGATAAAGAATCGTTCATCCAATGGTTGTGAAGAAAGAAATCTAAATGGATGGCTTGGATTGGTCAAGTTATCAAATCTATGATAGGGTTTGTGTGCAACCCTATCCGGACTTGGGTTTTTGTGCATTATGGAGTTGGAATAAAGACACAAGTAATCAATTCATTGTCCACTTTCTTGGATAAAGAATCGTTCATCCAATGGTTGTGAAGAAAGAAATCTAAATGGATGGCTTGGATTGGTCAAGTTATCAAATCTATGATAGGGTTTGTGTGCAACCCTATCCGGACTTGGGTTTTTGTGCATTATGGAGTTGGAATAAAGACACAAGTAATCAATTCATTGTCCACTTTCTTGGATAAAGAATCGTTCATCCAATGGTTGTGAAGAAAGAAATCTAAATGGATGGCTTGGATTGGTCAAGTTATCAAATCTATGATAGGGTTTGTGTGCAACCCTATCCGGACTTGGGTTTTGTGCATCATTCACTTGTCTATAAATTATGTAACCAAATGTTCCCAAATCACACTTCAAACTCTTTCTATTTTATATTTACTTGCCTATCATCTTTCACTTTGTTTAATTTTTAAATCATGTCTAAAAGAGCAATTGCATATACCGATGAAGAAGATAAGTTACTATGCAATATCTATTCCGATTTCACTCAAGATTCGATTACAGGCAGAGGCCAGTCCAAGGAAGCCTTTTGGAATCGAATTGTTGAGGCATTCAATGAGCAACGTAAGAAGGATGTAGCACCGGAGGTTCCCCACTATCGTACTTTAAAATCATTGGAGGGTCGATTTTCGTTGATCCAAACGCAGTGTAAGTTATTTCTGAGTTGTATTAAAAATGCTGAAGACCTGAAAGTGAGTGGAACATCAGAAATTGATACTGTAAGTATTACATATTTATGTGTTCTTTATATATGCTTTTCATGTGCACAAATATATTTAATTCTTAATTATTATGTGCAGTTAGCGATGGCTAGAGACATGTTCAAAAGGAATCCAGCAGGGTCAAAAAAAGGATTTCATTTCGATCATGTTTTTGAGATAATGAGGAATTTAGAAAAGTTTAAAGATCATAATGAACTAAGGAATCCACATAAAATTGCTCGAAAAAATTTCTCTACCCATGTGTCATCATCATCGGAAAATGCTACATCCGACTCTCCTAGAATTTCATCATTTAATATTAACTTATCTGATGATAATGTTGATGTAACATCATTTCCTTTAGCTACGGAAACTGATGGATCTTCTCATGAACGACCAATGGGGGTGAAAAAAGCAAAGGCCAAAAGAAAAAATGATGATGCATATGGTGCTGAGTTTGCCAAGTTGGATGAACACAATGCAACAATTCAAGCAATGATGAAGGATAATGCTGTTGAAAGAGAGAAGTACTTTGCGCTTGAACAGAAAAAATTGGCAATCCAACAAGAAAAAATGGCATTGCATCAAGCTAAAAGAGAAGATAAAATAATGTCGGTAGACTTGAGTGCCATCACAGATCCTACTACATATGCTTATTATAAACAGGAGAAGGAAAAAATCATGCGCAACCGAATGGGAAATCCACCGGAAGATTCTTCGTCGGGACTTTTTAGTCAATTTTTCAGCAATTTCGGTGGGGGTGATGGAACCAATTTGGGTGATTATTGAGTGAAGAATTTTATGTTGTACTATGCGTGTTTAAGTTTATGTTGTACTAGGTGTTGAAGTTTATGTTGTATTTGGTATTTAATTTTATGTTGGGTTTGCATTTTATGTAATTCTCAAGTTTTTATTATTATTTAATGAGTGTTTAATATTTAAATTAAGTGATTCAACAATATTTATGCACAAAATATATTTAAATTATAAAAATAAAATACAAATAAAATAAAAGAATTAAAATATAAATTTTAAAAATAAAAAATAAACTTCAATAATTTCATTTTAACCCTTTGGGGGTCAAAACACAATTTCACAAACTTATAAAACCTATTTAAAAAAAAAAAAAAAAAAAAAAATAACACCCAGCGGGTGTGAACAGTGTTCCGCCCAAAGGGGCGGAACACTGTAGATCCCTCCCTCTTGAGAGGGAGGGACCTCCATTTTTGCAGGGTGGGTTGGAGAACCCACCCTGCCTCCCACCCTGCATTTTTGCCAAAATGCAGGGTGGGTTGGAGATGATCTAAGACCCTACTACGGATCTTAATACCCTTTGTGCCTCAGTATATAATTTATCCTACTCAGACTGTCAACCAAATAACTAAAATTTTTTAACGATTCAATTGCTAAAAGACGCTACAAATAATGAACAGAAGATACCCGATTGTTTATACCAAATGATGCTAGAATCAAATGGCTAGGTTCACAGTATTAAGAATTGAAAGACATTAATCAGACACATCAATCAGCATCCAACCTTTATGTGATTCTCTGTGTGACTGTGTTCATCATCCAAGAAAGTGGATTTGCATAAAAAAAAAAAAAAGTCTAACATTATTAGCATTTTTGTTTATCATCCAAGAATGAAGAAATGAGTTGGGCATTCAGGACAGTACCTCTTTCTAGGGCGAAATGAACCTTAAAACGGTAATGCGTTTTGCATAAATTGATTGCAATATGCCAATATTGTGAGATGTCTGATGCAGCACAGCCAATATACATTACAACTAATCTAAAAAACTATAACACTACGATGCACCAAATGCCAGCCACGAACATCAAAGCTCCCAACAAATGACATGAACAAAACCATCAATGTTCTTCCTATCACACGCAAAAACACCAAGCACTAAAGCATGTTTTCTTTTTTGTTTTTTCAGTTTAAGGACTGCCTCGCTTCGAGAAATCTATTGCCTTGAATATCAGAACAATAATAATAATAATTTTTTAAAAAAAAAAAATTAATAAGAAACCAGGAACCCAAATCCATTTCCGCTTTTGCGCGACAGATACCAGATTTCCCAGCTTTCACCGCCCACTCCACTTATCCTAAGCCCTGAAATCCAAAAAGGAGGGGTGATCTTCAGTCAGAAAAACTTCCAATTCGCAATAAAATGAACCACTAATTATGAAATTTTCACAAATTGAAACCAAAAAGGAGTAAGAAAAAAAATTTGGACCATTTCTCGATTTATGCGTGTCATCCTTGCGCAGGGGCCATGCTAATCTTCTCTGTATCGTTCCAATTTTATCGGATGTCCCCGAAGGGACGACCTGTCATACCACGCCTGCATTTATAAACTGGAACGAAAATCTCGATGATTGCAATGTGGGAGAGAAGCAGCATTGCAAATATTGGGCCGGGGCTGTTCTAAAATTGTATTTGAAATTGGGCCTAATATATGGGCTTGGCTGTTATAAAATTGTATTTGAAATTGGGCCTAATATATGGGCTTGGCTGTTATAAAATTGTATTTGAAATTGGGCCTAATATATGGGCTTGGCTGTTATAAAATTGTAGTATTCAATTCATCATTTGAATAGAAGGGCTCAATAATTTAGTCTGCAGTTTCAATGTGAAAAACGTAACTATTGTCAAGTGTGTTGTACAACTCGCAAACTTAACAATTGTGGATGATTAATCTGCTTTAAAACGGTAGTTAAAAAATTGTTGTTTTGCTAAAATCACCCTTTAAACGCAGATAAATATATTTTCTATATTCTCACATAAATTATATATTTTCAACACTCTCATACAAGGTTGTTAATATCGGGATCGTAGGATCGAATCGGAAATATAAGATCTTATGAAATTGCAATAATGGATAAACTCAATTATGCACACTAACAAGTAAATGCATTTTTCGTGTGTTTATGAATCTTGCAAGATAATTAATACTACAATACAGTACCAGAACATCACAAACATAAAATATTTCAACATACATACATATTTATTTTTTTCACACATCATACATAAGGAGTATAACTTCTTAAGTTTAAAATTAAAGAGAAAAGTTACTTACTTTCATCACAAATCATAAAATTCTACAAAAATTTTATGGGTTTAAGAGGGTATGATCGTAAGATCGTAGAAGCGTTTAAGGGAGACCATAAGATTGTGGCATTCTACAATCATGATCGGAATCTTATTTAGATCTTACTAATTTTAAGATCCTACAAGGATCGGGATCGCTTTAGAGAGGTGTGATCGTAAAATCGTAAAATTCTAAGATCATGATCAGGATCTTAACAACTATACTCTCATATGATCCGTGCATCACAAATTAAATATTTTACAACACATTCATTATTTAAACAAATAATCACTAAATGATTGTATGCACATGGAGTCACATGGCCAACCGTTTCCTATCCCGCACATATGGTGTCCGTTCATTGGGTTTATCTGATCTAGAGCCTCCATCGATCCTTCAATCTACATATTTCACAACATCGGTCAAGAAAAAAAACTTCTAATATGTAGTTTATTCAGAAATTATTTTATGTTTTTCAAATTCAATTGAGTTTGAAATCCTGTTATTTTTTTTCCTTTTTTTTTTAAAAAAAATAATTGGGATAAAAATTTTCACTATTCTTTATCTAATTTTTATTGAACAACATTAGGAAGGATACGAAAATTCAAATTCAAATCATCTTCCGAAATCCCTTCAATTCCGAGTTTTCGACAGACCTGACGATGACTTATTTTAGAATAAGATTAAAATTTTCTAAATTAAGCAGGGCTCGATGGGAGAGGCTTCCGTAGGGATGGATTAAAGCTGATTGCGATGGGAGAATTAGTCGTGGCATTGGCCTGGGCGCCTGGCCTGAGGGACTCTAATGGAGATTGGCTTGGTGGTTGCCGGTCCAGAAGGGACCACTTCGGCATTGCCCAAATAGAAGCTTGGGGCATCCTTCTTACTCTCCAATACGCCTGGTCCTTGGCCATCACTGAACTAATTGTCGAATCGGACTGCAAGGATATTGTGGATCTCATCAATGATGCTTCTGACCCAGTTGGTTCTGCCCACAGTTGGATTACTCACATTTGCAACATGAAGTTATTGAGTTGGAAGCTCCGGCTTTCCTTAGTTCCGAGGGAATGCAACACGGCTACGAGCCATTTCCTTAGAGGCCATTCCTTCCAATCAAGTACCCAACATTTTGTTAGACCCCCGGAATTCATGTTAGATATACATAATTCGGACCGTATTGGCTTGTACCACATGAAGCAATTTTTGCAATAAAAATCGACATCGGCCCTCCTTCGAAAAAAATAAATTTCGAAATTAAATATTTTCCCCCCATGAAAGTTGTTAACCATGCTTATAATTTATCCAATAATATAGTTTTGGGAATATATAATATTTTAACTGAACAGCTTATACAAGCTAGGAAATGGATTGTGGGAGTACATGCTACACAAATTATAAAAAGACAAAGTGAATGATAGAAAGTCGGGTGGAAAATCGAACTCTCAACCTCCCAACTTAAAGGTTGAAGTTAGCGGGCTTGACCGTTTGACATATAATTTGTTCAATTATTATAATGATGATGATTTTGATAATTTTTTAATGTTTGCTACATTTAGTTTTTGGGTACTGTCCACACACTACTTTAACTTAAAGTTTTATCATTGTTATACAAGTTACTTCCTCCATTTTTTTATATTTGCTACGGACCCACAGTGCACTTAGTATAATGCATATTTTAAACTATTAATAACTCAAGTTGGGTTCAAGTAAAAAATTTAAAAGTTGGATATTTTAAAACTATTCGACAAGAGGAATCTAAAAAGATCTCACTTAACTATATTTTAACTTGTAAAACTATGATAAAACTTTAAGTGAAAAGGTATGTGTGAATAGTAGACAAAGCTCCAATGGAGCAAATAAAATAAAACAGAAGAAGTAAAATATAATCAAGTGATGTTTTATTATATTTATTTTATAAGTTTTAAATATCAAACTTTGAGAATTTTATTTTTATCGAAATTAAATTGTTAATGATTTAAAATATGCAATTAAAAAAACAGATGAAGTATATCATAATTATAATGATATTAGTATTAGCATTTATCTTATTATTATTATTATTATTATTATTAATTAATTAGTTAATAAAAGTATTATCATTGTTATTAATTATGTGAATGTCGGTTGATTACCATCCCACCCATTATCCATCCCCTCTACCCAACTTGTAATTTGCTTGCAGATAGCCCGATAAATTGGAGAGACTCCAGGCCGTTGGATGAACTGACCATCCCTACAATTGTATTTGTGACGCAGCAGATGACACGCGGGTTTGGGAGCTGCCTGTAGACAATCAACAACTAATTTTCCCAACATTGCTATATTCATATCTCGACATTTTCGAATACCAATGCCTCCCAATTTCCTTGGCAATGCAGTTTTCTCCCAAGCTACTAAATTAATCCCATGACCAGTACAGTCCTTCCAAATGAAATCCCGAACACTTCGGTCGATCTTAGCACAGGTGGACGCCGGCAACCAAGTCGTTTGCATGATATAAGTTGGAATAGATGAGAGGACTGCCCGTGCCAGTGTGATTCTCCCTGCTTTGTTGAGAAGCCCACGCTTCCAAGATCCAAGCCTAACATTAATATTATCCGTCAAGAACTCCAATTGATTACTGCTCATACTTCCATGAAATAATGGAAAACCCAGATATTTCCCCAAGTCGTCACAAAAATTGATACTAAGGATTGCAGCCACAGCTTGTTTGGTAGAAGTTGGAACCACCGCCGAAGCATAGGCTCTCGATTTACAATTGTTCATGCTGAGTCCCGCATGGCGTGCAAATGCAGAGAGGACCTCGTCCATACACCGAGCGCTATCCAATGATGCTTGAGAGAATAAGAGAAGGTCATCTGCAAACATCAAATGAGAGAGAGGGGATGTATGGCGACCCAATGTAATAGGCAGCCATGATCCATTCTCAACCTGAGCAAGAATGGCTCTCGATAGCTTTTCCATAACAATCAAGAACAGATACGGGGAGAGAGGATCTCCTTGCCGAACACCTTTGGCGGAAGAGAAAGGTGGTAGCGAAACCCCATTCCACAGTAGCGAGAAGGTTGGAGATCGAACACAAAACATCACAATACGAATAAGCGAGGCGGGAAGGGCCATGTCGACTAAGCAGCCTTCCAAGAATTCCCAATCCACGTTATCATAAGCCTTCTCTAGATCCACTTTCAATAAAAAATCACATGATCTCCGATTCTTATTCTTAAAGGCGGTGATCACCTCCTGGAGGATAATCGCATTCCCAAAAGTACCACTCCCAGGGAGGAAAGCCGATTGGTATGGCCCAATGTGTGATTGAAGAAATGGCCTCAACCGATTAACTAGTACCTTAGTTAATATCTTGTAGGCGACATTACATAGGCTGATCGGCCTATAATGCCTAATCTCCCGAGGGATCTCCATTTTAGGAATGAAACACAAAAAAGTAGAAGCCAGGCTAGTATCAAAGCTGCCTTCAGTCACAGCTCGTCGAACAAACCTCCATACCTCATCACCAATCGAGTCCCAATAGGTTTTAAAAAACATTGCAGGAAATCCATCCGGCCCGGGCGCTGAGAGCCCTTTCATTCCTTTAACAACCACTGAAACCTCCTCCAACGTGACCTCGGCCGACAAGCAACCCCCATTGCTCAAAGCAGGCAAGGCTGGAAGTGGACTATAGGCCGCACGTTCAGGTCGCGACTGACCAAGGAGCCACTTGAAGTGATTAACTGCGTGCGAGCGCATCCTGTCCTCGTCTGTCACCCAATGGCCATCTATCTCAAGCCCCCTGATTCGGCTTCTCTGACGTCAAATTAATGTTTGAGAGTGGAAATATCGGGTGTTCCTATCTCCATGGTCTACCCATTTATCTCGAGATTTCTGGAACCATAGCACCTCCTCTTGCTTAAGAAGTTCCTCAAGATCTTGCATTAGCTTCTGCTCCAAGCGCATCAAGCAAGCCGAGTCCACCCGAAGTTGACAACGTCGAATACCATCCAACCGCTTCAACAATCGGCGTTTCCGTTTGTATATATTACCAAATGAGTATTCATTAAAGTGCAGGGAGGATACACGGACCTGATTCAGAAGTTGCTGGATGGAATTACCACCATCATACCATGCCGCTTCACTACATGTCTATAATGCGCATGTGACGCCCACATATATTCCCAGCGAAAGGGTCGAGAACCTTTGACCACCAAAGTTTGGCAGCACCGAATAAGCAGTGCATTGTGGTCAGAAGCTCGACGTGTCAACACTTCAGCAAAGCCATGAGGAAAGAATGAAACCCAATCTACATTAGCTACGGCACGGTCCAGTCGCTTTCGAGCTAGAGGCCCACCCATGGTATTTCGTTGCCAATTAAATTGGTCACCGATTGTGTAAATAGAGCAAAGCCCACAAGCAGTGAGCATGTCGCGAAATATTTCACACTGTCTGGGGTTCTCTTTCATTCCCCCTGCCTCCGATAAGTAGGCAATATTATTCCAGTCTCCCACAGAAAGCCAAGGTCCTTGGATCATCCGACTGACCGAGCGCATATGTTCCCAGTCGAGCAGGCGTCCCCGTGCACATGGATCAGCATAAATACAAGAGAGGTACCAAGAGTCCGCTCCATATGAAACCAAAAATATCGCCAACCTAGGCTTAGTATCCACCACCAGGAAGGAATAAGAAGAGCCAATACGATAAAGTATCCACATACCTTCCGCACAGCCAACACATTCCTCAATATGGAGAACATCATAATTGAGCCGGTAAAGGAAATTAAGTCTGTCGAAAGCACCCCTCGGCTCCATCAGGATGAGTACCGAAGGCTTATGCAGTCGAATATAATCCGCAACATGACGTTGGGTGCTCGTATGCATGGCGCCGCGGATATTCCATGCAAGCACCTTAAAATCCTTGAACGCAATCATAGTGGCGCTAAGGCCAAATCAGTGTCAGAAGTGACCTCCACGCCATCCCCATTAGTAGACAGCCCTCCTATTATTGCACCAGGCACCGTCGAGTCTACCCCCAGGCTGTTCAGTTGTTCTTCCAATCGACTCCCCAAGCCAGAAGTGACTGCAACATCATCTCCCAACCCTCCATTAAGTAAGTGGCGATACTTAGCCGGGAAATTCTTCTCCGCATCCGCTTTCCCTCCAACCTGACCCTCATCCCCCCTAGGCGCTTTCTTGGCCAGGGGATTCTTCTTCACTCCATGCAGTAGTTTCTGAAGTCTAGCCGAATTCTTAGTGAGATTGCTACTTGTATCAATCACAACACCAGTAGCAGGTACTACCAAGGATTCAACCATATCACTCGCCCCCGTCTCATGCACAGCTTCAGACAAGACCACAGCCTCGTCATCCTTAGATTGTAATTCTTTATCCGTGGATTCACTATCATTAAGGGCCAGATTTCTCATCTCCTGTTGATGGTATGAAAATAGAGAGCGGCCAGGCGGCGGAGCCTTCTTCCTCTCCTCCAGCTTCTTCTCCCCCTCCGTATTTATATTACTCCGGTTCCCATGCTTCATCAAGCGTGGCTTCCTCCGTTTAACTGTCATCCAATCACCCACACCTAGAGCCTCAGACTTCTCAAGCTCCGATCCGGATGACTTATCCTCCTTTCCATCTGCCACAGGACCCTGCGGCAAGGCAATATCCTTCTCAACCACCGGGGTGTCCGTCGAACACACCATCGTAGCCTGATCCTTCAATGGTTGACCCCAGCGCCATCTTTTGAGTGATTTGGACAATGTTCCTGTGTGTGTCCAAACTTTGCACATTGCATACATAGAAGGTGAAGTCCTTCATACGATACATGAACTATATCGCCCTCCACATCCAGCGTTTCCAACAAAGGCTTGTCAAGATTAATCTCAACGCAAGCCCTAGCGTAGTGGCCCCTAGAGATGGCCGTAGTATTCTTGTCAACTTTGATTAGAGTGCCCAAGGCTGTAGAAATAACTCGCAGTGCGTTCTCATGGTAGAACGCTTGTTTAAGTTCCGTAAACCTAACCCAAGTCTGAACAGTATTGATCTCAGATTTCCTCGGGTTAAAATCAGGCGTCCATCTTTTGATTGCAATGCAATGGTCAAATACCATCCATGGTCCCCCCGTAAGCACCTTCTCACGATCTCCAGGATTCAGAAATTTGGCGATGAAACAACCATGGCCAACATCCAAGAGATCGAACGTCCCCGAAAATTCCATGCACGCGTGAGTCTCTCCTTCATGGCAATAAATCCCACCTTAATCCCTAATACCTTGAGCAACAGCGTATCTTGACATGGCTCAAAAAGTTCTTCAAGCACAGGCTTGCCAAAGCGAATTTTCGGGCACCTATGGTGAGGCCCATCCATGTCGATGGATGCCAGATTCTCCTTCAGCCAAGGACACAAACGAACTACTCTCAGACGGCATCGCAGACGCATGGTTTCCCATCACAACATCACGGAACGAACCCGTATGAGAATTCCCTCCATCCGCCGAGATAGAAACCGGAACCGGAGTGCCAGAAGAGACCAAAGTTGGCAGCTTTCCGCCAGGATCATGAGGCGTCGTTGATCGAGTCGTGGAGGAAGACCTTGTCGCCCTAGAAGAAACCCTAGAAGACCTTGTCATCGCGTAATATATATTATATATATTTATAGTATTGATATAGATAAATAGTTCTTTATAGCTAAAACATGTTTTGCTGGTATCCATTTGCTCATGTATAATCCGTCTATGTTAGGGTCGGATAGGGTAAAAAAACTTCGTATAGTGAGTGGAGGCGGCAACCCGTGCCCTATCTGACATGTTTACATCCATATATATGGGGATATTTAGTATTTAAAATAATGGTATGTTAATGTTTAAAGTATCTTATGTGATTGTAATGAATTTGAATTTTTAATATTTATTTATGTGTGATGTGATGGTTGTAGGTTGAAATTTATTAATGGTAGTGAGTTTGATATTTGAATACGAGGTATTTAGTTATTGATTTGATGTGATGCGGTATGTTTGGTGATTAATAATAATTACTATTTCATAAAAGTTGAAATGAGACAAAAATATTGGCACGAATTAAAAAAAAAAAGAGACATAAATAATGAAATAGAGAGATTATTTATTTTATTACATAAATAAATAAAAAAAATAGACCACTAGAATGAAGTATTTTCACTTTTAAGCAATCACTTTTAGCAATGTGCGTACACATTGCTAAAAGCATCCGGTGACTAACTTTTCTAAATTAAAATATCGTTGCCAAAAATTCAAGGGACTCGGGGTTCCTTCTAGTGACCGAAAAAAGTTATTACCTTTATAGTAAATTCCATAACATAAAAAATAAAATGAAACTATTGAGATAAAGAGGAGTTAAAGTATAGCTAGAATGATGCGTTTAATTTTTTATGTATAAAGTATTGTGTAAATAGTACTCCGTGGATATAATAATAATAATAATAATAATAATAATAATAATAATAATAATAATAATAATAATAATAATAATAATAATAATAACAATAACTGTAAAATGATGCTTTAATGAAATGCAGCCCTTTTCATTCCTTTGATTTTATTTTGAAAGGAATCAAGTGTATATGGATGATAATGCAGCCCTGATTCTATTGTAGTTGGTGGACATTTGTCAAAGCAGTGGTAATCACAAGTGTCACGTAATCCACATTAGCATTATATCAAATATGACGTGCGTGGCTATGTCTATGTGTCACTTTATGAGCCTGGCACAATTACCTCCAAACACTTTATTTATTTATTTTCTTAAAAACACTTCCATTTAAATTAGTTTTTCTATTTTATCGTTTTGTATTTATTACAATATTATATATGAAATATTTTAAAATTTCTATATCTTTTTTTGTTGGACAGTCGTTAGAAAATGAGTAGTTGGAGCTCTTGCCACAAAAACTATAAATGGACAAAGGAAGGGGTAGAGGATACAAACCCCTAACCTATATGTTGAGAGTTGGGGACTTGACTATTAAGCCAAGTCCTCATCCCCTTTAATAAATATCTATATTATTTTTTTTAAACATTGACACTCTTGTGTCAGCATCGGTGTGTGAAAGTACAAGCCACACAAATTACAAAAGGGGACAAAAGGGAGGGATCTGGGTGGGGAATTAAATCCCCAACCTATAGGTTGGGAGTTGGGGGACTTGACCAACAGGGTAAGTCCCCATCCCCAATATCTATATTGTTCTTGATTTATTTTCCTTGCAAATTAAATAGTATTTCATCGTAATACCTATTTCAACTATTGTGACATGAATATTTCCTAGCCTTTACAGATTGTATCGCAAAAAACAAAAAAAAACAAAAAAAAACAAAAACAAAAACAAAAACAAAACTAAACTAAACTATTGTGACATGAATATGAATGAAATATAACTGGGTTGAATGAGCAATAGACTTAAAAACAGAGGTGTAGATGAGTCAAGCTTCTCAATATGACACGATAAGTATTTTAATACTCTCTATTTCCCATTTAAAATCTCCTAAAATGTTTGGATACTCAGTCTAATGCATTTATTTTGCAGTTCATATACTAAAATATCTAGAAGTAAAAATTAAAAAATATATATATATTGTAAAACTATGCAAAAATACGAATCCAGTATGATCTCACTTGATTATATTTTTTCTTATATACTGAAACAAAACTTTAGGTTAAACATGCATAATGAACGTGTAAAAGTTCAAATGAAACGTTGTAAATAGGATGGAGGGAGTACTTTCTTTGATATAAGCTTGAGCTCATCAAGCCCAGCTATTTCATAGTGTCGATCAAATTTAAGTACAAATTATATTTGTACCCATTAGCTCATTAAGTAGCAGGAAATTCTAAGTATATGTTCTGTGTAGATATATATTATAGAGATACTATAGAAACTTAAATAGGAATTATTTGTTAATAGTTTATTGTCAAATAGCTACGATTTGTAAGATAGTTTTCAAAGAGCATTATAATAGTTGGACTAAACTCAAACATTATTGGCAATTTATCCAATAAAATTGAGCTCAGCCGAGTTCGAGTATATCACCAAGTATTAAGCTCGAGTTCGAACATAATTTTAAATATTCATTCAAGCTCGAACTCAATTCGAGCATGAGAAAAATACATTACTCGTGCTTGACACAACTCATGGTACCCCAAATTAAAATGCAGAAAGTAATATACCACCAACATTTTGGTGGTAGTGGTTGAGGGAATGCATATATAAAACCTCAAACTTCAAATTGCCAAACCTAAATTATTTTCTCACCTAATTCCAATACCATAAAAAGTCGATCAAAATTATTTGTTAATGAATATAGGAAGAAAACCCTAATTAAGCTAGCGATCACATTCCAATACCCTTCAATTCTTCCTTTCCCTCATATATTATTCAGATATAATTAATAGCTCTCCCCTCAGTCCCCACCTCACCACTACTTTAATTTGTTGTCTCTTTACACCCCATATCATCTTTATAATTATATATTTATACGCACACATTATAATTCAATTTAATTACTCCATTCATTAACACGCACATAGATGTAATCAAATATATATAATAATCAAACCCTAAACAGAAATTTCTTATAATAAAATCAGTTGGCCTGAATGGCATGTAGCTGTGACAGCTTACTGTAGGTCCCTTAGTGATTCAAGATTCTGTTACGGTCGTTATTACGATGTTCCAACTACGATAAACGAAAGCGATAAAGAACACAGTAATTTGATAACCCAGTTCGGTCCTTCCGACCTACGTCTGGGGGATACCAATCCAGGCGACCTTCACTAGACAGAAAAACCAAAACACAAACACGCTATACTAGCCTAACACCAGAATCCAAACTCTACCACTAGATGATACGATCTAGTTGATCAGACGTCGTTGAGACTCCCCCTCAACACACCTGTAGGGAACACACCCTAGAATGGAATCTTCAAGGCATCAGCGCTGTCCGTCGTTCTCCTTGGTTTTCTTCTTTTGATCGCATGAATTCCTCCAGATCTTTCTTGAATATTGAAGATCACAATATCTCCAGATATTCCAATGTAATCTCAATCTAATCTTGTTCTTCTAAAAGTATCTCACACTATGAATTCTTGAAGAACATTTACAAGACTCTCTCTGAACTTTCTCACTGTAATCTCTTAGAATGAATACCAAATAAAATCGCTCAAAGAACTACTCTAAACAGATTACAGACCCTGCACTATATAAAGAGTACAAAAGTCATAACTACCAGCAGAGTTAACTGTCGTCGTCAGTCTGATGTGCCAACACCTGAGAAACATCTCAATGAAAAGTACAAGGTTAAGTTGTCATAACACAGTATT